>VCAZ01000277.1:72500-92500 GCA_005784505.1 Bagarius yarrelli
AATTCGAGTCCCATGAAGAAGAAGCAGAAGCTTCAGGAGTCGGTTCTTTCCGATTCAATGGAATTCGGAGAGTTAACGAGAAAAAACAGCGACTTCACCACGGCACCAACGACCACGACACCACCAGGAGACGAGACCAACTCAGCCGTGCAGAATTTACAACAGGTCACTGGTGCACTCGTTTATATCAATCGCTTCGATTCACAACTGACCTTCATATGAATCATCTTCAATGAATTATTTTTATATGACTCATTAATTTGAATCATCTATATATGAATCTCCTTATTCTTATTCTTACTTATCTCCATCTCTAACCTTTGACCTTTACTCCCTGACAGGTGGTGGTGCTGGCGGACCCTAGCGCTCCTCCCACCACCTCAGGAGGTTTGACCAACATCAGGGTGACGCCCATCAACACAGCAGCTCAGTTCACCAGCCTGCAGCCCGTCGCTGTGGATCGAACCCTGACTCTCGACAGCTCTATTCTTACTGTGACCTTTGACCCCGTCACTGGATCAAGCGTGCCGGCGGACGGGGCCAACGCGCAGTCTGTCGCTCACTTCATCAATCTTACTACCTTTGTCAACCCCATATCACACCCTCTGGAGGCCTGGAGGCCCATCACCAACACAGAGGCGGGTCACGTGACCACAGACACCAGTCAAGTGAACCCGGATGGGAATCATGCGACCGCAGCAATGACTGTGGGCGGAGCCCAGACTGAGCCGCAAGACACCCAGAACCCTGAAGCTCAGCTTTCCCAGGATTCCCAGCGTGATCTCGGGCAAAGCCATCAGATCCAACCCCAGGCCGCGGGGCCCACACAGCCTCCAGCAGCAGCACCACCACAAATGTTCAGCTACTGAAAACTGAACTCTCAGCACAGCCTCGTCAACTCTCACTCGTCAGTTTGGTTAATAAAACACAGCCGATTTAGTTGTTTAGAGGATAAAAGCTAATGTGATCGACCAATCATGATAAATGTAGCATTATGTTCGGATTTATTCTGGATTTCTTTATACTCAGTAACTGTGTCACCAGCTGCTCTTCCACGTGATACCAAAGCGTTTCGTTTTTTACTACAGGGTCCCTGTTTAACCCGCCTGTTTCCGTTATCTGGAAAAAGAGGACAGTGAAGTATTTCTCTGGAAAGAAGAATAAATAAAATGATTGGCGTCTTACCGCGATAACCATTTATAATGATTTGGGTTTTTTAAACCTGCTGTGTAGCCAATAAACCTGCAGCTCTGATCATTAAAATGTGTCTTCATTCACAGCGGTACCAACTGACACTTTGGAGTATTTTGTGGAGGAGAATCACTAAATGATCCTCCAGTTCACCCCAACCCTAACTAACCATCCCAACCCTAACTAACCATCCCAACCCTAACTAACCATCCCAACCCTAACCACCATCCCAACCCTAACCAACCATCCCAACCCTAACTAACCATCCCAACCCTAACTAACCATCCCAACCCTAACCCACCATCCCAACCCTAATTAACCATCCCAACCCTAACCACCATCCCAACCCTAACTAACCATCCCAACCCTAACTCACCATCCCAACCCTAACTAACCATCCCAACCCTAACCACCATCCCAACCCTAACTAACCATCCCAACCCTAACCAACCATCCCAACCCTAACTAACCATCCCAACCCTAACCACCATCCCAACACCCCAACAACCAACCACATCCCCTAACCCATCCCAACCTAACCTCCAACAACAACCAAACCAACCCATCCCACTAACTAACCATCCCAACCCTAACCACCATCCCAACCCTAACTAACCATCCCAACCCTAACCACCAACCAACTAACCATCCCAACCAACCCCCTAACCACCAACCATCCAACCCTAACCCATCCCAACCCTAACCACCATCCCAACCCTAACCCTCCCAACTAACCACATCCCAACCCTAACCATAACCATATTACAGTTTACAACAAAAAAAGTCCACTTCCTGTTTGGACAACAACCCTAGGTTCGTGTTTAGAGTTAACATTATATATTACACACATATATATATATGTGTGTGTGTGTGTGTGTGTGTGTGTGTTTAGTGTGGTTGATATATATATATATATATATATAGATATATATTATATATATAATATATATTATATATATATATATAAGCGGATACTATAGACTTTTTATTTTTTCAGTTATAGATTCCGCTGTTATTTATTTATTAAAAAACATTTTATTTTAACGCATTAAATATGCGCCTTTATTCGTTTGTTTGGACGCGTCGAATCAGTCGAGTCAATTAACACAGTTTAGCGTTTTTAAGCGCTCTTATCACGCATGCGTATCTGTATATTTGTGTTTTTTGTGCGCATGCGCGGCTGTCGCGAAGCGGAAGAGGGCCATGTAGAGTTCTTTTGAGTGAGTGAGTGAGTGAGTGAGTGTGTGAGTGTGAGTGAGAGAGAGGAGAGAGAGAGAGAGAGAGAGAGAGAGAGAGAGAGAGAGAGATATACAGTTACAGTTACGTGGCATTCTTAAACATGGAGTTTGCTGCGCTCGTGGCCGTTTCATTAATTATTGGAGCGCTGATTCTTTTAGTCGCTGTAGCAGTTAGCAAGCAGAAAGCTAAACAGACAGAGTGAAGTCGAGGAGCAGAGCGACAAAGCAGCTGGTTAGTGTGTGTGTGTGTGTGTGTGTGTGTGTGTGTGTGTGTGTGTGTGTGTGTGGTGTGTGTGTGTGTGTGTGTATGGTGTTCAGTGTAATGCATGGTGGACAGATGCAGGTCCTCACTCACTCAATGTCTTTAATAACGGTAATAAAATCACGTGACCCTCGTTTATTGTGTATTATGTGTTTGAAAGGCTCGCGCTGATTCTGATCAATGATCCATGTTTACACTATAAACCGACTTCAGATTCTCATTAAAGTGCTGTTTTATTCTAGTGTCAAAGGCTCGTGTGACTCAGGTGTGTTTTAGAATGTATTTCGTGTGTGTGTGTGTGTGTGTTTGATGTCCTGTCAGTAGAAAGCACAGTGAAGGTGTCTGTGGCTAAGAAGCAGAAAGCTCAGCAGCGCCCCTGGAAGGAGAAAGCGCAGCAGCACACCTTCTCACACCCGCTGCTGGCCTCCTCCCTGAAGGTACAGGAACAGACTGGGCTTTAAACGGGTTCAGGGGCTTCACAGGAGACCATCATCGTGTGTGTGTGTGTGTGTGTGTGTGTGTGTGTGTGTGTGTGTGTGTGTGTTAGAGTCACAGCAGTGCAGTGACGTGTGTGGACTTCAGCAGTAATGGGAAGTATCTGGCTTCCTGCGCTGATGATCGCACCGTCCGCATCTGGAGCACCAAAGACTTCCTGCTGAGAGACCATAAATGTCTGAGGGCCAACGTTGAGTACGACCATGCTACACTCGTCCGCTTCAGCCCGGACTCCCGGTCAGACACACACACACACACACACACACACATTTACACAATTACAAATATAAAGAAATGGCTAATTAATGGTGTGTGTGTGTGTGTAGTCTAATAACAGTTCCATAATAATATGCTAGACACTCCAGAGTAATGTTGTCAGTCTCCTGGTGGGGGATGGTGATGGTGGTGATGATGATGATGATGATGGTGGTGGTGATGATGATGATGATGATGGTGGTGGTAAAGATGGTTGATGATGATGATGATGAAGGTGGTGATGATGATGATAATGGTGATTATTGTGACAGAGCCTTCATCACCTGGCTGGCGAACGGAGAGACGATTCGTATCTTTAAGCTGATGAAGAAGGAGGACGGGTCGTTGGGGTATAAAGCGGTGTCCGAGGAATTCCCCCGGAAACACAAGGGTGTGGTGGTGTCCATGGCCATCGCAGACACAGGTTCACTCCCCCACTTCATTACACACAGACGTGACCTCACGCTCCAGCAGCGGTACAGCCAATCAGCCGCTGATCGAGTGGGCGGGGCTTATACCCTCCCCACCCTGAATACAGTGATGATGTAATACTGTTTGTGTTGAAGGGAAGTTCATCATGACCGCGTCAGACGACACCAACGTTATCATCTGGGACCTGAAGGGAGACGTGCTCGCGTCCATCACCACCAACCAGGTGACCAACTCGCACGCTGCGGTGTCTCCCTGCGGCAGGTCAGCACACACACACACTATATAAACACACACTCACGCTGGCGTGTCTCCCTGCGGCAGGTCAGCACACACACACACACACACACACACTACATAAACACACACTTAGGCTGCTGTGTTTCCCTGCAGCAGGTCAGCACACACACTACATATATACACACACACACTCACACGCTGCAATGTCTACCTGAATAAATGGTTTCATTATTGATATATTGTTTAATATTATTTAATACTGTATTATAAGTGTGTGTGTGTGTGTGTGTGTGCGCAGGTTTGTAGCAGCGTGTGGCTTTACTCCAGATGTGAAAGTTTGGGAGGTGTGTTTTACTAAAACAGGAGAGTTTAAAGAAGTGACCCGAGCGTTTGATCTGAAAGGACATTCAGCCGGAGTGTACGCCTTCGACTTCTCTAACGACTCACGCAGGTCTCACACACACACACCACACACACACACACACACACACACACACACACACATATCATATTACATACTCACTATACACTCACACACACACACACATTTCACACATACTCACTATACACTCACACACCACACACACATATATACATACTCACTATACACTCACACACACACACACACACACACATCATATTACATACTCACTATACACTCACACACACACACACACATCATATTACATACTCACTATACACTACACACCACACACACACATCATATTACATACTCACTATACACACACACACACATCATATTACGACTCACTATACACACACACACACACACACACATCATATTACATACTCACAGACACAACACACACACACACACAATCATATACTATACACACACACACACACCACATCATATTACATACTCACTATACACCTCACACACACACACACATCATATTACATACTCACTATACACTCACACACACACACATCACATACATCATACACACACATACTCACTATACACTCACACACACACACACACATCATATTACATACTCACTATACACTCACACACACAATCATATTACAACATACATCACATACACTACTCACATATACATCACACACACACACACACACACATCATATTACATACTCACTATACACTCACACCACACGCATATATTACACTCACACTCACACACACACACACACACATCATATTACATACTCACTATACACTCACCCACACACACACATCACATTACATACTCATCTATACACTCACACACACACACACATCATATTACATACTCACTATACACTCACACACACACACACACACACACATCATATTACATACTCACTATATATTACACTCACACACACACACACACACATCATATTACATCACACTCACTATACACTCACCCACACACACACACACACATCATATTACATATTCCACACACACGCATACATACTCACTATACACTCACACACACACACACACCAAATATCATATTACATACTCACTATACACTATACACACACACACTCACATACACAACACACACACACATCACACACACATATACATCACTCATCATTACATACTCACTATACATATCACACACACACATCACACACACACACACACACACACACATATCATATTACATACTCACTATACATCACACACAACAGAAGATACATATTACACACTCACACACACACACACCACATATCATATTACACACACACACATACATCACTATACACTCACACACACACACACACATATCATATACATACTCCACTACACACACACATATATTACACTCACATACACACACACACACATCATATTACATACTCACTATACACACACACACACCACACATATTACACACTCACTATACACACACACACACATCATATTACATACTCACTATACACTCACACACACACACACCACATATCATATTACATACTCACTATACACTCACTCACACACTCACACACACACATCATATTACATACTCACACACTATACACTCACCACACACACACACATCATCATATTACATACATCACTATACATACTCACTATACACTCACACACACACACACACAATATCATATTACATACTCACTATACACTCACACACACACCACACACATATCCACATCATATTACATACTCACTATACACACACACACACACACACCTCATATTACATACTCACTATACACACACACACACACACACATCATATTACATACTCACTATACACTCACACACACACACACACACACACATATTATCATTAACACACACCACATACTCACTATACACACACACACACACACACATCATATTACATACTCACTATACACACACACACACACACACACACATCATATTACATACTCACTATACACTCACACACACACACACACACACACACACACACATCATATTACATACTCACTATACACACACATGATATTACATATTCACTATACACTCACACACACCTTACATGGTATACTGTGTGTGTGTGGACAGGATGGTGACCGTGTCTAAGGACGGCACATGGAGACTCTGGGACACGGATGTGGAGTATAAGAAGCAGCAGGACCCGTACCTGCTCCGGACTGTACCATGTCAGGTGTCTGATGGGAGTCGTATCGCTCTGTCTCCGGATGCCCGCGCGGTCGCCGTGTCCAGCGGACGAGACATTTTCCTGTACAGTGCGAGTTCAGGGGATCTGGAGGAGGAGTTTCACAATGTTCACAGCGAGAACATCACTGACCTCAAATTCGACATTAATAACCGTTTCTTGGTGAGCAGCGGCGACCGCGCCGTCCGGGTCTTCCACAACGTGACGGGTTACCGCGCCGCCATCGCAGACATGCAGGCGCTGCTGAAGAAGAGCAACAACGCCGGAGTGAAGCAGCGACTGCAGCAGCAGATCACCGAGGCTCAGGCGGCGCTGAACGCCATCACCGACAAGCAGAAGAGCTGAGCACAGCGCCGCACAGAGACGCCGCTCCGAGACGCCGCTTTTAATCAGTGAAACGCCGCGTTTATAAAAACTGTTTTATTTCATGTTTGATAAAAAACTTTGAAAATAAAATTGCGAATGGAATTTACTAATTTAATTCTATTACAAAGTAAAGAGCAGTGCAATGATTTTAATACATAATTACACTATTTGCTGTTTGTTTTATCTAAAACCCCGTTAAGACTTTATTTAAAAACATTCCTGGCGTTATTACAGCTTTATTACACAGAATAATGCAGAGTTAAAACATTAGAAATGAACAATCATTAGAATAAAGAGGAGGGCACGAGCCACACCAGATCTCGCGAGATTTCCCGAAGCTGACGGCGCGAGCCACGCGATTGCGGCTAAAAGAGGAAGCTAACTAGTTACTTCAGACTTCAGAATCTGATTTAAACATGTCGGGACGCGCGGTTCGCGCGGAGACCAGAAGCCGAGCCAAAGATGATATTAAGAAGGTGATGGCGGCGATAGAAAGAGTTCGGAGATGGTGAGAAGCGAAAGAAGCTTTTTAAAAGGAACAAATATCTTCAGAAGACAAAAGTTCGGAAGGGAGGGAGGGGCGGGGCTTGCTAAGAGGATAGGCGTTGATTGACGGTCGAGTCAACCAATAGGATTCGACTTTGAACCGTGAGCGTAGACGCAGGTGTCATGGTAATGAGAGGAGGAGCCTCGCGCGCTGATTTAAATAAATTTGCATGTAAGCGTCATTGTGACCGCGAGTTCGATTATAACTTTATTTCTATATATTTAACTTGATTTATATATATGTTTAACTTGATTTATATATATGTTTAACTTTATTTTTTATATATGTTTCACTTTATTTAAACTGTGAACACGCGTTTACCACCGGGTGCTTTAAAGTGTATTTTGTGATGAGCTGTAAACGCTCGAGACGTCCAACAGGAAGTCTTCTGACGTCACACAGGCTTCCTCCACTCTATAAAAGTTCAGGCTGTAGAAAGGCTCGTGAGGCTTCCTAGACCCGGCACAAGAACCAGAGCGTCTATAACCACCTTATGAACCCTAACGCTGTTTATTACACTGTTATAACTGTTCGTTACCTTTAAACAGGGAGAAAAAGTGGGTGACGGTGGGAGACACACGTCTCTGAGGATCTTTAAATGGGTTCCTGTGGTGGACACCAAGGAGGTGAGAGACACCTGAGACACAGTGTGGACTGTTAGACCAGCCGGCAGCCGTCACTGAGAAGGAAAAACAAATCAATTTATTCATTTATCCGTGAGCTTAATTATGGGATGTGTGATATAAACACTGTACAGAATCAATAATCAATAATCAATAAAATCAGGAATAAAGTTATTTCAATTCTTTAGAAAGAGAAAAGTAAACTTCCAGCTGCTGCTGCTGCTGCTGACGTCCAGAGCAACACCTTCTCTTCAGAGGACACGCCGGAAAACTCCTGCCCAGCTCTACTGGATTACCAAGGTGTACACACACACACTTATACACTTATACACTTATACACACCACACACACATTTATACACTTATACACACACTCACTTATACACTTATACACACCACACACACATTTATACACTTATACACACACACACACACTCACTTATACACTTATACACACCACACACACATTTATACACTTATACACACACACACACACACTCACTTATACACACACTCACTTATACACACCACACACACATTTATACACTTATACACACACTCACTTATACACTTATACACACACTCACTCACACACACATTTATACACACACTCACTCACTCAGGAGATTTTAATTAAACCCTTTCGTCTGTACTGTTGTGTGTGTGTGTGTAGATGAGAACAGCAGTCACAGCTCTTTCTCAGACTCGTTCCAGAGTAAAATCATTCCCGCCGACAGCAGCACCAACTCCAGTCCTCAGTGCAGTGAACCCGTCAGTCCCGCCACACACACTCACACACACACTCCTGAGTACCGCCCGGACGAGCCACCGCCACCTATGCTTGGCCAAGAGTGTATGGAGGGTAGGAACTTATGCACACACACACACCACACACACATTTTTTTTACATTTCTATATAAAAATTATAGAATTTATTATTTACTTTAACATTCTTTAAATATAACGTGATTTAATTAAAGAACAAGTAATGTAAATAATGTGTGTGTGTGTGTGTGTGTGTGTGTGCGTGTGTGTAGAGGCGTCAGTACAGTGTGAGGTGGCTGATGAACCGCCGACGCTGATTAAAGAAGATATTTTACCCGTTACTGATCCGGTACTGAAATTAACACATAGACAATAAATACATAAACAAATATTCGTATGTTTGTTTGTTTGTTTGTTTACTCCTGTTTGTTTGTTTGTTTGTTTACTCCTGTTTGTTTGTTTGTTTGTTTTACTCTGTTTTTGTTTGTTTGTTTGTTGTTACCTGTGTTTGTTTGTTTTGTTTGTACTCTGTTTGTTTGTTTGTTTACTCTCCTGTTTTGTTTGTTGTTTGTTTACTCCTGTTTGTTTGTTTGTTTACTCCTGTTTGTTTCCTGTTACTCCTGTTGTGTTGTACTCTGTTTGTTTACTCTGTTTGTTTGTTTACTCTGTTTGTTTGTTGTTTGTTTACTCCTGTTTGTTTGTTTGTTTGTTTACTCTGTTTGTTTGTTTGTTTACTCCTGTTTGTTGTTTACTCTGTTTGTTTGTTTGTTTACTCCTGTTTGTTTTTACTCCTGTTGTTTGTTTTTGTTTGTTTACTCCTGTTTGTTTGTTTACTCTGTTTGTTTGTTTGTTTGTTACTCCTGTATCTGTTTGTTTTTGTTGTTTTTCTGTTGTTTGGTACTCTTGTTTGTTTGTTAACTACTCCTGTTTGTTTGTTTGTTTGTTTACTCCTGTTTTTGTTTACTCCTGTTTTGTTTGTTTACGTTTGTTGTTTACCTCCTGTTTGTTTGTTTGGTTTACTCTGTTTGTGTTTGGTTCTCCTTGTTGTTTGTTTTTACTCCGTTTGTTTACTCCTTGTTACTCCGTTTGTGTTTGTTTTTTTACTCCTGTTTTTTGTTTGTTTACTTCTGTTTGTTTGTTTTGTTTACTCCTGTTGTTTGTTTTGTTTACTCCTGTTTTGTTTGTTTGTGTTGTTACTGTTTGTTTGTTTACTCTGTTTGTTTGTACTTTGTTTACTCCTGTTTGTTTGTTTACTCCTGTTTTTGTTTACTCCTGTGTTTCTGTTTTGTTTGTTTGTTTGTTTGTTTGTATGTTTACTCCTGTTTGTGTTTGTTTGTTTGTTTGTGTATGTTTGTTTTTACCTGTCCTTTTTGTTTTCCTGTTTTGTTTTTACTCCTGTTTGTTGTTGTTTGTTGTTTGTTTGTTTGTTTTACTCCTGTTTGTTGTTTACTCCTGTTGTTTGTTTACTACCATGTTTGTTTGTTTGTTTTACTCCTGTGTTTGTTTGTTTACTCCTGTTTGTTTGTTTTGTTTGTTTTGTTTTGTTACTCCTGTTTGTTTGTTGTTTCCCTTTTGTTGTTTACTGTTTGGTTTACTCTGTTTACTCTTGTTTGTTTTGTTTGTTTACTCCCTGTTGTTGTTTACTCTTGTTTGTTTGTTGTTTGTCCTGTTTGTTGTTTGTTGTTGTACTGTCCTTGTTTGTTGTTTTACTCCGTTTGTTTGTTTGTTTGTTTGTTTGTTTACTCCTGTTTGTCCTGTTTGTTTGTTTTTACTCCTGTTTGTTGTTTGTTGTGTTTACTCCTGTTTGTTGTTTTTTTGTTTGTTTGTTTGTTTACTCCTGTTTGTTTTTGTTTGTTTGTTTGTTTGTTTGTTTTGTTTGTGTTACTCCTGTTTGTTTGTTTGTTTGTTTGTTTACTCCTGTTTGTTTGTTGTTGTTTGTTTGTTTACTCCTGTTTGTTTTTTTTGTTTGTTGTTTGTTACTCCTGTGTTTTTTGTTTGTTTGTTTTACTCCTTTGTTTGTTTACTCCTGTTTGTTTGTTTGTTACTGTTTACCTCCTGTTTGTTTGTTTGTTTGTTTACTCCTGTTTGTTTGGTTTACTCCTGTTTGTTTGTTGTTTGTTATCCTGTTTGTTGTTTGTATGTTTGTTTGTTTGTTTGTTACTCCCTGTTTTTTCTCCTGTTTTCCTACAGGAAGAGGAAACCTCTGGAGCTCCGCCTCTGAAAAGAGTGTGTACTGAGCAGACGTCTGTTATCCAGTCTACTCTGTCCAGTTAATACACACACACACACACACACACACACACACACACAGAACAGTCATTCCTGTAGTAGCAGGTGCTCTGACGCTGCAAGGCACTGTGGGTTATTGTAAAACGCTTCAGGTCTTCGCTGCTTCACCTTCTTCACGCAAATCAGAGGCGTTTAAACCTGACAGCATGTTCCAGCTGACACTGTGAGAGAATGTCTCACACACACACACACACACACACACTCTCTTTCACAGTAACCTGTTTCTCCATGTCTTCCATGATGAAGTGTCCAGTCTGGTGGGGCTGTTAAACTCTGTGTGTGTGGTGTGTGTGTGTGTGTGTGTGTGTGTGTGTGTGTGTGTGTGTGTTGAGCAGTTTAATGTTTATAATTCTTCATGATAATGAATGAGTGAGTTTTTCATTATGAAGTGAAGTTTAACTGATGAGGATGATGATGAGGATGAGGATGATGATGATGATGATGATGAAGATGACTGTACACTGGTTTAAATGGCACATTGATTTTAAATCTTTATTAATATTTAATAAAATGATCATCAATATTAATCCTAATATTAAAACCGTCTCAGTGCTTTTTTTCCCTCTCGTTTGTTTTCCAACAGACAGAAACGCCATTTTAATAGAATTCATTGTCACTTGAAATATAGTCAATAAAATAAATAAATAAATAAATAAATAAATATAGAATGATGGATAGAAGTTTTAATGTCCCACTATTACCACTGATAAAGAGTTAATAAAGCATTTATAGAGCGTTAATGAAGCGTTGTTAGAGCGTTGTTGTTAGAGTGTGTTCCGGGTGCGTCATTAAGACTCAAGATTCCGCTGTGTATTTTGGGCTCTTTATTGACAAAGGGAAAGGAAAAACACACACATACAAACAGAGAGACAGACGGGGGGACGCTCACTCCTGCTCCTTGTCCTCGCCGTGAGTGATGACGTAACACAGGTTTTTGTAGTCCAGGTTTCCGGCGACGTCCAGCGGGAAGTTTGTAAACATCTGATTTACCTACAGGAGAAAAGCAGGACAGGAGGTTAAAGCGTGAATTTTGTGGGATGGGACGGTGAGACGGGACGAGACGGGACGGAGAAAGGAGAAGAAGAAATCAGAAATCACAGCAGAAGAAGTTCTGAGTTGAGATGTGAAGAGCGTCTCACCTCTGCCTCTGTGAATTTATCTGCCTGAGACATCAGATGATACTTAATCCTGAAACAGGAAAATAAACCCATGCGTTAGAAGAACAGCAGGGAGTGTGTGTGTGTGTGTGTGTGTGTGTGTGTGTGTGTGATTTATCCTCTCCGGTGTGGAACTCACTCTTCTCCTTTAATGATGCCCGTTCCTTCAGGGTCGAAGATCTTAAAGGCGGCAAGAATGTTCTCCTCAGGATCGGTTCCTGCAGCAGCAGAACACTGACATTAATGTGTGTTTAAAGTGTGTGTACAGGTCCTTTATTCTGTCTAAGTGGGACCTTTATTGTGTGTGTGTGTGTGGTGGGGGGGGGGGGGGTATTTTTGCTCTTACCCTTAAGTTTTTCTCCGAACATGCTGAGGAAGATGGTGAAGTTAATGGGACCAGGAGCTTCCTTTATCATCTCATCCAACTCATCATTCCCGACATTCAGACGCCCTAAAACACACACACACACACACCACACACACAGGGCACACACAGACACAGGGCACACACACACACACACACACACAGGGCACACAGCACATAGGAGAGAAGAATTTAGTACCTTAGTCTTTCACCATCTTTCTTTCTTTCTCTGTCTCTTTTGCTCTGCCTCTCTCTGTCTTCTCTCTGTCTCTCTCTCTGTCTCTCTATGTCTTCTCTCTGTCTCTCTCTCTCTGTCTGTCTTTCTCTCTGTCTCTCTCTCTGTCTGTCTTTCTCTCTGTCTCTCTCTCTCTCTCGTCTCTCTCTCTGTCTCTCTCTCTCTCTCTCTCCTCTCTGTCTGTCTCTCTCTCTCTGTCTCTCTCTCTCTGTCATTCTCTCTGTCTGTCTTTCATTCTCTATCTGTATGTCTCTCTGTCTGTCACTCTGTCTCTCTCTCTGTCTCTCACCCAGGGCAGCGAATGTGTCTCTGATGTCGTTCTTGTCAATGAATCCGTCTCTGTTCTGGTCCATGATGGTGAAAGCCTGTAAGGTAAATTCAGGGATTCAATGTGAGGACGTTGTCTCTGTGTGTGTGTGTGTGTGTGTGTGTGTGTGTGTGTGTGTGTGTGTGTGTGTGTATTCTCACCTCTTTAAACTCCTGAATCTGCGATTGCTCGAACATGCTGAACACGTTGGAACTCGCCGCTTCCTTCTTCTTTGCCTTTTTGGGAGCCTGAGATGAGAAACAGCAACTGATCAAACTCATCAAATTTTCAGCACACACACTCACACACACACACACATCCACACACACACACACACACACACACACACTTCACCATGTCAGGGTTTTAAAAAATAAATGGAAACAGCGGGTGTATTTATATAAAGCACAGAATCATCAACACATACTGACCAATTAGAGAGCAGGACTCACTATCTGTCTGTCTATCTGTAGATCTGTCTGTATATCTATCTATCTATCTCTATCTATCTATCTATCTATCTATCTATCTATCTATCTATCTATCTATCTATCTATCTATCTATCTATCTATCTATCTATCTATCTATCTATCTATCTGTCTTTATCTATCTGTGTGTGTGTGTGTGTATCTGTGTGTATCTGTCTGATCTGTGTGTGTGTGTGGTTGTGTGTGGAGGAGAGGTACAGTGGTCCTACCATGCTGTGGAGTTTCTGGTTCTCTTCCTGTGTGCTGGACGGATGAGGAGACGCAGATGAAGTGTTCTTTGTGCTTTATATACTTCGTCTGTCCCAGACTTCAGTCTAAGTTTAGATAAAAGAGGAGGAACAACAGAAGCATTGTTTCCTTATAGAGCACCAACACACACACACACACACACACACACACACACACACACACACACACACACACACACACACACACACACACACCCCGACCACCAGCCCCATACTATTGTAAAGGACAGATGCTAAGTGTGAAGCCCTGCTATCTTAAGAACACTGTGTGTGTCCATGTGTGTGTGTTGTTTTACTAACACATGTCATTGTGCAAACAATGTGTGTGTGTGTGTGTGTGTGTGTGTGTATTATTAGAGAAAAGAGATTTTCTCATCCTTAATAAACCCTTAATGGTGTGTATTCAGCTTCAGATGAATAAATGATGTTAACTGTTATTACTTGTAACTGATTGACACTGAAATGATGACTGAATGAGAACACAACACATGAGAACACATGAGAACCAAATTTTACTGGGTTCCTCTGGAGAAAGAATGTGGAATAAATGTAATCTGGGGGATGAAACATCTGATTCACTCAGTCAGAATATCTGTGTGTGATGTTTACACAGAGTTGGTTTTATTTCCCATCATGCAGCTGTGAGTCAATCCGCTCGTCCTCAGTACACACATGAGCTGGTGACCTTTAATCTCAGCAAAGGTTCGAGAGGGAACATCAGAGAGTCGATCAGATCAGATCACTGAGCTCCGTCTCAAACAACGACACCGAGGTCAACTTTAATCAGTGATCAACTGTTGGCCAACCCTGGTGAACCTTTCAGGAACCCCTGAGGAACCCCTGAGAAATGTCTGAAGGGGCTTTTAATTATGTAACATAGACTCCAGCAGATCCCTCTGAATTAGGGAATAAGCGGGTGTAGAAGATGAATATTCACTGTTCACCATAGCTCCGCCCACCAGCATGACTCCGCCCCTCAGTGATGACAGTGAGGTGGTTCTGTTTCATCTCCTAACTCATAGCTTCTGTTTATAGGGTTTATTTCTCTAATTTATTTAATTACCTCCATGTTTCCTGTTGTTTTATTTCTCCATAGACTCCTTGTTTTTGCTCCTTGTTTCTATGTGTTTATTTGCCCCTTGTTCCCTTGGTTTTATTGCCCCCTTGCTCCCTTCTGCCCCTCTGAAGGTAAACGTTGGATCAGTGGTGGTATGTGTGAGAACAGTTGGAGGAAGACTCATCATTCCTGACATTTGTGTCGTCGCTCAAATGAACGGCCAGACCTTGACTCCTTCCACCTGCTGTTCACACACCCAACATGGAAACTGCTCACACACACACACACACACACACACACACACGCTGTGTAAAAGAACATGTTTAAATTAGGAAAGCAGACAATAGGCAGCTGATTGGTACCGAAGGGGCCTCCTGTCTGTTTCGATCAGGTTCAGAAATAACTTTAACATTCGAATGCTAACAATCTTCCCTTTATTATTACTCTAATATCTTTCATTGATCCTAAAGTATTTTACAGTAATATATCATGACTAATAGGGAAGTGGTAGCTGAGTGATTAAGGTGGCAAAGAACGGTTTAATTCACAGCACCGCCAAGCTGCTCAGTTGGAGAGTGAAATGATATAAATGTTATTTATTTTGGATTGAAGTGTCTAACAAACTAATTTACATTTATTGAAATAAGTAACACTTTAGGGCGGTGCGGTGGGTTAGTGTTTAGCAGTGTTTCCTCACAGTAAGAAGGTCCTGAGTTCGATTCCCCTGCAGGGGTCTTTCTGTATGGAGTTTATATGTTCTCCCTGTGTGTGTGTGTGTGTGTGTGTGTGTGTTTACTCCGGGTTCCCCGGTTTCTTCCCACAGTCCAAAAACATGTATGTTAAATTGATTAGTGATTCTAAATTGCCCATAGGAGTGTGTGTGTGTATGTGTGTGTGTCTCTGTGATGGACTGGTGACCTTGGTTACCTGTCCAGGGTGTCCCCGTCCTGCCTTTCCCCCTTTCAGAGACTGCTGGGATAGACTCCAGCAGATCCCTGTGACCCCAAATTAGGGAATAAGAAGATGAATACTGTAACACTTATACTGTACTACTGCACTGTACTGCTGTAATTTATACTGTACTGCTGTAATTTGTAATTTACACTGTACTGCTGTAATTTATACAGTACTGCTGTAATTTATACTGTAACTACACTGCACTGTACTGCTGTAATTTATACTGCTGTAATTGTACGTACTGCTGTAATTTATACTGTACTACTGCTACTACTACTGTAGTAATGCTTAATTTTATACTGTACTGTGTACTGCTGTAATTTATACAGTACTGCTGTAATTTATACTGTACTGCTGTAATTTACACTGTACTGCTGTAATTTATACAGTACTGCTGTAATTTATACTGTACTATAACTGTGTACTGTACTGCCCACTGTACTGCTGTAATTTATACTACATGCACTGTACTGCTGTAATTTATACTGTACTACTGTACTGTACTGTGCTGTAATTATCTGTACTACTGCTGTAATTTATACTGTACTGCTGTAATTTATACTGTACTACTGTGTTAATTTACTAACTGTAATTTATCTACTGTACTGCACTGTACTGCTGTAATTTGTACTACTGTACAACTGTACTGTAATTTATACTGTACTACTGTGTACTGCTAATTTGGTATACACTGTACTACTTGTGTACACTTACTACTACTGTACTACTGCACTGTACTGCTGTAATTTATACTGTACTACTGTACATTTGATACTGCTGTACTGCTGTATTTTGTACAGTACTGCTGTAATTTTATACTGCTGTACTACTGCACTGTACTGCTGTAATTTTATACTGTACTGTACTGTATTGCTACTGGCTGTAATTTGTACGTACTGCTTAATTTGTATACTGTACTACTGCACTGTACTGCTGTAATTTGTAATACTGTACTACTGCTACTGCACTGTACTGCTGTAAGTTTGTAATACAGTACTGCTGTAATTTATCTGGACTACTGCTGTACTGTACTGTACTTCTGCTGTAATTTATACTGTACTGCACTGTACTGCTGTAATTTATACTGTACTGCTACTGCTGTAATTTATACTGTACTGCACTGTATTTGTACATACTGTACAGTAATGCTGCACTGTACTGTACTGTAATTTATACTGTACTACTGCACTGTACTGCTGTAATTTGTGTACTGTACTGCTGTACTGTGTATTATGCTGTACTGTAATTTATACTGTACTACTGCACTGTACTGCTGTAATTTATACTGTAATTGTGTACTACTGCACTGTACTGCTGTAATACTGTACTACTGCTGTAATTTATACTGTACTGCTGTACTGTAATTTGTACAGTACTGCTGTGTAATTTATACTGTAATGCTTATTTACTACTGCGTACTGTACTGCTGTAATTTATGTACTGTACTACTGTACTGTAATGTACTACTGTACTATGTACTGTACTGCTGTAATTTATACTGTACTACTGCACTGTACTGCTGTAATTTGTACAGTACTGCTGTAATTTATACTGTACTGCTGTACTGTAATACTACTGCACTGTACTGTACAGTACTGCTTATATACTGTACTACTGCATTTAACTACTGCTGTATTTATACTGCTGTAATTTGTACAGTACGCTGGCTGTAATTAACTGTACTACTGTAATTTGTCTGTACTGCTGTATTTTGTACTACTACTGCTGTAATTTTATACTGTACTGTACTGCACTGTACTGCTGTAATTTATAACTACTGCAATTGTTTGTGTACAGTACTGCTGTAATTTATACTGAGTACTGCTGTATTTTGTTACTGTACTGCTGTAATTTTATACTGTAATTATACTTACTGCTGTAATTTGTACAGTACTGCTGTAATTTTGTACTGTAATTTTGCTGTAATTTGTACTGTAATGCTGTAATTTACTGTACTGTACTGTACTGCTGTAATTTGTACAGTACTGCTGTAATTTATACTGTACTGTACTGGTACTGTAATTTTACTGTACTGTAATGCTGTAATTTGTACAGTACTGCTGTAATTTATACTGTACTGCTGTAATTTGTACTGTAATGCTGTAATTTATACTGTACTGTAATTGACTGTAATTTGTACTGTAATTTGTACGGTATGCTGTGTAATTTATACTGTAATGCTTGTACTGTACTGTAAATGGCTTTGCTGTAATTTGTAATTGTAATTTGTACTGTAATTGCTGTAAATTTGTTACTGTACTGTAATGTATATTTTGTACTACTAGTACTGTAATTGCTGTAAATTTTGTACAGTACTGCTGTAATTTGTACTGTAATGCTGTAATTTATGTACTGCGGTATACTGTGTATTTGACTGTACTGCTGTAATTTGTATTACTGTGTTACTGCTGTTTTAATTTGTACTGTAATGCTGTAATTTTGTACATTTCGTTCTACATATATATTAGAACTCTATATTATTTAGAGAATAAAAGAATAGTGTTAATTAGATAGCGGGTCTGTGCTGTGCTTATGTTCGCCGGTAGATGGCGCAGTTCGCTATTCACAGATACTAACAGGTGTTCAGCTGTAAATGATAACGTGTGAAAATATTTTCCTGTAAATGTTAAGAGAGGCAAGAAGGACGTGCCTTTTAATTTTTGGCGGGAAGTTTAAAAAAGATAGTAAACTTTTCTCTGCATTAAGAGTAAAACTAATTAACTAATTAAATAATATATTAATTTTTGATAATATAATAATAATATAATATACCGCGTTTAATAATCGCATTCTTTTTGTGTAAGTGTGTTAATGATAGTTTTTAAAAGCGAGCTAACAATGCTAATCCACCAGTTTAATGAGCTGAGGTAAGAAACTGATTAGTTTTACCTGTGGGAAGTTTTACACACACACACACACACACACACACACACACACACACACACACACACACACTTTATAGTTAACTTTAAAAAACGCCATTAATATTATGAGCTAGCACAAAAGCTAATATTACATTTTCTCTAGTCAGGACCACGCGCACGAGCGGTGTTTAATATATTATTGCACTTTAATTTGATTACTAATTATTTTTATTGCTTTAAATAGCCGTTTTTTTCTGTATACTGTTACTAAATAATGCATTTAAACCTGTTTAGTTTTGCATTTCCTGTATGTATTTTGTGTGTATGCGTGTGTTTGGTCCGCTAGGTGTCGCCCTGCCCACATTTTAATGTAATTTCCGGTAATTACTGACGCGTTATTAATGTTACTGGTCCAAAAATATTTATTATCCGAAAAAATGAGATAAACAATGTGAAGAGACGCTGATGTGAGAGAAACACTGCCCACGTGACTATCTAATAAATTAAACATGATTATTTAATAATTATAAGTTTAGAAATGACCGCTTCCTGCTCCGCTCTGTTTTCTGTGGGCGCGCGCTTCCACTTTTTACTCTCTCTCTCTCTCTCTCTCTCTCTCTCTCTCTCTCTCCTCCTCTCTTTCTCTCCCTCTCTCTCCTCTCCCTCTCCTCTCTCTTTCTCTCTCTCCCCCTGTCTCTCTCTCTCTCTCTCTCTCTCTCTCTCTCTCTCTCTCTCTCGCTCTCTCTCCTCTCTCTCGCTCTCTGGGTTTATTATAAAAGGAAAATGGCGGCGGCGCGCGCCGGATCGATGTGTCAGCGGTGGAAGCGCTTTGATCTTCAGCAGCTGCAGGTGAGCGCGCGCGTCTTTCACCTCGCTCTTTGTTCGCCGATGTTTTAATGGGAACCACGCGGCAGTTACAATGGTGCGCGAGCGCGTGCGTGCGGGCGGTGTTGTTCTATAGCGACACCGATT
>VCAZ01000277.1:97500-107500 GCA_005784505.1 Bagarius yarrelli
TGCTCTAAATTACATACTGTTCTTATCGCTGTCCGATGCACACACACACCACACACACACACACACACACCATTGGCCGGCGTGTTGGTGTGAAACTGTGTAATTCTCCTCAGACCTGTTTAACACCCCCTCCTGGTGCAGTGCTCATGTGTCTCATTCTTAATTACAGCTTTAAAATTCCAGACTCTTTATAATGGTGTGTGTGTGTGTGTGTGTGTGTGTGTGTGTGTGTGTGTGCAGGATTTACATGAACACATCACTCCGTTGTTAGATGGTTTTCATTCTGAGGTAAGAAACATTCTTTTCTTTATAACACACAGAATTAACTGTGAAAATCTCTCTCTTACACTCACACACACTCACACACACACACACACACACACACACACACACACAGCTGATGCAGTGTATTCTGGTGCAGTGTGATTCCACAGGTTTCCTTCGTTCAGCACTTTTCTGAATCTTTATTTATTAACTTTACACTATGAACAGAAACACAGCCTGACATCAGATTAAACATCACACACAACACGGGTGTATGTGTATACAGGTGTGTGTGTGTGTGTGTGTGTGTGTGTAAGCAGATTGTTTTCTGTATGAAAATGTAAAGTCCCCCATTTCTTTGATGTTTTACAGACAGGTGTTAAACTCGAGTCGAGCTGCAGATAATAAAATAACACTAATCATATTTATTAACGCAGTTTGTGTCTTTCACTTTCTGAAAGAATCTAAACAGAAAATTACCCCCAAACTCTGCTCTTTTCCTGTTAGACCCTGGAGTGCTGCGACAGCGGGGTGTGTGTGTGTGTGTGTGTGTGTGTGTGTGTGTGTGTGTGTGTGTGTGTACACAGATCAGGCTACAGAGTTGCTTGCCCCCTAAATACACACTCATTTCCTGACAGGAAGAGACAAAAAAGACTATGTAATAAAAAATATGACGAAAAAAATTTGTAGACAGAAAGAGAAAGAGAGACAGAGACAGACAGAGAAGAGACAGAGAGAGAGAGACAGACAGGAGAGACTGAGAGAGAGAGACAGACTGAGAGAGAGAGAGAGAGAGAGGGAAAAAGAGAGAGAGAGACAGAAAGAGAAAGACAGGCAGAGACAGACTGAGAGAGAGGGGGGGGAAGAGAGAGAGACAGAGACAGACTGAGAGAGAGCGAGAGAGAGAGACAGACTGAGAGAGAGAGAGAGAGAGAGAGAGAGAGAGAGGGAAAGAGAGAGACAGAGAGAGAGAAAGAGAGAGGACAGACAGAGAGAGAGAGAGAGAGACAGAGAGAGAGAGAGACAGAAAGAGAAAGAGAGAGAGGACAGGGAGAGACAGAAAGAGAGAGGGGAAAAGAGAGGGAAAGAGAGATAGACAGAGACAGACTGAGAGAGAGCGAGAGAGAGAGACAGACTGAGAGCGAGAGAGAGAGAGAGAGAGGGAAAGAGAGAGACAGAGAGAGAGAAAGAGAGAGACAGACAGAGGAGAGAGAGAGACAGAAAGAGAAAGAGAGAGAGGACAGGGAGAGGGGGGAGAGGGGGGGACAGAAGAGACAGAAAGAGAGAGGGGAAAAGAGAGGGAAAGAGAGATAGACAGAGAGAGAGAACAAGTAAAAGAACAGATAGAGAAAAACGAAAGAAAGAAAAAGAAGGAAAGACTCAGATATGGAGAAAAAAAAGAAAAGAAAAGAAATGGTTAAATGAATAAGTTTGGAACAGTAAGATTGAGACTCAGTCATATACACACACACACACACACACACACACACACACACACACACACAGAGGTTTAGTGTCTACAGCTTTCTGATTCAATCCAGATGTGTTTCATACACACAAACATCTGGAACGATTTAAACCTCCCATGGGACTGTAAAGTGTGTAACAGCTTTTTATTAGACTTTTTTGCTCCTGTGTGAAACACACACACACACACACACACACACACACACACACACGGTTACCAAAACAAGCACCAGTCTCTACAGTTACAGGAAAAAACAGAAAAAGAGATAGTAGTAGGATAGTGTGTGCATTGTGGCTGTTAGCATTGTGGCTGTTAGCATTGTTAGCTTGTTTTCTAATCAGCACTGCCATCACATTTACCCAACAAATGTTTAGATTTGATTAAAATATCATTTAAATACATTCACTCGAACCTCACGTTAGCTCGCTAGTGAACATTATTTCTAGCATCGCCATAAGGACAGGGGTTCGTTAGTGAGAGGACAGGGGTTCGTTAGTGAGACAGAAATTGCTGCTGTGAGCTCATTAAAGAGCGCCGCTCTCACCGCACCGCACATCAGAGCCGTGTCAGATCCACCGTCAGGCGCTAATTAGTGGCTCTGCGCTAGTGTCAGGCGCGTCAGAACGTTGACTCTAACTAGAAGCGTTGTGCTTTCAGCCTGTTATTTTTCCTCCTCCAGGCGCCGAGTCCCTCTTTCATCTCTCTAATGGCAGAACTGCCGTGGTCTAGTGTAAACCCGCGGCTCGGGTTCAGAGCTGATCCCGAGAGAACAGCAGGATAATCCGCAACATTTACACACCTTTTCCTTCAGTTCTTTACCGTGAAAAGTCCCGAGGAAAAGCTGTGAAACGGTGCAGGGTTATCCTGCAGGACTCTCAGGACGTTTCAGTCACATTAATCACAGCTACTGGGGTGTGTTGTGTGCCAGCAGTGAAACTGTCTCCGGGTGAGATCATGTGAGCACTAATTACAGTCTAATGCAGACGTACAGGACCAGTGTTTCACCACTGATAGTCTCAATAAACCAGCTCACGGGAAGCCCCGAGAAACACTACAATAACCAATTAAACACAGATTCACATCCTGATATTCAATCAGAAATAATACAGCACTAATAATCAATCACTAATAATCAATCACTAATAATCAATCACTAATAATCAATCACTAATAATCAATCACTAATAATCAATCACTAATAATCAATCACTAATAATCAAGCAGAACTGATCAGCAGAGGAAAGTTTATTATTCTGTTTAATCAGCAAAACTATTAAATTATCTGATTAATGTAATACTGTAATGTGTGTAAAATGTGATTTATTTTATATATAAACATTAAATTCTGCTAACATCACACTACACACTGAGTTAACAGAGATCTGTGTGTGTGTTTGTGTGTGTTCTGTTCCAGATCGACACACTGTGTGAAAGGAGTAAAGAGTTTGAGGCTGCTTTCCTCAGTGTGTATAAGAGATTAATTGATGTCCCAGGTGTGTGTCAAACTCTCTCTCTCTCTCTCTCTCTCACACACACACACACACACACACACACACACACACACACATGTTTATACTATCTCAGTAGAGTGAGAACACCATAAACACATTAGTCTAATTTATGAGGTTAGTCTCATGCACACACACACACACACAAACACACACTCATGGCCCTCTAATGACTTCACTGGGTTCAGTGAGCTTGGACTGTTCCACGGCCACACACACACACACACACACATAGACACACACACACACACATTTGAGATTTGGTTAAACTAAAACACAACATTAATATGTGTGTTTCCAAAGAGCTTTAATCCTCTTATGTGTGTGTGTGTGTCTGTCTGACTGACTGACTGTGGGCTGAACTGAAGTTCAATAGTTGTGTGGGAGGCCTTAATACACACACACACACACACACACTCCCACACAACTATTAACACACACACACACACACACACACATTGGCATGCTGGAACAGAACTCCCTCTCTGTATAATCACTCAATATCCCTAAATTACTTGTGGTTCGTGTGTGTGCGCACGTGTGTGTGTTGTCTGGGAATGTCTGTCGTCATCTGTGAAATCTGGAGCTCGTTCATTCCTGTCTGACAATGTCATCACATTATTGTGTGTGTCTCTGTGTGTGTCTACGTGTGGGTGTGTGTAAATTACACTATAATGTACATTGTAGTTAAAATTGCTAACTAATAAATTTTAGATATATCTTCCCGTCGTACCTTCCTGTCTCTCTATACCTGTCTGTCTGTCTGTCTGTCTGTCTGTTAGACCCGGTGTCTGCGTTAGAGGTGGTGCAGCAGCTGCAGGTTGCGGTTGTTAAGATGCGCGACGTGGAGGCGGAGAATCAGAAGCTAAGAGAGAGACTTCAGGAGTACGACAAGGAGGTCGCAGAGGTCAAAGGTCACGGTACAAACGCACGCTTTTATATCATCTCTCGCTGTCATTGGCTGCTAATGCTAATGCTAATGCTTCTCTCTCTGCTTTTTTTTGTAGAGGAAACAATTGAAGCTTTGAGGGAGAAAGTGGAGTCTTACAAACAATTAATTCAATCCAGAACCAAGGATGAGGTGAGGAATGAGGAAGAAGAAGATGAAGAGCGCTGTGAAGGAACAGAAAGGTCAGTTACCTAAAATGAGTTTAATATACAATGTGGGCGGACTACACGTAGGCGGAGCTAACATGATTCATTACATCATATGAGAGCAAGAACAGGAAACATGACCAAATAAGGAATGTGGAACAAAAAAGAGGCAGAGGAGGCAATGAGGGGAATGTACAGAGGAGAAATTATAGGGAAGAACCTGCAGAGGAGAACCGGAGAGAACCTGCAGAGGAGAAGGAGAACCTGCAGAGGAGAACCGATAGAGGAGAACCGATAGAGGAGAACCGATAGAGGAGAACCGATAGAGGAGAACCGATAGAGGAGAACCTCTTAATAAATAACAGTAGATATAATGAGTGTGTTGTAAACTAACAGAATCGTTTAGATATCAGATTAGAGATCATGTGACCATGCTGTAAACACACAAAGTACAGTCTAAGGATTAGCATGAAACTGAGTGTGTGTGTGTGTGTGTGTGTGTGTGGTGTGTGTACCTAATGTAAGGAATTCTGAAAACCGTAAAGTCCCAGACTCAAGGCTTCTTCTGTAGGCTGGTGTGTGTTAGCCACACTGATGCCTACTGATGTGAGTGTGTGATTAATGATAAGTTTGAGTTTATGTATATAGAAAGTTACTGAAATGTTCTGAATTATGACTGATTGGTGTCGATCTGCTTTTTCCTTTCAGACTCTGTGAGAATGAATCAGTGAGAGTGGATATAGAAACAGCCAATCAGGTAACAGCTTTAACCTCAAACATCGTCTAACTATTAATCAGCGGTCTGTAGTTTCAGCTACATATTAAATCTAGTTTTCTGATTGGTTAGTGACGTGCAGTAGGCAGAGCTCCGGCCTGCTTACTCATCCAGCGTTTAAACATTGTTTTTATTTCCTTATATAAATGTGAAATCAGTGGCCCGTGTGGGCGTGTCTTTAACATGACTGACAGTTTTTCACTCAGGTGTCTGACACACCTCTATAGTGCACTTAGGACTGAGAGAAGTCTTCCAGTGTGGGGAGTGCATCATTGTGTGTGTGTGTGTGTGTGTGTGTGTGTGTGTGTGTGTGTGTGTAGGCTCTGGAGGTGGAGCTTGTGGTAAAGCAGGGAGAGGTGGAGCGTCTGATGGACGATGTACGCAAACTACAGAGCAGCCTTAGTGAACTCACCGAGTCAACAGCCAATCAAATCAGAGAATTACAGCAGCAACTCGATTCCAAACACACACTGCTGCAGGTCACACACACAAACACACACACTCACACACACAGCAGATTCAGGCCTTGTTCTTTACTTCTGGTTGACTAACTGTAATAATATGGAGCTTTTGAATAACACTTGAAATTGTGTTTAAGCGTTTAAGTGTGATGCATTGTGGGTAATCTACACTGGGGAGGATACAGTGGGATTGCAAAATGATGATCAAGACTTTCGGTAGGTATTAGTGAAAAGTCAGTAGGGCTTAGTGAACAGTAGGATTTAGTGTTAAGTGTGCACTAAATAGAGATTAGTGTGAGGTATATAGGGATTAGTGAGTAGGGATTAGTGTGCAGTATATAGGGATTAGTGAGTAGGGATTAGTGTGCAGTATATAGGGATTAGTGAGTAGGGATTAGTGTGCAGTATATAGGGATTAGTAAATAGGGATTAGTGTGCAGTATATAGGGATTAGTGTTGCAGATATAGGGATTAGGGTATTTGTTAGTGTGCAGTATATATTAGTACATAGGATTAGTGAGTAGGGATTAGTGTGCAGTATATAGGGATTAGTGAGTAGGGATTAGTGTGCAGTATATAGGGATTAGTGAGTAGGGATTAGTGTGCAGTAGGTGAGTAGTAATGGATTCGTGTGCAGTATATAGGGATTAGTGAGTAGGGATTAGTGCAGTGCAGTATATAGGGATTAGTAGTGAGTAGGGATTAGGATTAGTGTGCAGTATAGTATATAGGGATTAGTGAGTAGGGATTAGTGTGCATTAGGTATAGTATATTGTGAGTATAGGGATTAGTAGGAATAGGGATTAGTTGCAGTGGACGTATATAGGGATTAGTGAGTAGGGATTAGTGTGCAGTATATAGGGATTAGTGAGTAGGGATTAGTGTGCAGTATATAGGGATTAGTGAGTAGGGATTAGTGTGCAGTATATAGGGATTAGTGAGTAGGGATTAGTGTGCAGGTATATAGGGGATTTAGTGAGTAGGGATTAGTGTGCAGTATATAGGGGATTAGTGTGCAAATAGGGATTATGTGGCAGTATATAGGGATTAGTGAGTAGGGATTAGTGTGCAGTATATAGGGATTAGTAAATAGGGATTAGTGTGCAGTATATAGGGATTAGTGAGTAGGGATTAGTGTGCAGTATATAGGGATTAGTGAGTAGGGATTAGTGTGCAGTGGGATAGTGTGCATAGGGATTAGTAAATAGTAGGGATTAGTGTGCAGTATATAGGGATTAGGAATTAGTGGATAGGAATTAGGATTAGTGAGTAGGGATGTGTGCAGTATATAGGGATTAGTGAGTAGGGATTAGTGTGCAGTATATAGGGATTAGTGAGTAGGGATTAGTGTGCAGTATATAGGGATTAGTGAGTAGGGATTAGTGTGCAGTATATAGGGATTAGCATATGGGATTAGTAGGGATAGTATAGTATAGGATTAGTGAGTAGGGATTAGTAGTATATTAGTGGATAGGATTAGTGTGCAGTATATAGGGATTAGTGAGTAGGGATCAGTGTGCAGTGTGTGCAGTATATAGGGTTGTTAGTGGAGTAGGGATTCAGTATATAGGATAGTAGGATAGTGTGCAGTGAGTAGGGATCAGTGTGCAGTATATAGGGATTAGTGAGTAGGGATTAGTGTGCAGTATATAGGGATTAGTGAGTAGGGATTAGTGTGCAGTATATAGGGATTAGTAAATAGGGATTAGTGTGCAGTAAATAGTGAGCAGTATGTACTATATTAATTATATGAATTCAGTTCTGTGTTTTTATTTATTTATTTTTTTGTTTGTTTTTAGGAGCTCGAGGAGAAGCTGGAGGCTCAGGCAGATTATGATGAAATAAAGAGAGAGTTAAGGTGAGTTAGTACCCCAGCTTTACTGTAACACGCCCCACTGATATCTGTGTTTTTAGCATGCTGATATAATCTCTCGGGTATTTTAAAGTAATTTTTTCAGTGATTATCACAGCCCTTTGGATCAGTCATATCTTTAGAGCTCTGCTGTGTTGAGTGTTTATAGAGCAGCAGTGTGTTTTGTCTGCTCTCGGATGTGTAATGAGGTTGTTAACCCGGTTAGCGTGAGCCGTGAGCTGACTGATTAAATCTCCAGTGTATTTGAGGCGGTTACAGTGGTTAGAGCTGGCGGTGGGTGAATGTGGGCCGTTGTTCAGCTGTTACACTGCGTTTAAATTCGTCTTGATAGCCTGTCGGGACACATTCCTCTGTAATGGAGGGGAAAAAGCCCTGATTAAACTGTGTGAACTCACTCCACACTCTCTTTTACCTCGAAACTCTTTCATGCTCAGAAATGAGATTATATGAAGACTTAAAATCAAAGCCAGTCAGTGGCCGTGTTTCCGGAACACTCTATTTTTATTTCCTGTAGTAACCCTTTTATCATATTTAATATTAGCACATTTACGGTGTGTACAGTAATCACTGAAACTGTCTCCAGCTCAAATTCTGCAGTCATGATGAGAAACGGTGCTTCAGGGTGAAACATAAGCCTTTACTGCTGATTCTTATTTCATGATGTTCTTCCATCAATAGAGTCCTGAGGTCCATGGAGCCTGGTTCTTCTGAGCGCCCCACAGAGCAGGTGGAACATTACATTCATAAAGAAACACAGTCTTAAGCAGAACCTTTGCTCTTTATCTTTAAGTTAAGGAGCTGTTCAGCTTTTTCACATGAACGAAAATACGGTGTATGATGTGTGTGTACAGGGTTCCCCCAGTGGGCAGGACGCGACACTTTCGGACTGTGGGCAGGACAGAAACGGTGACCGGAAACAACCGAATTACAAACACCTCAACGGTGAATAATTAACAGATAAAATAAAACACACTGAATTACAAAAAAGCAAAGAGGAAAATTAAAGCATAAATAAAAGACACAGAGTGGCCCAATACATTTATCCTTTCAGTGCTCTGGTAATTTATAAAGACAAGAATTTAGGAAAAAAGAGAGTTAATAATAATAAGTAAGCGGTTATCAAATGTGGAGAACAGGAAATCTACAGGAAACTATGACCATATAAGGAAAATGAACTTGAGAAAAAAGGCCATGGACACTTTTTAGGTCACTTCATTCCCTGCAGTAACACTCTTGTTATATGTGTGTGTGTGTGTGTGGGGGGGGGTATTTGGCAGAAAGTGTCAGGTCAGCACACACCTCTGGGCTTCTCCATGGAAACACTGATCCTGCGTTGGGATGTATATCTGATTTTAACTGATTTTAAATTTTAGCCAAATATAATCTGATGGCGTGGGTTTTTTACCAGTGTTTCAGGAATTTATTGTGTCTGGTGTTTGTTATTGTCGTTTTGTTTAGGTTCTACTGAGAGCCATGTTCCTGACTCACCCTCCACCACACCTCCTCAAACCGACCACACCCACTCACAGACCCCACTACTTTCTCATTTTTCCCTGAAGAACAAAGCTCCGCATGAGCCGTCCTGCTCGTTTTCCTCGGATTTGTTCAGACGTAGCCTCGGTGCTCCTTTTTCGTCCCACTCTGGGAACTCCTCCAGCTTGTTTCCTCAGCAGACGTTCGGGCAGAATCTGTGTGGCGCCGACCTGCAGGCGGACAAGGACCTGGACACCGCCGAAATCGCTCGGCAGGTAAAGGAACAGCTGATGAAGCACAACATCGGGCAGCGAGTGTTCGGACACTACGTGCTCGGGTTATCTCAGGGCTCCGTCAGCGAGATCCTCGCTCGCCCGAAACCCTGGAACAAACTCACCGTCCGTGGGAAAGAGCCCTTCCTCAAGATGAAACACTTCCTGTCTAATGAGCGGAACATCCTGTCGCTGACGAGCATTCAGGGAAGACAGAGAGGTCAGGAACTATAATGCAACCTTCATTAATGTTAAAAAAATTCAACATTTGCATAAATAGCATAGTTTTCTCCCATGTTTGTTTTGTCTTTCTGTCTTTTCTGTCCTAATTTCTGTATGTCCTTCTGACTCTCACTATCTCTCAGGTAGCATCACTAGTAGAGTCCGTGCTCCTGAAAGCACTGCTGACGAATTCCAGAAGTCGATTTTGGATCAGGCCAAAAGGGACCTGCAGGGACAAAAAAGTCAGTTGTCTGCACTTTGTCTGACTGTGTGATGTCACTGTGATGTCACTGTGTGTTGAGATTTTTTTTTTTGTTGGTCCTGCAGTTGGAGGCGTGGGCTCGTCGGTATCGGATGACAGACTTCTCTCTATGCAGGACTCGTGGAGAGAGCAGTGGTGGAGTGTGATACACGGCGAACAGAATAAAGACACACAAACTCAGGAAGACTCAGAGGTACAAGATATTCCGGATGTAGAGACTAGAAACGGGTTGTGTTGTGTATGTTATGGCTATAGACAGTAACACCCGCTTCTGTTTTTCTGTCAGTCTGGGGACACGCCGTCCGAGACCCCCGTCTCCTCGCAGGA
>VCAZ01000277.1:112500-172500 GCA_005784505.1 Bagarius yarrelli
GTGTGTGTGTGTGGTAGTTATTCTGTGTAGTAATTTATTCAGGCAGTTTTTATATAAATACTGGATTTTCTGGAAATGTTTTTATAATGATATATTTTAGAAGAAAGAGAGACGTTTATCTTTCATGCAGTCAGAGGAACAGTAAAACGTCACACAGGTTAATGAGTTTAATGAGCATGTTAGCATGCAGTGCTCATACAGGCATTATAACGCTTTATAACACATTTCACTTTCATATTTAAAGTATTTTAATCTACTGAACGGATCCTTTCTGCTGACATCGAGAGCTTCCCGATATGACAAAGAAACAGAGTTCAGAAGCTCTCACACACACACACACACACACACACACACACACACAATCCAACTGAACACTCATCTGTTTTATTCCGCAGCGTCAGTGATGTCACTTCCTGTCACAGTTTCATTAGAATGAACAGCAAATCCTAAATACTAAAGTGGATTAATTTCTGTTTTACAGTCACATCTGGTCCTTAATCAGGTCTTAAACTCCACAGCAGGTTTTTCGCTTCTTCTTCCTTTTTATTGAAATGAAACAGATTTTTATTTATTTTATTCTTGTCATTAGTGTAAATCTGCCGAGGAGCTCATTTACGTATCATGTCCGTCTTTGTGTATATGCTGTGTGTGTCTGATGTGGGCGGGGCTCTCGGATTGAAATCTCAGGTTAAAGCTCCATTTTTAAAGGTTTTTTTTCTTCTGTTTTTCTAACTGAAGTGTAAATAAATTGTTCTATTTCAGTTTTATACGTTAACATATTAGCTCATTTTATCGGTATTTTCTGTATTTACAGCGTTATTATTCAGTTATTCTCTCTTCCGGTCTGTAACCCAAAATAATCCATTCCTCTTTTATCTTTCGTTTTTATTTGTTATATTTATTCCAATAATTAACAGCAATTTAGTCTGAATAATTAGAATTTTTTTTATATGAAAAGTGGCAAAAGATAAATAAATAAATGATATAATTTTCTGTCCTTAAGATTTTATATTTCTTTATTTCTTGAACAGAATGAATGTAAATAATTAGCACTTTATTGCGCTGTAATGAGTGTAACTGTCTCAGACACGGTGTGGTGTGAAGTGTAACAGGAACAGCACGCGGTGTTGAGGATGATTCGTGTCTGAATTGATCTTCATCCCTTCGTTGATCTCAGACTGAAGACGATGGCCGCCACTAGAACCAGCATGATACCGATGGCTACTTCCGGCATGCGTCCCAGCTTCCGGTCCTGATACGCAGCTTCTTTCTGCCTCTGGATCTCCTGCAGTCGAGCTCGGATGTGTTTGTGTTTCTGCAGCTGGCTGCCGTAGTGCGCGCGGTAGAAAGTGTCGAAGTCAAAGACGTTCTGCGACTGAGCGCCGACTCCTGGAGAGGGACGATTTCTCGCCGTGTCCCCCGACGATCTGCCGGTCGTGTCCTTTGTCGTAGTCGGCCTGCTGGAACCCCGAACATCGGCCTCGCTAAGAATCCCACCGTCATACTTTCTGCGCAGAGTTTTGTTCCCCAGCACGTTGTAGGCCTCGCTGATCTGGGAGAACCGTGCTGCTGCGTGATCGCTACCAGCGTTTTTATCTGGATGATAAATAAAGGACTGTTTATAGTAGGCAGTTTTGATCTGTGCCTGAGTGGCCTTGGAAGAAACCTGTAGAATGTCGTAATACGCAGTTTTGGATCTGTATAAAGGGGTTTCCTCTGTGCTCGAGGTTCCGTACAATCTCCATGATCTGCGAGATGAAGCAGAGTGAGTGTGGATCGCTCGACTCACAGCAGAAACCATCAGTCCTCTTTTACTGGAGACCAGACGGAGGGGAAAAAATGGAGCCGTTTTCCACAGGCTACCTGTAATCATAAACATATAACATCATATCATATCATATAGATACTCACACTCATAATCAACATGAACATCACGCTGCTGATCTATAGACACGGAATGGCGACATCTAGTGGCAAAACGAAGAACGTGCACATAATAACTGTAGTAGATCACAGTCAGCTGTATTTGTTAGTGTGTGATGATCACTGTACCGCCCATTAAAACACACTTTTCTTCAGGAGTCTGAATAGCAACGCCGGCGGGAATCTGACAGAAATTTACTTCTGAAAATCACACACATTCAGCCTGAAATTCTATAAAACCTGAAAATCGTACCGGCTCCTGGCTCGAGCCGCAGCCTGACCTCCGCCATAGCATGTAGCATTCAGCGGCTCCAGAGTTCTTCATTCTCTGCTGCCTACATGCGCACTACTGAGGGAACCGGACGAGCAACAGAACGGTTTAGGCAGCCTATCTCGTGCACTCTCTCCCGAATAAACCTGTTTCAACCTGAACAACTCGCTTTACTTCCGGTGACAAAACAATGACCAATCAAAACGTGGCGGGCGTAAAAATGTAACCAATCGGTTTGAGCGTGAATCACGAGAAGGCGGTGCTTTTGGCATGTTTATATTCAGAAGCATAATATATAACATTTAATGGGAAAAACGATAAGTTTAATTATGAAAATTACAATAATTTAATGTAGTAAATATTTTAATTAGCATTAGCATCACATTTTAATGTGATGAGATTTATTTTAAATGCAACTACTTTATTTCCGATGTATTTTATTTTCTAATAACACACCCCAGAAAAACATTGTAGGGGCGTGGTCTGTGGATGTGTATGCTGAAAGGGGCGTGGTCTGTTGATGTGTATACCAAGAGGCGTGGTCTGTTGATGTGTATGCTGAGGGGGCGTGGCCTGGTGTGTTTTCAGGCTGCAGCTGGACCGTGATGTTAAACAGAAACTGTGACTCTCCATCCATACTTGTGCGTTTGATAAACCCTGCCACACACACACACACACACACACACACACACACTAGCGGTTCCAGTCGGATTCTTTAGTGTGCATGCAGCAGAATGGAGCCGGCGACACGCCGAACGGAGACGCAGCTCAGCTCTCCATCAGCACCGCCAGCTCAGCTGATCTGCTCCCCGTGGCCTCTTCATCATCATCATCATCATCATCACGGCTGAGGAGGCTGAATCAGGATGGCCGCGCAGTTCCTCCTCAGCCCACCGTCATGGTGGTGTTCTCGTCTGCGAGGGACAGCGGGGGAGATTCCGCCATGTCCAAGTCTGAGGAGGAGAAACGCAGAGCAACTCTTACTACAGCGAGCAGAAACCTAGCCAAACCCCTGCGCAGCCTGAACGCACCCCAGGAGGTACAAAGGCCCGGAATCGCCTTCTTCCTTACTTTATTCTAATAACAGCGTTGCTGCGGTGGCCTAACAAATGAACTCATAGTTTATAAACATAAGTGTGTGTGTGTGCGTGTGTGTGTGTGTGTGTGTGTGTGTGTGTGTGTGTGTTCTTCTCTCACGTGTCATGTGTATTTTTTCTATTTATAAATTCTAATATATTCGCTACGTGACGCTGCTGGTCGTTTACTTCCCGTTTACGTAAATCTACAATCTGATTGGTGCGTCATGGCACGTGAGGGACAGGCGGTGCGTCTGATTGGCTGTTCTCACAGCGCCGTCACAACACTGCCTGCTCGGTCGGGCTGTAATCCTGATTCATCCCTCTTAATGTGTGTGTGTGTGTGTGTGTGTGTGTGTGTGTGTGTGTGTGTGTGTGTGTGTGTGTGTGTTTGTGTGTAAAACACACCGCGGTAATGACTATAAACGGTGATTTTAAAAGACACACCTCACTTCTTCAAATCCTGCTCGTATTTTATGTGTTGAGTTGAATAGTTGATGTCTGTAGATGAGAGTCTGGGGTGTGTCTAGGGTGTGTGTGTGTGTCTGGGGTGTGTCTAGTGTGTGTGTGTGTGTGTGTGAGTAATCAGGTTCTGGTGCATGTTGTGGAGATACTGATGGATGGAGGACCTTGCAGCTCCTCTGATTCCCGCTCATGGTTTGGTCCTGGACCTGCTGAGATTGTTGTTCCTCAGTAATGCAGGTGAATGTTTCTGCTGTAGTTCCCGGAGGTGGTTCCTCTGAACGTGGGCGGGACGTACTTCACCACACGTCTGTCCACACTGCGGCGCTATGAGGACACCATGCTGGCCGCCATGTTCAGCGGACGCCATCACATCCCCCGAGACACAGAGGGACGATATTTCATCGACCGGGATGGATCTTATTTCGGGTAGGAACATTTACATACACACACACACACACACACACACACACACACACACACACACACACACACACACACACTCTCTCTCTCTCTCTCTATGTCATTACACACTTCTGAGGTCTTTAGTCCTTTTCTAATCTGTGTTGCACTGTAAAAACACCATAGTGTGAATAAGCGCTCTTATCCTGTGTGTGTGTGTGTGTGTGTGTGTGTGTGTGTGTGTGTTTCGAGTACAGAGACATCCTGAACTTCCTGCGTGAGGGGGAGCTGCCGGTGCGAGAGCGGGTTCGATCTGTACACAGAGAGGCTCAGTATTACTCCATCGGGCCGCTGTTAGAGCGTCTGGAAGACAGACAGCCGCTGACTGGAGAGAAAGTGAGACAGGCCTTCCTCGATCTCTTGCCTTATTATAAAGGTCTGTCTCTCTTTCACACACACACACACACACATTTTATAATAAACTATACTGTTATGAATGTGTGTGTGTGATGTAGATGTTGCTGTGTGTTTTGGACTGTCTGTAAAATCCAGATGTTTGTCTCACTGTGCTGTTGATCTGTCTGCCTGTGTGTGTGTGTGTGTGTTTCTCAGAGAACCTGGAGCGCATTGTGGAGATTGCGAAGCTGCGAGCGATGCAGAGGAAGGCTCGCTTTGCCAAGCTGAAGGTCTGTGTGTATAAGGAGGAGATGCCCATCACACCGTACGAGCGGCCGCTCTTTAACTCTCTGCGCTTCGAGCGCTCTGAAAGTGAAGCCAAGCTGTTCGAGCACCACTGCGAGGTGGACGTGTCCTTCGGCCCCTGGGAGGCGGTGGCCGACGTCTATGACCTGCTGCACTGCATCGTGAGCGATCTGGCCGAGCGCGGCATCAGCGTGGACCAGCAGTGCATCGGAGTGTGTGACAAACACCTCATCAACCACTACTACTGCAAGAGACCCATCTACGAGTTTAAGATCACCTGGTGGTGAAGAACAGCTGCTGCTGCTGCTGCTGCGGGAGGACCGGATCTCAGTTCCTTCAGGAACACTAAACCTGAAATGTTCACAGGGTTCAGCACCAGTTCACTGAACAGCTCCGGCTTCCTTAAGGAATCTTCAGGTACTGAAACCGATCCAGGATTCTTGCATGAGGGCAGCGAACCTGACGCCAACGCTAACCATGTCACTAATCCATCTGCAAGCGCAAACTCATAACATTCCCCTGTCAGTGTACAGAATCCTGAGAGCTTTAGGAGGAGGAGGAGGAGGAGGAGGATGATGATGTTCTCGCTGAAGAACATTCAGGATCAGAAGTGTTGAAGAATGAACTTCACTGCTGTGCCTCCTGCTGGTGAAGAGTGGAGCTGTTGTTCTGATCGGTGTTGCTGAGGTCGTGAGTGTGTGTGTGTGTGTGTGTGAGTGTGTGTGTGTGTGTGTGTGTGTGTGTGTGAGTCGTGCTGCGTTTACTCACGCAGTTCCTTTCACTTCAATGTTGTTGTTTTTCTGTTTTACACTATTTTTTTCTTCGACTTGATCAGAGCTGTCAGCTGCTTCAACACTCATCAACAGGAAGTGTGTGTGTGTGTGTGTGTGTGTGTGTGTACATACACACATAGTGTGTGTGTTTTAATTAATGCTGCACTGACTGTTAGTCTCTCTCGGAGCTCAGTTCCTCTCCCTTTCTGTAAGCTCTCTCTCTCTCTCTCTCTCCATCTTTCACTCTCTCTCTCTCTTTCTCTCTCTCTCTCGTCTCTCTTATAATCTCTTTTCTCATAGCTCTATCTTAGCTCTATCTATTTCTATCTCTATCTATATCTCTCTCTCTCTCTTCTCTCTCTATCTGTCTCTCTCTGTCTCTCTTTTCTTCTCTCTATCTATGTATCTCTCTATCTCTGTCTCTCTCTCTCTCTATATCTATATGTCTCTCTCTCTATATGTCTCTCTCTTCGTATCTCTCTATCTCTCTCTCTGTCTCTCTCTCTGTCTCTCTCTCTCTCTCTATTGTATCTCTCAATCTCTCTGGTCTCTCTCTCTCTCTCTCTCTCTCTCTCTCTATCTCTCTCTCTCTCTCTCTCTCTCTCTCTCTCTCTCAGTCTCTCTCTCTTCTCTCTCTCTCTCTCTCTCTCTCTATCTCTCTCTCTCTCTCTCTCTCTCTCTTTCTCTCTCTCTCTCTCTCTCTCGCTCTCTCTGTCTCATCTCTCTTCTTTCTATATATCTCTCTCTCTCTCTTTCTCTCTCTCTTTCTCTCTCTCTCTCTCTCTCTGCTCTTCTGGAGCTCAGCTGTAGCCTGACGTTCTTCTGCTGTAACTTCTCCTTCTTTCCTCTGTGTGTGTGTGTGTGTGTGTGTGTGTGTGTGTGTGTGTCAGTGGAAATAAGCTAAGACTCATGTTTGTGCTGCTTCATCCTGCTGATAATAAACTCTGGATATTTTGCGGTTTGTATGTGCGGTGGGAACCGCAGAGTGTCTGTATTTTATTAATTTATGTTTTAATAAATAAATCAGTCTGTATTTTGAAAAATGACTTGAGGAATTAGGATTTGTTAATATATAATAAGTTAAAAAAAGATCAGATGAAAACCCGCTCATGTATATAATATAGTTTAAAAAATAAAGTTAAACGAGTTTATTTATTAGTTAATAAACAGCAAATAAACTTCTATTAATGATGTAATGAGAAATAGCAGAACCTCCTCAGCAAACGCACGTGACTTTATGTAATCCATTACTGCCACCTAGTGGACGGAACATCCCCTCATTACACTGTAGTTGTGTAGTAAAAAAACTTTAAAATAATCGATAAAAATCTCATCCAATTTAATATTGTATATGTTTAATAATAAATTATTAAATTGTTTTTTTCGTTAAAAATCATGTTGATTTAAATCATCACTGCGCGACTGTTCTGCCTGCTGTCAGTCACCGTCGCGTGGATATGACGTCACTGTGTTGCGACGCGGGGACCTCCAGGCTGTGGAAGTGCTTCTATCGCTGATGTGGTCGGTTATTTTTTTTTGTACATAAATAATGACATATTTCGTCTTGGTGTTTAATTAATTTGGCCGTTTGGTGTGTATGAATTCGTCTCTCTCAGATTTCGCCTGTTTCTTTTCTCTATTTAATGTTTGTGTGTGTGTGTGTGTGTGCGTGTGTGCGCGCGCGCGCGATGATGCTAACTAGAATGCTAAGTCGATTTTTCTACACAGATAAACGCAGTGACGTTATAAACGCTTTATAACAGAGTTTCCCTTTTTGTCTTTATTTATTTATTTATTTGTTTATTAATGGCTGCCGTATGAAGTGTGTATTTATTTAATCTTTTGTGTGACCTTTTTAAATAAAGTGACTGAACTGCAGATTGGAAGATAAAGCAGATGACGTCAGCTTGTCAGGCTTTATATTTCTATCGTCTGAACAGGAAGAAGTCCGTGTTAAAGCTGTGTGTGTGTGTGTGTGTGTGTGTGTGTGTGTGTGTGTAGATGAATCAGCGCTCGGAGCGGAGAGGGATCCATGTGGATCAGTCGGAGCTGCTGTGTACGAAGGGATGTGGTTACTATGGTAACGCGGCGTGGCAGGGGCTGTGCTCGAAGTGCTGGAGGGAGGAGTACCAGCGCGCACGCCAGAAACAGATCCAGGAGGACTGGGAACTCGCCGAGAAGTGCGTCAGGGTTCCGGTTCCACTAAATCACTCTGTCCTCATCAGTTCGTTCCTGTCTCAATGGCAGGGACGACACTGAGTACACTCCGACACACACACACACACACACACACACCAACAGCACATCCTAATCATCTCTCACAATCAACAACTCATTCAGTTACTCATTCACAATGAACTGAGTCTCTCTCTCTCTCTCGCTGTCTCTCTGTCTGTGTATGTCTCTTTCTCTCTGTATGTCTCTCTCTGTGTTTTGGTTCTGTGCAGGTTACAGAGGGAGGAGGACGCGGCGTACGCCAGCAGTCACAGCTCTCAGTCTCAGACGTCCCTCACTTCCTTCTCCAAGTTTGAGGAGAAAAAAACCAATGAAAAAACACGCAAAGTCACGACAGTGAAGAAGTTTTTCAGCCCGTCATCACGCAGCACCGCCAAGAAAGGTACGACTGATGTCCCCACTGGGGGAGGGGCTATGAGGGGTACGGACACTTACTGTCTGTCTGTCACGCATCTCCCTATCTGCCTCTTTTTCTCTCTATCTGTCTGTCTGGTCACCTCGCTGTCTGTCTGTACACCATATCTCTCACATCTCTCTATCTCTCCTCTCTTGTCTCTTTCTCTGTCCGTCTGTCTGCGCTGCAGAAAAGTAAAGTTTATTGTAAAAAGTGTGTGTGTGTGTGTGTGTGTGTGAGAGTCCCGCCCCATGTTACATTCAGCGTGTTGTCTGTTTAAATAAAACAAACGCTTCATCTTTATTTCTTTTATTTATTAGTGATTAATGTTTTTTTATGATGTCATTATTTATTTACTTATATTCTGTTTTTATCATTTGTTTTAATCATCACATCACCTACAATCTCTCTGTCTTCCTCTCTCTCTCTGTCTGTCTCTGTCTCTGTCTCTCTCTCTCTCTCTCTCTGTCTATCTCTCTCTCTCTCTGTCTCTGTCTATCTCTCTCTCTCTCTGTCTCTCTCTCTTTCTATCTCTGTTTCTCTCTCTCTCTCTCTTGTCTCTCTGCCTCTCTCTCTCTGTCTCTCTCTCTCTCTCTCTCTCTATCTCTCTCTCTCTGTCTCTCTCTCTCTCTCTGTATTTCTCTCTCTCTCTTTTGATTGTGTGTGTGTTGTGGTGTCCCTCAGAGCGAGGGAGGGATGAGGAAAGAGAGGGGGAGAGGGTGCAGGTCAGGAAGGAGACTCATGGAGAGACGCTGCTGCGAGATCTGAGGGGTATATTTACACACTCGTGGGAGATCGGTTCTCCAACCGAAGGTAATTGGAGAGGTAGTGACCACGCCCATTTTCACCTGTAACAACACACCTGAGTGCTGTTTAGCTCCACTAAACCCCACCCTCTCGCTTTCCTGTACTGCCCGTGCGGCACGGCGTGGGTGGGGGTAGTGAGTGAGGGAGTGAGCAGGCAAGTGTGTGGACGAGTGTGTGGACGAGTGTGTGGACGAGTGTGTGGACGAGTGTGTGTGGACGAGTGTGTGGACGAGTGTGTGGACGAGTGTGTGGACGAGTGTGTGTGTGGGCGAGTGTTGGGCGAGTGTGTGGGCGAGGGTGTGGGGGAGAGGTGTGGGCGAGTGTGGGGCGAGTGTGTGGGCGAGTGTGTGGGCGAGTGTGTGGGCGAGTGTGTGGGCGAGTGTGGGCGAGTGTGGCGCGAGTGTGTGGGCGAGGGAGTGTGTGGGCGAGGGAGTGTGTGGGCGAGGGAGTGTGTGGGCGAGGGAGTGGGCGGGGAGGGAGGGCGAGGGAGTGGGCGAGGGAGTGGGCGAGGGGATGTGAGCGAGGGAGGGGAGTGAGCGAGGGATGAGCGAGGGAGTGAGCGGGGGAGTGAGCGGAGGACGAGTGAGTGAGGGAAGTGAGCTGCTGAGATCCGGCGCAGGGGTTTGGGAAAGCGAGTGAAGAGAAAGTAGCTGGTTTCCTGTGTGGAGTGTGTGAAAATGGGTGGAGTTAAAAGTGTACTTCTTCAGTAGAGGTGGATTGTGTGATGTGCAGCAGCTAAAAGTGCAGAGCCGCCGGGAAAATCATAAAGGAAGCGTCTTCTCGTTTAGCTGCTGATCATCCGCCTGTTTGATCCTTTAGCTCTGTGTGTGTGTGTGTGTGTGTGTGTGTGTGTGTAATAACACATGTTGTTCCCTTCATTTGTGTGTCTTTTTTTCCCTATAATCATGTTTTTCATGGGCAGCTCTGGTTTCCAGACTCAGAGGTGGGTGTGTGGGATCAGTAGTTGAATAATAATAATCCGGTGTAAGTGTAAGATGAAACCGGTTCAGACTGGTTTAGTGTGTGTTATATATACGTTTGATAATTTTGTTAATGATAATTTTGTTTGTAGGTTCAGTGGTCAAACACACCAACTCGTCACCCTTCTATCAACGTGTGTGTGTGTGTGTGTGTGTGTGTGTGTGTGTGTGTGTGTGTGTGTGTGTGTGTGTGTGTGTGTGTGTGTGTGTTTTCAGAGAGTCATGAGGTGAAGTCTCACAGCCCGTCGTTTGTGCGTCAGTCGAGTGTGGAGACGGATCAGGTGTCCAGGGAGTTCGTGGAATTCCTGAAAAGTCTTAAACCGGGGCGAGAAATCCACAAACAGAGCCGAACCTTTGTAGAGAGCATGGGGAATAAGAAGGTGTGTGTGTTTAAGCGAGATTTTACCCACCAGTGTCACCTTCTATACTGGTCACAAAGCTGTGGAAGTGCATGGAGCTGCTGGTTAAAGTGTGTGTGTGTGTGTGTGTGTGCTGCTGTTTCAGGACCTTGGTGCTGACGAGCTCTCTGAGTGTGTGCAGGATTTTTACCAGAACATGTCTGACCGTCTCCTCACACATTTTAAAGGTGAACAAACTAAACCATACATCACACAGACCATCCCAGAACATACTGTCTAATGTGTGTGTGTGTGTGTGTGTGTAAGGTTCCTCTGAAAAGGTGGAGCGGGTGATGGACCAGGTGGAGAAGTACATCATGACTCGCCTCTATAAGAGTGTGTTCTGTCCCGAGACCACCGATGACGAGAGGAAAGATCTGATCACACAGCACAGGATCCGGTAAGAGCAACAACACACTCTACGTTTACATCTCACACACTCACCATGAGAAAACACACTGCAGATACACTGCGATGAAGGACTGACACACACAGAGGGAAAGTTCACTTCAGTGAGGAGGAGGATGGTGATGGGAGGATGGTGATGAAGAAGAGGAGAATTGGTATTGATATGGATGGTGATGATAATAATGATGGTGATGGAGGTGGTGAAGATGATGATGATGATGATGATGATAAAGGTGGTGATGATGGTAATGATGGTGATGGAGGTGGTGAAGATGGTGAAGATGATGATGATGATGATGATGATGATGATAAAGGTGGTGATGAAGGTAATGATGATGGTGGTAATAAAGACGATGATGGTGTTTGATTCTCAGAGCTTTACACTGGGTGACCATCCAGATGCTGTGTGTTCCAGTGGATGAAGAAATTCCAGAAGCAGCTGATAGTGTAGTGAAGGCCATTACAGGTAGTTTTATTATTAATTAATCAATTCATTCATTCATTAAAGTATATTTGTGTTATGTGTTTATATAACATATATTATTATAAAACAGAAAGACAGGAGAGATGAACAGAAAGATATTTCTGTGTGTGTGTGTGTGTGTGTGTGTGTGTGTGTGTGCTGTAGATATCATCGAGATGGACTCGAAGCGTGTGCCGAGAGATAAGCTGGCCTGCATCACCAGCTGCAGCAAACACATCTTTAACTCCATCAGGGTGACGAAGAAAGAGCCGGCGTCTGCTGACGACTTCCTGCCTACACTGATTTACATCGTCCTGAAGGCCAACCCACCGCGCCTACAGTCCAACATTCAGTACATCACGCGCTTCTGTAACCCCAGCAGACTGATGAGCGGAGAGGACGGGTACTACTTCACCAACCTGGTGAGGACTTGCTGCTGTGTGTGTATGTATGTGTGTGTCTGTAAAATGGACCTGATGACATCATGACTCATTTGCCTAATAAATTAATTACTGCTGTTGTGATGGTGTAACTCCGCCCCCATCTTGTTCTCACAGTGTTGTGCGGTGGCGTTTATCGAGAAACTGGATGCTCACTCCCTCAATTTAAGCGTGGAGGAGTTTGAGCGTCACATGTGTGGCACCGGTTGCGACGGTTCCGGTGACGCTCCTTCAGACAGGAGATGCAAGTCGGCGTCCCAGTGGCCAGTGGAGCTGCTGACTGCTCTGCAGAACCGCCAGCAACAGGTTATGAACGAGGCACAGGACCTACAGACGGAGCTTGAGCGCTGGCAGGAGGGTGTGGCCCGTGAGGTGCAGGACATCCTCGACAAATACCCGCTGGAGATCAAGAGGCAGGCAGCACACGCCATCGACTCCGAGAACGAGGAGAACGACAGGCTGCCACCGCCCCTGCAGCCACAAGTGTTCGCTGGGTAGAAACTTTAATGAAACCAAAGGAGTCAGTGTGAGTCAGAGTAAATTCAGAATTGATTGAGTCAGAAATGAATCGGTGGATTGTGAAATGAATGGTTGTTGTGAGTCAGAAATGAATCGGTGTGAGTCAGAAATGAATCGGTGTGAGTCAGAAATGAATCGGTGTGATTTAGTATCATTAAATTAGTCAATGTGAGCTGCTTTGAGAGTAACACAGCTGTGTATTTAAACTAGAGTAATAACTGAGAATTTTAACGAGGTTTTGCTTCTCTTTCCCGCTTTAGCCCTGAATTTTCTGCACTCAAACACACTAACATACAAATGCAGGGTTGTAATATATATGTGTGCACTGGGGGGCAGTGTGGCTTAAACCAGGCCACAGTAAAATGATCAACCTCACCTTTAACAAAACATTAATTAGTGAACCCCCCACAGGTGTGATCATTCAAAAGAGAGGAGGAGGAGGAGGAGGAGGAGATCAGGTTTGGGTTCTCTGATCATTCCAGCTCCACTCATCCCAAACAGACTCCTAACACTGCGTCACTACATACTGCTTTAATACTGCATCAAGGGACAGTGGGGGAGAAGGGAACTGCTTTAGTATTAAACTACATTGAAGATGTTTTAGAGGTGACACACACACACACACACACACACACACAGAGAGCATTAGTCTTAAAGGGAATCATAAAGCTTGAGTTTTGACCCGTTTACGGTACGATGTAAAAACTTTCCTTTAACTTGCTGTGGATATTAAAGCCTCTCGTCATTCAGTAGGAAAGAAAACTGTATCTTTGAGTTTGTTTTTATCAGACTGACTGAATCAGACGTCTGCAAATCCAAGCCTGATTAGACACTAAATGCCAAGTATGTTCTAAAAACCTGAGCCTAAACTGATAAGACAGAGGTGAGTCTACTTTCTCACACACACACACACACTGCTAGTGACTGAGGTGTGCTGATGGGAGGGTGTCATTCACACCAGATTTATTTAGAAGGAACAGATACGTGACCGTGTTCTACTTTACTGTAACTGCCTGTAAATAAAGTCTGTGTCTGATCTAATCTAATCTAAGTCTTTGTCTCGGGTGAGTTTGTGGTCCTGATCTTTACAGACAAACAGAACGTCCTCTCCAGATTGTAGGTAGTTAATGTTGGTTTAATATCCTTGCCCTGGTTCCCCCTCACAGTCTCCTCACAGCTCTTATTTCCATCTGCTCCTCTGGGATTGGCTGAAACAGTTCAGCTCCTGATGTTCCTGCGCTTTGGAGAAATGTGCTGCCTCCTCCGGTCTCCAGACGTTCTCACTTTAGAATATAGGTCACACATTCTTCTGAGGCCAGAAGAGCTTTTAGTAAAATTAATGGCACCCTAGTTTCCTCTGATTGCACAGGAGCAGCAGGGGGTTTTGGACAGTTCAGTTGATTTATTCAGACTGGAGGTATTTGCAGTTTGTTCTGCTTTAACGAGCTCATCTGACCTTCAGGAAAGAGTTTCTCTTTACACCAATGACTAATAAACTGTTGGAGCACGAATACTGTCATTCAGCACCCGGAAACAGTGATTAATATAGTCACATTTCCGGTGTGTGTGTGGGAGAGAGAGATATTTATAAAGAATGTTTGTAGTTACTTTAATCATTTTAATCATATTTGTAACGCAATGCAGATCCACAGGCAGGATTCATAGATGTGCTCACGCGCATGAGCCAATTTTATATAACCCCCGCCTACTACACTCCTGATTGGTGAGTGTGAAATCTAATAGAGCTCATTGATTGGTTAAAACGGTTTCCCATGGAGACATATATTGACAGCGCGAGCCGCATTCGGACGCTATGCTCTTTTGGGCGCTTAGTTTAGCATAACATGCAGTGAATTATCTGCACATTGGCACGCGCTCTAATTATATTAAGTTATTCGACGGGAATCAAATTGTTCTTCAAAGGGAAATTATTAGCGGATGTTAGCTACGTTAACATTACTGGTTAATATAATATTATGCTATAGTGGATGCTAACCGCTATCGGTTATTTTTCCTTAGCAGAAGTCGGTAAGATCCCACCCCCTGCATAGGATTGGCTAACAGCGCCCAGACAGACCTGTTACTATTCGCTGATGGATTTACTGTCTTTCAGTAGCTGAACGCTGATTGGACGGAATTTCTGCGCAGAAGGATTTGTCGGAAAACCAGGCGGAAAGACAAATAACGACAGGTAACAAACTGGATATGAAATAATCCGCGCGCGCTTTAGACTGTGTTAAATTCTCTTTAGAATAAGAATTAAAATAATAATTTAATGGTGTGAATCTGAATCGGTGTTTAATCGGTAAAACTGATCAATCATTCGATAGCCGTGTAGTCACTTGTCCGTTTCGGCTCGCTGAAACCTGCAGTAAACGTGTGTGTGTGTGTGTGTGTGTGTGTGTGTGTGTGTGTGTGTGTGTGTGTGTGTGTGTGTGTGTGTGTGTGTGTGTGTGTTGATATTAAATTATTAATGATTCTGCATTATTTTAGCGTTTTAATATTAATTTCAATATGTTCAATTTTTAATTAATCCTGAATCAAAATCCGAGAATAAAAAACACCCGTAAAGGAAATGCAGGAAAAATAAAATAAATAAATAAAAACAATAAACAAAATAATAAAACTTAAACAGCCGCTGAAATAAACCCGATCCTGCGCTCTGACCTCAATCCGAGCACCTGGGGTTGATGTTTCTAGGGTTATCTTGTGTTATGGGCGTTATAACTTCATACTGTCTGTCTGTGTGTGTGTGTGTGTGTGTGTGTGTTCTGTGTGTGTGTGTGTGTGTGTGTGTGTGTGTCTGTGTGTGTGTGTGTGTGTCTGTGTGTGTGTGTGTGTGTGTGGTGTCTGTGTGTGTGTGTCTGTCTGTGTGTGTGTGTCTGTGTGTGTGTGTGTGTGTGTGTGTCTGTCTGTGTGTGTGTGTGTCTGTGTGTGTGTGTGTGTGTGTGTGTGATCTGTCTGTGTGTGTGTGTCTGTCTGTGTGTGTGGTGTGTCTGTGTGTTCTGTGTGTGTGTGTCTGTCTGTGTGTGTGTGTGTGTGTGTCTGTGTGTGTGTGTCTGTGTGTGTGTCTGTGTGTGTGTGTGTGTGTGTCTGTGTGTGTGTCTGTCTGTGTGTGTATGTCTGTGTGTGTGTGTGTGTGTCTGTGTGTGTCTGTGTGTGTGTGTCTGTCTGTGTGTGTGTGTCTGTGTGGTGTGTCTGTCGTGTGTGTCTGTGTCTGTGTGTGTGTCTGTGTGTGTCTGTCTGTGTGTGTGTGTGTGTGTGGGTCTGTGTGGTGTGTCTGTGTGTGTGTGTCTGTCTGTGTGTGTGTCTGTGTGTGTGTGTGTGTGTGGCTGTGTCTGTGTGTGTGTGTCTGTGTGTGTGGTGTCTGTCTGTGTGTGTGTGTCTGTCTGGTGTGTGTGTCTGTCTGTGTGTGTGTGTCTGTCTGTGTATGTGTCTGTCTGTGTGTGTGTGTCTGTGTGTGTGTGTGTCTGTCTCCTGTGTGTCTGTGTGTGTGTGTGTCTGTGTGTGTCTGTGTGTGTGTGTGTGTGTGTCTGTGTGTGTGTGTGTGTGTGTGTGTGTGTCTGTGTGTGTGTGCTGTCTGTGTGTGTGTGTGTGTCTGTGTGTCTGTGTCTGTGTGTGTGTGTGTGTGTGTGTGTGTGACAGGATCAGCTCCCGGGTTTCAGGCTGCAGGAAGTGAAGCTGGCAGCCATGGACGAGCAGAGTGTGGAGGTACAGCATGCGGGATTACATCATCACTTCTGTATCAGTTTGTGTATCAGTTTATCTGAAGATACAGTGTGTGTGTGTGTGTGTGTGTGTGTGTGTGTGTGTGTGTGTGTGTGTGTGTGTAGAGTATAGCGGAGGTGTTTCGCTGCTTTATTTGTATGGAGAAGCTGCGAGATGCTCGTCTCTGCCCACACTGCTCCAAACTTTGCTGTTTCAGCTGTATACGGGTGAACACACACACACACACACACACACACACACACACACCACACACACACACACACACAGAGTCTCTTTCAGCTATTTTGGCTGGTAATTGAGCCTCTGTGGAGCGCAGGGATTGATGTGAAAGCAAAAAACACCAGATACACGTTATTGCAGTTCATTTTGTTTCTCCTCCACAGACACATACAATCATTTACTCATCAAATAACACACACACACACACACACACACACACACACACACTCACACACACACACACACACTCACACTCACACACACACACACACACACACACACGAATATAATATATAATAAACTAATATAACCCAGATCTTAACTTCAGACTTAAGCATTTTTTTGTGTGTGTGTGTGGCAGCGCTGGCTGACGGAGCAGAGAGCACAGTGTCCACACTGCCGGTAAGTTTCCCCTCCTGTGTGTGTGTGTGTGTGTGTGTGTGTGTGTGTGTGTGGTGTGTGTGATAGTGAACATAGGAAGTGTTTTGGTTTGTGTGTGTATATTTATGTATATTTATAGCTATATTTTTTGTAGTGATGGGACAGAATTTAGTTTATTAAATGCTTCTAATTAAACTAAGATTGGATGGGATTATAGATTTGTGTTACTACTGTGTGTGTGTGTGTGTGTGTGTGTGTGTGTGTGTGTGTCTGTGTGGTGTGTGTTTAAGAGCCCCGTTACAGCTGCGTGAGCTGGTGAACTGTCGATGGGCTGAGGAGGTCACACAGCAGCTGGACACACTGCAACTCTGTAATCTCACCAAACACGAAGAAAACGACAAAGACAAGTAAGCGTCTCTCTCTCTGTCTCTGTGTCTCTCTCTCTGTGTGTCTCTCTCTCTCTCTCTCTCTCTCTCTCTCTCTCTCTCTCTCTCTCTCTCTCTCTCTCTCTCTGTCTCTCTCTCTCTCTCTCTCTCTCTCTCTCTCTCTTCTGTGTGTCTCTCTCTCTGTGTCTCTCTCTCTCTCTCTGTCTCTCTGTCTCTCTCTCTGTGTCTCTCTCTCTCTCTCTCTCTCTGTCTCTCTCTCTCTCTCTCTGTCTCACCTGACGTCAGTAATTAATTCTTTTCAGAAAATGTATAAAAATGACATTGTTTGCTATTATTTTAATTACACAGATGTGAAAACCACCATGAGAAGCTGAGTGTGTTCTGCTGGACCTGTAAGAAATGTATCTGTCATCAGTGTGCACTGTGGGGGGGCATGGTACACACTCACATTCACTGCGCAAATTTCACACTCTTATAAAATCAAATATAATCAGATCATTTATTTATCTGTGTTTATCTTTCCAGCATGGAGGACACACCTTTAAGCCACTGGCCGAGATTTACGAGCAGCACGTCAACAAGGTTAACGAGGAGGTGGCCAAACTCCGACGCCGTCTGATGGAGCTGATCAGCCTCGTCCAGGAAGTGGTGGGCTGACCCAGGGACTGGAGATACGATATCTGGATTGATTATTTATCAATTAACTGGTTTAATATCAGTAGCTGTAATATTGTCATGTCTCCACTAGAGGGCACCAGAGTTCACTGTATCTACACTGAGTTGTCTATTCTGCTGATTTAAAACCGTGCGTGTCTTCAGGAGAAGAATGTGGAGGCGGTGCGAGGGGCAAAGGATGAGCGTGTGAGGGAGATCAGGAACGCTGTAGAAATGATGATCGCACGTCTGGACAATCAACTCAAGAACAAACTCATCACACTCATGGGTCAGACTAACTGCAGTCTCTCTCTCTCTCTCTCTCTCTCTCTCTCTCTCTCTCTCTCTCACACACACAACACACACACACACACACACACACACGCACGCACGCACGCACGCATCACAACTATTAAACAGATGGAACAGCTGATCCGTGTGTGTGTAACAGGCCAGAAGACGTCCCTTACACAGGAGACCGAGCTGCTGGAGTCTCTGCTGCAGGAGGTGGAGCATCAGGTGGGTGGAGTCACAGTGGGAGATTTTGGGAAAGTTGTAGCTTGATTTAATTAGTAAATTTTGTTAATGTTCCAGCTGCGCTCCTGCAGTAAGAGTGAACTGATCCTAAAGAGCCCAGAGATCCTGCTCATGTTCCAGCAGGTCCACAGGAAACCAATGCAGTCTTTCGTCACCACACCTGTACCACCTGACTTCACCAGGTGACTCGCACTCACCCCTCATACATCCACCTGGGTTATTAAACCACTGACTTAAAAACCAAACAAAGGTGTGTGTGTGTGTGTGTGTGTGGTGTGTGTGTGTGTGTGTGTGTGTGTGTGTGTGTGTGTGTGTGTGTGTGTGTGTGTTTTCCTTCAGTGAGCTGGTTCCTGCTTATGACTCCAGCACTTTTGTTCTGGCAAACTTCAGGTATTTTAACTCCTCAGTGTTTTTACAGTTAAGAAATGTGTGTGTGTGTAGTTGATTTGAAGTGTGTGTTTAGTACCTTAAGACAGAGAGCAGACCCTGTCTACAGCCCCCCACTCCAGGTGTCAGGACTGTGCTGGAGGCTGAAGGTTTACCCTGTAGGTGCTTTATTACATTCCACCATGTCTCCACTGCACCTCACCAACATGCCCGGGGTTTAATATTGTGTGTGTGTGTGTGTGTGTGTATGCGCGTGTTTTAGGATGGGAACGGCGTGGTTCGGGGAAATTACCTCTCTGTTTTTCTGGAGCTGTCGGCCGGCCTGCCTGAGACCTCCAAGTAAAATGTTCCGCTTCTCTTAATCTTGAACAAGAACTGAGTTTGAACATTGCTCTTAAATCTCCAAATACGTTCATGACTTTGAGCTCACCTGTGTGCAGGTATGAGTACCGTGTGGAGATGGTGCACCAGGCCTCCAACGACCCCACCAAGAACATCATCCGTGAGTTTGCGTCAGACTTCGAGGTGGGCGAGTGTTGGGGCTACAACCGCTTCTTCAGGCTGGATCTACTCGCTAGTGAAGGTTACCTCAACATGCAGACGGACACACTCATTCTTCGGTGTGTGTTTGAGACTTATCATCAGACATTTAGTGTGTTACAGCGCCGAGCCCTGTGAACGTGTGTGTGTGTTGTTTTTGATGCTCTGCAGGTATCAGGTGCGGTCACCCACCTTCTTCCAGAAGTGCCGTGATCAGTACTGGTACATCAGCCAGCTGGAGGCGGCGCAGTCCAGCTACATCCAGCAGGTCAACAATCTTAAGGAGGTGAGCACAGAAAATCCACTACATACACACACACACACACACACACACACACACACACACACACTCACACACACTCTTGCATGTTTTTCTTGTTTGTGTCTGTTGATTGTGTATGTTTGAAACAGAGACTGGCCATCGAACTTTTCCGGCGGCAGAATTCTCGTAGCTCGTCGCCGCCGGATCACCGCATGTCCCAGCCCACGCCCACCAGCAGCTCCGGGACCCTATCGGGTCGAGACTCCCGCCCCGGGAAAAGTGCTACAGTGGAGGACGGGACGCCGATGAACGGAGATCAGATGAAGGAGGAAGAGGAGGAAAAGACTCGGCATGATGACTCTAATGTAAGGAAAGTGGGAAGGGGGCGTGTCTTTAACGCCATGTATGAACGTTTGCTCACCCAGCGTTATAAAAATTACTAACAGCTGTGTATTAAAGCACAAGTCTGCTAACGAGTTATTAGAACGGCCATGTTATAATCCACTGTTCTGTAAAATGCCCAAAATAAACCTGACCAATCTGTGGTTCTGCACAAAGACAATTACGGCGGGTGAAGTCGTCTGTTCAGAATGGGAGCATAATCGTGTCGTAAGCACAAAAATAGCAGCTGCAGCTCTGGTAATAAATCAAACCTTATGACACGTAACGCCAGTTATTGATCTGTGTTGAAGAAGAAGAGCAGTTACAGATGTCTCAGTAAGATATCTCATCCTCTCCTCATCCACATTAGATTAGATTAGATTAGATTAGATTAGATTCAACTTTATTGTCATTGTGTAAGGTACGTGTACAGAGCCAATGAAATGCAGTTATAGCATCTAACCAGAAGTGCATAAGTGGCTTATTTACAGTAAATATCAGTGTAAATAAATAGGGTGTGGGGTTGATAATTACAGAGGTGGGGGTAAATGATGTACAGAGGTATATGGATAGAGTATGGAGGTGTAACAATATCTGCAGCTAAAGAGACGAGCTGACTCCGAGTGAGGGTGTTTGATCAAGTCTGTTCCTTAATGATTTATTATAATGTGTGTGTGTGTGTGTGTGTGTGTGTGTGTGTGTGTGTGATGTCAGGAGCTGTCTGATGGTGACCTGGAGGTGGACTGTCTGACTGGGGATGAGGACGTGAACCCTCTGGACGGCAGCAGCACATCCGGCAGCTCCACGGCTACCAGCAACACTGAAGAGAACGACATTGACGAGGAAAACATGTGAGTGATGTATTCCCAGATGTTCAGCCTCTGGAATCACAGAACCTGCTAGAGCTAAACACTGATATTCTAATAAAATTACAAGGTTAAAAGAATCTAATCTAATCTGATAGTTTAGTCGACAAGCTAGACACATCTGCATTGTCCTCAGTAAAAGAACCTGAAGGAAAGCTGGACATGGATATGTGGCGTGAAATGGGTGGAGTGGAGTTGAAGGCATGGAATGGGTGTAGTTGGTGGGTTGTTTGTGGAATGGGTGGGTGGAATGGGTGGGGGTGGAATAAGTGGAGTGGGGTTGAAGGAATGGAATGGGTGGGGTGGAATAAGTGGAGTGGGGTTGAAGGAATGGAATGGGTGGGGTGGAATAAGTGGAGTGGGGTTGAAGGAATGGAATGGGTGGAGGTGGGCAGGGTGGAGTGGAGGAGGTGGATGGAATTAAATGGGTGGAGTGGAGTGGACGGTGGAATTAAATGGGTGGAGTGGAGGAGGTGGAATTAAATGGGTGGAGGGGAGGAGGTGGGTGGAATTAAATGGGTGGAGGGGGAAGGTGGAATTAAATGGGTGGAGGGGAGGTGAGGGGTGGAGGAAGTGGAATTAAATGGGTGGAGGGGAGGAGGTGGAATTAAATGGTGGAGGGGAGGAAGTGGAAATTATTAAATGGGTGGAGGGGAGGAAGTGGGAATGGATTAAATGGGTGGAGGGAGGAAGTGGAATTAAATGGAATGGAATAAATGGGTGGAGGGGAGGAAGTGGAAGTTAAATGGGTGGAGGGGCAGTGGAATTAAATGGGTGGAGGGGGAGGGGAATTAATGGAATGTGGAGGGGAGGAAGTGGAAGTTGGTGTGGAATTGGGGAATGGGTGGAGTGGAGGAATTAAATCAGTGGAACGTGTAGAAACGAACAGAATAAAAGGAATGGAAGGGGTGGAAGGGTGGAAATGGGCAAAATGTGTGGAAGAAGTGGAAGTTGGGTGGAAGTGGGGGGAAGTGGAAGAAGTGGAATTAATGGGTGGAGTGGAAGAAGTGGAATTAATGGGTGATGGTGGAGTTGGAAAATGGGTGGAGTGGAAGAAGTGGAATTAAATGGGTGGAGTGGGAAGAAGTGGAATTAAATGGGGTGGAGTGGAAGAAGTGGAATTAGGGAATGGGTGGAGTGGAAGAAGTGGAAAAGAAGTTTGAGGGAATGGGGTGGAGTGGAAGAAGTGGAATTGAGGGAAGGGGTGGAGTGGAATTGAAGTGGAAGAAGTTGAGGGAAGGGGTGGAAGTGGAAGAAGTGGAATTGAGGGGGAAGGGGTGGAGTGGAAGAAGTGGAATGAGGGAAGGGGTGGTGGAGTGGAGAAGTGGAATTGGAGGAAGTGGTGGAGTGGAAAGAAGTGGAATTAAGGGGATGGGGTGGAGTGGAGGAATGGAACTCGAGGGAAGGGGGGTGGAGAGTGGAAGAAGTGGAATCGCGGGAAGGGGTGGAGTGGAATCGAAGTGGAATCGAGGGAGGGAAGGGGGGTGGAGTGGAAGAAGTGGAATTAAATGGGTTGGAATGGAGTGGAAGAAGTGGAAAAATCAGTGGAAGGAAAGGAAGGGGTGGAGGGTGTGGAAGGTGTGAGGTGGAATGAAAGAGGTGGAATGGATGGGATAGAATAGGTTGAATGAGTGGAGTGGAAGAAATGGAATAGGTAGAATGTGTGAAGTGGAGTGGAAGAAATGGAATAGGTGGAATGTATGGAACGGGTGGAATCTGTGGAGTGGAAGGAATGGAATGTGTGGAATGTGTGGCAGGGAATGGAATGTGTGGCGTGGAAGGAATGGAATGGGCGGAAAGTGTGGCGTGGAAGGAATGGAATGTGTGGCGTGGAAGGAATGGAATGTGTGGGGTGCAATGGAAGGAGTGTGAGGAGTGCAGCCTGTGATCTGATCAGCGAGTGAAAGCTGAGTGTAATGAACTCGACCTGTAAAGAGTTGGATTTTCTTCCTCTGGTCTCGGTTTGAAGGGGTTTATTTCCTGCGGCAGACATGCAGACGGTCACACCAGTGCTGGAGTGTTGGCATTTTGGAGAGAGTGGGCGGGACTAATTCAGCCTGAAAGGGCAGCGTTACCCAGAATTCATCTGTTTAGCACTCCGTCTAAAAGTCTAATAAAAGCACAGCTTCTTTTGCTCAGATCAACTGTGTGTGTGTGTGTCTGCACACACGTTGGAAAAGCGTTTGAGTATTCGTAGTGAGATGTCACAGTGGTGCTCCTGCTGCGAGCTAGACACACACACACACACACACACACACACACACAGTGCTTTCAAACCAGATGAGAGAAATGACTCATCAGAACTCCTGCGTCCAAATGCCTTATCCTCTCTTTCTTTCACTCTCACAGAAACACACACACACTCTCAGTTCTACAGTCACGCTCGCATGAGCACACACTTGTGCCCACGCATATTTCTTTCCACTGTCAGCCGGTTGATTTTGCTGCAGGGTCTCTTCATGTCATCTTGATGTTAGTCGCCACACACACTCGCTCTTCCTGTGAGAGTTCCGATTAAAACGTTTATACTGACGCAACCCTAAAAGACAAATGGACGGACAGACTCAAATGCAGCACTGCTGAAATCTGGACCTGGTGCTCAGCTGGGGAAATGAGACCAAACCAGAGGTGACCAGATGATGGGAAAGTTCTACAGCTTCTACAACATGAGATTTACTCTGTAAAGTTGTTGTTGCTGTAAATGGTGGTGTTGAAATTTACAACAGTTGATCTGATGGTGTAATAAAATCCGAACATCCTTTTCAATTAAATTTATGCAACTCGGTAGACACACTGTGTGTCGGTGTGCAGTAGACGCAGTGTGAGTGTGTGTTACTGTCTCGCACCTTGTGTTCTTAGGATTTCACCTGGTGCTCTGATCGTGATCGACTCAACACTGATTCCATAAGTGGCGTCTTCTGTAATTTTTCCTTTTCTAATATTGATGAATTTGCTACACAACAGATTTGCCCCATTGAGGGTAAATAAACAGCAGTGTGAGAAGAGGTGTGTTTATGAGAACTCTCTTCCACCAGGTCTGGGGAGAATGATGTGGAGTACAGCAGGATTATGGAACTGGAGGAAGGAGAAATTCCTGATGATGTCATGGGAGCAACAGGTAATCTTTTATTCTACAAGCACCCGAACCCGGAAAGGGGCGTGGCCTAAAACCTTGATGCAGCGATTGGATGTTAAGTGAATAAAACAATGATTTGAATGTCGTTGCTTCTAAGACGGATTATGATTGAAGGTGATGTGATTATTAGGACATTCTTGCAGACGACAACTGAGATTCTGTTATTTAGAGGTTTTGATGATCATCTTGCATGTGACCCACTCTGAGCTAAGTGTCTCCCCCTGCTGCTCAGGAGGCTCCAGTTCAGGAATCTGGGGTTCGAAGAGGGGCGCAGCAGGAGCCACAGCCAGTCTACTGGAGATCGACCCAGTCATCCTGATCCAGCTACTGGACCTGAAGGAGCACAGCCATGTGGAGTCTCTATGGGGAATCCAGCCCCGGCCACCCGCCTCGTTGATCCCCAGCCAAGGTAACTGATTCGGATTAAAGCGGTGTGTGTGCGCATGACTGATGGTATGGTGAATCATCTCTGGACGACTTTATGCTGTGATTATTATCCATGAATACACCAAGTTTAACTTATTTAACATACACACACACACACTCCGTTGGTGTAGCGGCCCTGGTTTCTGCCCGTAAGGAGCGAGAGCGTCGTTCTCAGGCCGTGCGCCGATCTGCCCCAGACTCCGCTGTATTGACCCGACTTAAAGCCCAGATGGCAGAGGTTCGCAGCAAGATGGCGGACGTGAGGGGGCAGTTGGAGGCCCGTGCCGCTGTCTCTGACTCGCGTGTCACTCCTCTGTGCTCAGTCCTGGATCACAATGCCTCGACCGACCCGGAAACTGCAGCGAGGCACAAACCACGAGAACTGGACCTGCTGTTTAAAGCTCCAGGGACAAACCGTAATGGCCGTCATGGTACACAACCATAAACCACGTAATCATTTATCCTAGATCCTTTGATGCTGTGTCTTTTTCTTTAAAATACTGTGTGTGTGTGTGTGTAAAAGGTGGCAAAAAAGCTATCTCACCCAAGCAGGAAGTAGGAGGATCGGGAGCAGTGGGTGGATCGTCTGTGCGCCGGAGTGGTGAGACTGGTGAGAAGGAGTTTAGAGGAGCAGCAGGAGACTCTCTGGAGCCTTCACTGGGTCGTAGAGAGGGACCTTCTACCATAGAGAGTCAGTATAAAACTGGCAGCTTTTATACAAAACACTGCTCAGGGCAGCACTGGGATGTGTTCTGCCCCTCCTGGTGTTGATTTGTTGGGGTTTTTTTTTTTTTTTTTTTCTTCTTGTCATCAGGTTCAGTGAGTTCACGCTCTTCTCCTCCGGCTGTCCCCGGTTCCTCTGAGAACCGCCCCAAACCTGACGAATCTTTGTATGGAACTGCCGGGAGTGACATGTTCAGCCTGCCCTCTCTGAGCACAGCGCCCCCTGCTGGCAGCCACCAGCGCAGGACCGCCTGCAGCACGTAAACAACAATAATACAGCAATAACACCACATGATTTTAGAAGAACGCCTAAACCACACACACTCTCTGTCACATAGAACACATCCACAAACGCTCCAGTGCATTATGGGTATTCTAGTGTAAATTCTGTACCGCTTTAAACGAGGTGGATCAGGAAGTAAAAATCTGTGTAATATTGTAATACTTTGAATGTTTCCTGTGCAGAATTGTGTGCTCTCCTGACAGCTATTACTTTCACACTGATGATTTACTAAAGAATAAACACACACACACACTAATTTTTCTCTGTGTTTCAGTGCTTCACTACTGAGCGACATGTCATTAGATTTTGAACATGACTGCTCTGGAGACGTCCACCAATCACTGAGTCTCTCAGAACCGACATCATCATCCTCACACCCTGAAGAAGGTGATTTTTTTTCTCTCTCTCTCATTCACTCACTCGCTTACCCACACCTGTAGTTCTGTAGAGTCTATGATTAATTTTATATTGATTCAGCATCACTCTGTGTGTGTGTGTGTGTGTGTGTGTGTGCGCAGTAGGGTTCCTGTGTCAGAAGCCGTCTTCTCACCTGTTGCCAGGTATAAGCAGTGACAGTGAGGTGGAGTGTGATACTGAGAATGAGGACGAAGCTGGAGTTCTGGAGGACAGGGAGGTTCTTCCACTCACCTGCTCAGGTTGTGAACACACACACACACGCACACACTTGTATTTTCTTTTTATTATTTTATTTTTACAGATTGTCAATATTCTGCTGTAAAACATGTGTTGGTCTTGTGTATGTGTGTTTTAGGAGAGCAACTGATACCTGATGATCTGAGCTTTGTGTCCGGAGAGACCACTGAGAGGTGATCACCAGACTGTGTGTGTGTGTGTGTGGGGGGGATTAAAGAGAATTAGCTGCTTTCACATTTCACTCTTACATCTTATAATTTTTTCGGTCTGTCTTGTTTGTATTGTATAACTTTTTTGTGTCATAATAAAGATTTTATTGAAAGTGTGTGTGTGAAAAATATGGAGAGAATTTCTATTAGAATTTGTAAGAATTTGTGTGTGCATGTATTTTTTTAATTTTTTTTTCTAATTTAATGTCTTGTTTTTGCTCAACAGTTTACTGCAAACTCACTTAGAATAAAACTTTTCCACAACAACCTGCAGAAAAATGTAAAAACACTCAAGCAGCTGTTTTTTTCTCCAGTGTTAAATAGATTCTAGAACCGATTCAGGAAGAGTTTCTCTTCTGTTTGTTGCATATGAACTCTGATACTCTACGAAAAAGGATGGAATAAACTAAAGTATTAAATAGAGTTAAATCAATGTTAGAAGTTGACAGTAACTGTGAGGTTCCCAGCAGTGAGCCATGAGGGTCACCGTATAAGGATTCTGAATCAGTTTGGATTATAGCGGATTTCTGCATTTTCCTTTCTACATCCCACCGTGGGGTTCTCCAGGAGTAAAGAGAAATGAAACACCCTGCGCTCTGGCCTGTGCTCATGCTGCTAACGTTACCTCCCGTATGTCTTTGTGGCTGCATCTGTAACACCGTGTAAACAGCGCTATGGATCCTGAGAGCATTTCCATGCATGTGAATGTTGTATTTGGTGACGTTTCTGAACCGAGCCTGATTTTTGACCCTTGACCTCTGACCCATTCCTGGTCTGTGTACAGATTGATGTGATGGACATGATTACAGCTGCGCTTCTCTATTCACTTAATAAAGGTCATGTCCCAAATCTGAGACGTGTGTGTGTGTGTGTGCTGTAAACTTGCGTCCTGACTGCTAACATGCCGTCGTAAAGCATCTCTGTCAGGTTTTTTTTCCCCACCCTCCTTATGGATTTCTTTTTGAGACAGACAGTAACAATACATTTAAACTATTTTTATTTCTTATGTAAAAATATTACTGCTGATTAAACTGGCACAGTTTTGGACTGTAACCATGACAACGAACATCATTATGCAGTCTCCAGGAAATACTATAGTTTTTTATTCACTTAAATGTCACAGATCAAACTTTATAATCAAACATATAAAATATAACTAAAGTATGTGTGTATTTATATATAAAATGGCTGTAAATCCAGCACTGCTACACCGGAAGTACTTCTTCGGGCGTGCAGGTGAACAGTTGATGACCTTCCGGCGCCGTTAATCACTTCTTGCTGACAGACTGCGTGTCCTTTAGCAACAGCTAACAGGTACGTTTTTCCAATAATTACCTAAAACAGCCCGTTTGATTATATTTGTAACTGATATAAAGCCCAAACAAATGTGTGTCTTTGTAATTTGCGTTATTTGGAGTAAAATTCCAGGTTTTTTAAGACGCTTAATCAGTTCAATCGGGTGAGGCGCTGGTCACGTGACTCAGGAGGCGTTAATGAGGTTCCGCCTCAGTGTTGTGTGGTAAATTTTATTGATCCCGTTAAGCGCAATTATTTAAATTATTTTAGATTCTAAACATCAGGTTGGTCACAAATGGAGAATTAAAGATGACAAATTGTTCCGTTTGCCATATTTTAAAAGAATATTTCCGATTGCTAACGTTACTTCCGTTAGCTCACAGTGCTAGTTTTAGTGTAAACAGGGGACACTCTCCTGGTAAGAATAACCGCTTTTAGTATGTTTTTGGTGAGTTTATGATTAACATCATAAATTATTATGCTGTGTGATTGTGTTGTAGATTAGATGGGTTTAGTTTGGCTGTTTTCCGAGAGGAAGTCTGAGGGAATCACTGAGGGAGGTTTTACAAATGGCCGCCGTGCCGCTGTTTTTTCCCGCTGCAGTTCTGTGAGTGTGTTAATGTAAAGTCACTGCAGTGGCGGGAAATAAGTTTAACTATAAGTGAAGTGAGGATTTTAGTTTAGTTTTATTGAGGCGCTTTTAATGATTAGTAGTTAATTAGCGCTGGATAAATATTGCTGTAATTGCGTGATTTAACGCTTGTATTTTTATCCTTAATAACGCTACAATTCAGTCTCCGAATGACGTCATCAAACCGATGAATCATTTCACTAATCGATTCTCCAAAGTGAATTTATATAAAATAATCATGAAGTGACTGAAAGCAGCTGATGTTATATTAATTTAAACTACTAATTTAATCCACTTTATCATTAAATATTTATTAAAATAAACAAAGAGGGAAAATGAAAGAAAACTTTGGATTTATTTGTCTTTAAGTGAGCACGAGAGTCATTTTATATCCAAAGTTAGATCCTGAGGATGTTTATGGCTCGTAATAAAGTCCTCAATCAGTTCTGGTTCACCACTTATGTTGGTGGTATAATTAATTAATCTGAATGAATAAATTCTCCAGCGAGCAGACGGATCAGCTGATTTGTGTTTATTAGCTCTGTAATGATGTGGAAATGAATCTCCGTCTCTAATTAATGATATAATTCACTTTAAACACACTGAATGCTGAGGAGCAGCTGATGAGAGAGAGATGTGAAGAGTCTCATGGTTCTTACCTGATGTTTAGATAAATTATTACTAGACGCAACACTAGTACTTAAGACGACTCTTAATTTCAGACTCTCAGTCCAATCCTTTCTATCTGAATCACACGTTAGTCAAAATCTGAGCAATTCTGTGTGAAACTCAGCAATAAAGTCACACACCAGCCACATCCACTTCTTACACTCTTTATACATGATAGTCACCAGATATACATATTTATAATAAATACTACATTAGCACAGAATATATACACACACACACACAAACTCACAGCTACACTATTTACTGTAAGCTAATCTGGATATGGGGGGTGGGGGTGTGTGTTGTCCACAGTTTACTGAGGTTCCTGGAGAAAACGCTGCCGACATGGAGCCAATTAGACGCTGAGAAGTGACGTGACCGAGTTCATCGCTGGGACAGAGGACGTAACTCGTCCTGTTCATCTAGTAACTTATCGGAAAACAGATGGCTCCTAGAGGTGAGAGTTCGTGTGTGTGTTGAAAGCTAACATCTATAAATGAGACTTTAATAGTCAGTTTGATCCAAACACGATCCATAGCTTACACAGAGGACTTAAGACTGTCTAGACAGCGTCTCCGTTCGTGTCACACACCTGAAAAGAGCAGTTCAGTAATAAAGACGAGGCGCTCGATTAAGTCTGTAGGTGTTTCGAGGTGAATGTTGCAGGTCGTTGATCACTCCGTTCTTCATGTGTGTGTTGTTGAGTGTCAGTGTTACAGGAAGTCCTGCTGTGTTTTGGAAAGTTCACATCACTTTAACAGACTGTGATTGGATGCGCTATCGATTTTAGCTGAACTGCTCCTTTAACAGTATCCAGTGTGGAGCTCGGTGAGGGTGTGGGCGGAGCTTCACTCTGCAGCTCTGAGGGTCTCATGGCTTCAGTAGTTTGTTATTGCTTACAGGAAGTTACAGCAGAGGTGAAGATTACAGAGACAGGAAGTGAGTCGAGCAGGTGTGAAACGCAAAGTCTCAGTATTCCTGAACGTGGAGGAGGAAACTGTGTGTTTATGGTACATCCTCCTTTTGTAAATCATTTCAAGTAGTTTTCTACAAGATGAAATGGGGGACATCATGGCTAAAAAGTTTATACAATCCAGGTGTGTGTCTGAGACCTATGACATTAATAAGACAAAGCATCACACACACACGCTCACAAAATACATATATACACTACGATTCCTTTAAATATCTTTGTGCCCCTTTGAGAGGTCAGTGAGGGAGCGTGTGAGCACGAGTGCACTTCAATGTCCACTTCAGCACTAGGTGTCGATTCTTTTTATTTTTGTCTCTTCATATAGAGCTGCATCAAATGTTGGATCACTCTGAGCAACAGCATGCCGATGACTAATCCTGTCTGTCTGTGTGTGTGTGTGTAGATGAACGGATGCTCCTCCTCCTCCAGTGTTTTGTTTGCTGGAGGATGTAAGCTTTGGGTGTGACTGAAGGTAATCAAAGCTAAAGACTTCAGAGTGAAGTGTGTGTATGATTTTCTCACTATAACCCCGTGTTTTGACATCAACACGCTTAAAGCCTCACCTTGTCTCGTCATATTTCTACAGAAAACTTTACAAAAGTTTGTACATATAAATTCAAGCATAACAATCCTTTAGGCCACGCCCCCAACCTGCCAAAAGAGACTCCTCTTCACACACAGCCCCATACTAAACTGGAGGCTCCGCCCCTCTATCCTGTGTCAGTGAACATAGCTAAATGAGTGAACATGGAGGAGGTTATTAACACAGACTGTCCACTTTATGTTACACACACACACACACACTATTCGGCGTGTCATTTCTATACAGAATCAGAGGGCCATGTGACGGGATGAGCTGTTACTGTGGGAAACACTCGGCTGGTAGTTTAACTCTGCAGTCTATAAAGTTAATAAGCGGAACTTCTCCCAGCTTCTGTTTACTGTAAGACTCTGCTGTGATTTTACACTCATCACTATTTCACTGCTTTTATTTGGGATAATCTGATCTGTGTTCCGCTCCGTGTAATTTATCATCAGATTTAATTTAACATTTCAACTTTTTCCCCTTTAATTATTGTCACTAACATATAAAGAGAGCTTTAAGTTACTCGAGTGTCTTTTAATTAATCTCTGTAAACCGCACGCTCGTCACACACAGCCGCTAAAAACTATAGAACTGTAATGACACCAGAATAAAGATAATGGACAGCTCAGTCACTGGGAAGATCCTACATGTCCTCCGCTCTCACTGTGTGTGTGTGTAACAGATGTTAGTGAAATGTGTGTTTGATCTGCAGAGTAAATATTGAATATTAATGTAAATGGCATGTGTGTGTTGTGTTGTGTTGTGTTTAGATGGCGTACTCGTGTGTTAACTGTGGAGTGGCGACTCCAGGCTGTATGGCGGTGTAGCGCAGCGGCTCAGGGATTTGAAGCAGGGACCTCGGGACCCCGCTGCACTCCGCCTTCTTCCTGATGCGACGTTTTGCTTCTATCCTGCGTTCTAGTAGCTCATCTATCCTCCTCTTTCTCTGTCTCTGCTGTGGAAACAGAGACGCCACGTCCACCCAGCGTCCACTGCAAGCTGGGACTCGGGGTTTGGGACACAGCTGGTGCCTTCCCCGTCCTCCTCCTGGCCCCAGTTCTGAGCTGCTGGCTGATGGACAGAAGCAGTTCCCGGGTGTGAGTATGAGATGGGGTCCTGTGGTGCTGAGACTCGTCCTGTCTGTGAATGAGTCGGTGCGTTCTTCGTAGGCCAGATCCGCAGGAGCCGAGCATTGCTGCAGGGGCCAGCCGCCACGCGCTTTCCCACCATTCTCCCCTCCGCCACCGCCGTCCTGACACACCAGCTCCCCCTGCATCATCTCCACCTCTTCATCCTCCTCTTCCTCTTCTATCTCTTCTTCCTCCTCAGCTTCCACATCTTCATCCTCCTGCTGCTCGTCGGACGGAGGCGGAGCACGCGGGTCCCTGAGGAACACCACAATGACTGTGATGTTGTCGCTAGAGCCGGCGTCACGGGCCGAGGCCACCAGTTTGTGTGCCACCATGGCTGTGTCTCCGTTATTCTCCTGCAGGTGATCAGAGACGACGCGCACCGCCTCCTCTGGACACACCGTGTCATAAAAACCGTCACATGCCAGAATCAGATAATCCTCAGTGCCGTCCAGTGGAAACAGCATGTGATCAGCGTCGCCGCAGATGTAAGGTTTATGTTCAGAGTCTCCTACACACACACAGGGTTTAGAAGCTCTGTTAAGGTAAGATTAATTGATGATGGTGGTTTAATTCTCCCACAGCAGCGCTGATGCTAATAACCAGCCGTGTTATGGAGGAGTGTGTGTGTGTGTGACCAGCTGGTAAGGTCATGTGTTTTAGTAACATGTCCAAAATGCACAAACCTAAAGTTAATTATAAAACATAACTGGGAGCGCGTCTTATTTATGGCGGCTGTAATGATTTTCTTTCTTAAAGTGTGTGTGTGTGTCAGAGCTGCTGTTTTAGAGAATTGAACCCCTTCTGTAAAGTATATGATGGAATTGTTCTGTATGTTGGTCACTAATCAAACTGGGTCACTTTAGTTATGTTTTTGTCAACACACACACACACAGAGGGGTGTTGAGGATCTACACACCGATGGCTCTTGACACAGACAAGCTGCCGTTTACTCGCCAAGTCCCGAACCAGATCACACACCCACCCAGAGCCTCAATCCTTCGCTTTTCATCCTACACACACACACAGATCAGCAGGAACATCTTCAGACATCACACACACTTTCCTGTCTGTATTATTGTTTTAACTGTTAATATTGTGATTAAGTCGAGTTTCAAATGTATAAAATCTTCATTAAATTTCAGACCAAAGTTGCAGCAGAGAGGAACACAGTGCAAATACCTGGAGGTAAGAATGGGACCAGGGGTAGCTAGAGAGATAGTGTAGGGGGGGGAAGAGGGGGGCAAAGATACTGCAGGAAAAGGGGACAGCTAGAGAGATAGTTTAAGGGGGAAAAGAGGGGCACTGAGTAATAGTGGGGGGCAATGGGGGGGGGGGGGGGGTCTGGGCAGCAAAAAAAATAAATAAAAAGTGTAATTACCCAACTGTTCAGTCTGGTTTATTCCCCCCTCCCTGCCATGCAAAGTGTAAAAACAAACAAACAAAAAAACCAGTTCCATATACACCCCCCCCCCCCCCCCCCAAGTCACCTCCCTAAACCTGCCCCCCCCACTTTTCTTCCCACTACCTAACCCCACCCCTACCTACCTGTCAGTCTCTTACCTCTCTGTCTGGTTTGTGGGGTTTCATCAGCTCCACCGCTTGTCCTTTTTTTACCAGCATGACCTGAGAGTCTCCCAGCCAGGCGACGTACAGAGTCTGACCTCGCAGGAAGGTCACAACCCCAGTGGTTCCACAGCGCAGGTTCTAAAATACCCACAGGTGGAAGTGTCAAACCTCCGGGTGAAAGTGATGCAAGTGATGCAGATGTTCTACCTGAGAACACTGACATACCCACCTCTCGTGAAGCTTTCTTTACAAAGCGCTCGTCCGTCACTTTAAAGGCTTTACACAGAGCTTCTCCAGGGTCCTGACTGAACATCTCCTGCTTTACCAAGTTCACATGGAGGTGATTTGCAGCGTAGGTTGCAGCATCGACACCACCGTGACCATCAAACACTGCGAAGAACGCCTGCTCCTCCTGATCCTGCACACACACACACACACACCCTACCGTCACAGAAACCCTGAAAAATACTTTTCTTTTAAAAATTATGTCTCCAAGTTCTCCATCAGTCCAAGTGAGAGGACGAGGTCTCAGTCGCGCCTGGTGTATGTAACCCTTCTCTGTCTGTCTGTCTGTCTCTCTCCATCTCTGTCTGTCTGTCTCTTTTTCTATCCCTCTTTCTCCCCGTCTCCTTCTACTCTAAAGCTGGAGCTAAAAGCAGGATTAAATTCAGCAGCTGGTTTATACACACACACTTGATGAACTCGATTCAGTGTTATTGACGTGCAGGACGGCGTGTGTTCTCTGGAGATTTTATACTCTGTCTCTGAGAATAGACAGGAAATCCTGACCTTTTAGCAGAGACAGATTAACGTGAACTGGTGTGTGTGTGTGTTTTACCTGCAGGTTGAATAGCGCGTTAAAAGTCGGGGATGATGACGTGTCTGTCTGTCCTCCATCTTGCGCCTCATATTTTTGATGGCGTGAATGGACGTCTCGTAGTAAACGTGAGAGCGGCGACGCGGTGGGGGGAAGGGTGGGAAACCCTTCAGCCACACACAGCACGTCTCGCACAGTTTATTAAACACCAGACGAGCCAACTTCACCGACTCGATCTCCTCTGCACACACACACACACACCTTCCAATGTACAGCTAAAGATACAGTTTAGCCTTAAAGACGAGTGAAACAAAACATCTGCAAGAAAAAGAGGAAGTGAGATGAAGTTTCTTTCAGTTGCAGTCTTTAAAGTGTCTTGTAGCTGATTTCACCAGACAGAGAGACAGAAACGGCAGCCAGAGAGAGAGACAGACAGCCAGGAGAGAGAGACAGACAGCTCCTCTAAATGTAACTTTACTTACACACACACAGTGCTGAAATATTTTTTTTTGTACAGGTGTGTTTAGGTCTCAGCTCTGCTGCAGTTAGAGGGTGTAGTTAGAGGGTGTAGTTGTAGTTGGAGGGTGTAGTTGGAGGGTGTTTGTAGTTGGTGTAGTTGGAGTTTAGTAGGGTTAGAGGGTGTTGAGTTAGAGGGTTTTAGTTGGAGTTAGAGGTGTAGTTGTAGTTAGGGTGTAGTTGGAGTTAGTTGAGGGTAGTTGGTTAGGGTGTTTTGTAGTTATGTAGTTGTAGTTGGGAGGGTGTAGTTTTAGTGCAGGGTGCAGTTTGTAGTTGGAGGGTGTAGGTTGGTAGTTGGTGCATTAGAGGGTTGTTTAGTTAGAGGGTGTTAGAGGGTGTAGTTATGGAGAGGTGTAGTTAGAGGGTGCAGTTGTAGTTAGAGGGTGTGTAGTTAGAGGTGTGTTTGTAGTTAGAGGGTGTAGTTAGAGGTGTAGTTTGTAGTGAGAGGGTGCGTTGTTAGTTAGTAGGGTAGAGGGTGCAGTTGTAGTTAGAGGGTTGGTTAGCAGTTAGAGGGTTGTAGTTGTAGTTTAGGAGTAGTTGGTAGTGCAGTTAGAGGGTGTTGTTAGTTGTTGAGGTTAGAGGGTGCAGTGTTGTAGTTAGTTAGGGTGTAGTTGGAGTAGTTAGGGGTGCAGTTGTAGTTAGAGGTGGTGGTTAGAGGGTTAAGTGTAGTTAGAGGTGTAGTTAGTTAGGGTGCCGTTGTAGTTAGAGTGGTTGTAGTTAGAGGGTGCAGTTAGAGGGTGTAGTTGTAGTTGGAGTAGTTGTAGTTGTAGTTGGAGGTTAGAGTTAGTTAGAGGTGCAGTTGGAGTTGGTGTGTAGTTGAGGGTAGTTGGATTAGAGGGTGTTGTAGTTAGTAGTTAGAGGGATGTAGTTGGGTGTAGTTGAGGGTGCAGTTGTAGTTAGAGGGTTGTAGTTTGGAGGGTGGTTGTCAGTTGTAGTTAGAGGGTTTTGTTAGTTAGTTGTAGTTAGAGGGTGTAGTTGTAGTTAGAGGGTGCAGTTAGAGGGTGTAGTTGGTAGTGTAGTTAGAGGGTGTTAGAGGGCAGTTGAGGGGTGTAGTTAGAGGGTGCAGTTGTAGTTAGTTAGAGGGTTGTTGTTGTAGTTAGAGGGTTAGTTAGGGTGTAGTTAGAGGGTGTAGTTGTAGTTAGAGGGTGTTGTTGGAGGTTGTAGTTGGAGTAGAGGGTGTTTGTAGTTGGAGTTGGAGTTAGCCAGGGTAGTTAGGTAGGTGTAGTTAGGAGTTGTAGTTAGAGGGTGCAGTTTTAGGTTGCAGTTGGAGTTAGTTGGAGGGTGTAGTTGAGGGTTGGAGTTAGTTGGTGTAGTTGGAGTTGTAGAGGGGGTGTGTTGGTTAGAGGGTGCAGTTGGAGTTAGAGGGTGTAGTTGGAGGTTAGTTAGGGTGCAGTAGTTAGAGGGTTGTGTAGAGGGTTGTAGTTAGAGGGTGTAGTTGTAGAGGGTTAGAGGGTGCAGTTGTAGTTAGGGGCAGTAGTTGTAGTTAGAGGGGTGCGTGTGTAGTTGTAGTTGAGGGTGTAGTTGGTAGTGAGAGGGTGCAGTTGTAGTTAGAGGGTGTGTAGTGTAGTGTAGTTGGGTGTAGGGGTGTGCAGTTAGAGGGTGTAGTTGGAGTTAGAGGGTGTAGTTGGAGTTAGGGGTGTAGTTGTAGAGAGTTAGAGGGTGCAGTTGTAGTTAGAGGGTGCAGTTGTAGTAGAGGGTTGTAGTTGATTATGTGACTGGATTCTGCAGTGCTGAGTTGAGTGTGTGTGTGAGTGACTGCAGTTGATTACAGTGTGAAAGAATCACTCGAGTTTCTCCAACACTTAAACACTGTTACTTCTGGGTCACGGCTGTCCTCATTAACTGGGACAGGAGCAGCGTCTCTCTCTCTCTCTCACACACACACACACACACACACACACACACACACACACACACACTCGGCTGCTGATGAGGACGAAGCTGAAGTTTAGTTCCTGCTGCAGTCAGAAATGAATCCACAGACTCACAGATTCAACCTTAACCAGAGGAACCACCAGCATTTTCCTGCTGTGTGTGTGTGTTGGTCACTAACTCTACAGCTGGTTCTGTACTGAGTGTGTGTAGCAGAGTGTGTTGTTTAATGTGTCTGATGTCTGTGGACTTACGGGGGACAGTTTCAGTCTCTGCACCGTCCTCACTGTTCCTGATGACGAAACAGCTGGACAAATCCGTCTGTAGAACAGTATCAGCCGTACCACGGGCCAAACCCGCCGCCAACGGGAACGGACAATTACTATAGAGAGACAGAGAGACAGACACGGACAGAGAGAGACACACGGACAGAGACAGATTAAAGTGAAGGGTTGGGACAGTAGTGTTTTTTCTCTATTTTTGGTTTAAACTGAAGATTTTCAAATAAAAATTAATCAGTCGAGAATGAGACAGTTCACCTGTGTGTGTGTGTGTGTGTGTGTGTGTGTGTGGGGATTAAACACTAAAGAATTTGCAGCTGTGCATTGTGTCTTCTGAGAAACACACATTTCCTTAAAGTGTGAAATGAAGACTGGAATGCAGAAAAACGAGTGATTGAGTCATTCCATGAAACTGATCGCAAAAAACACTAACAACTGTGTGTTACTGAGGCTCTGAATTACAGACAGTGTGTGTGTGTGAGTGTGTGTGTGTGTGTGTTCCTGTTAAAGGAGAGATACAAGATAACACCCCCCACCAAAAAAAAAAAAAATCACTGGAACATTGTTATTCTTCTCTCAGGTGTGGACCGGTCATCATCTCTCACAAGGACACTGACTGATGCGGCTGGTAACCATGACGACGTAACTATGACAACAAGCCCAGGCGACAAATCAGCAGGAGGAGAGAAAACACGCGCCAACGCAAAGGATTCTGGGTATCAGAAATTAGAGCAGGTCTTTTCTCTGGCACATACAGCTGCTCTCGTGGACAGGAAAGTGGAACACTGCGTCTCAAGGACACGGGAATGACAGCCTGTCCTACAAACAAACCACACACACACACACACACACACACACACACAGGATAATGTGCTTCTATCCGACACCCGTTTGGAGGAGTGAAGATCTGGGTTGGCAGACATTTTTAAAAGTAAACTCCACAGTGGGAAGCGGTTGGTGTGTGTGATGAAGTGCTGATTGTGAAGGTCGTCACTGTGTGTGTGTGTGTGTGTGTGTGTGAGAAAGTTTTACATCTTTAATCACAAAACACACAAACTTATTTAACTGCACAAAATCAGCAGCTGACAGTAAAGAATTATATCCGTTTCCCTTTTATTGTTTTTAATGCTGATCAGCGTGTGTGTGTGTGTGTGTGTGTGTGTGTGTGAGAGGAATCTAACTGAATCCACCACAAGACGAGAGAAGATAAAAGAGGGTAAAAGACGGGTGGTGACGGCGGGGGAGGGGTGGAAAGAAGAAACGGAGAGAAAAGACACAAATTGCCATCACATTATAGGATCCACCTCCGCATTTCCATTCATAGAAACCACACACACACTCACACACACTCACACGCGAGGGGCGTCAAGGTGGGGTGTCCTAACTGGCCGAGGCAACAAATCCGAACAGTCGTTTACAGAATGATGAAAATACAGAAATGAGGATGAGCGAGAGAACAGACTGTGTGTGTGTGTGTGTGTGTGTGTGTGTAGACGAGTGTGTCCCTGTGAGTGCCTTCAGGCTCCGGCTGCACAACCTTCCATTACTACATAACACTTATATGTTCAGTCTTTCTGCTGTGTGTGTGTGTGTGTGTGTTCCACACTCCCAAAAGCCACGCTGCTCTTTGTAAGGAAGGTTGTTCGTTTTTGGAGTGTGAGTGTGTGTGTGGGTGCAAATGGGTTTGTGGGTGTGTGTTAAGTGCCTTGAGTATTCAAGGCTGTGTGTGTGTGTGTGTTGCAGGTGGATGAGTCAGAGGTTGTTAATAGCAACTTGTGATTCGTGCAACACTAAATCCGCATCCTGTCCATCACCATGGATGAACACACACTACAGAAGTCCAGGGGGAGGTGTGTGTGTGTGTGTGTGTGTGTGTGTGTGTGTGTGTGTGTGTGTGTGTGAGTGTGAGAGAGAAAGATTTCTGCAGGAGATTTGGAAGCTGATATTTATGTCTGAAATTTTAATGTGCTCCTCCAAACGTTGACTGATGGAGACCTGAACAGAGGAGGACAGAAGAGACGTTTGGATCAGGACCCGTTTCAGTGTGTGTGTGTGTGTGTGTGTGTGTGTGTGTGTGTGTGTGTGTGTGTGTGTGTGTGTGTGTGTCCCTGCAGTCTATTTGCCAGGTTTGTTTGGTCCTCCTGGTTATGGAAAGCGGTGGTGGCGGTGCTGAGACGTGGGAACGGCGCCCGGCGGCAGACGCTAACAATCCACTGGGAGACCATCAATAATTCTGAGTTTCAACTATAAACAGATCGCGAGCTTTAAAACACACATCATTTCCTATTGAGGGGAAAAGCTTTAATAAACCACACACACACACACACACACACATTTAAAAAGAGAAACAGATAATAAATCTCATCCTGCTGCTGAACACGCCGTCTGTCAGAAAGAGTTACACATCTCACACATCTGACACACACACACACACACCATACAGCCCAGCCTGTGGCAGTTGGGTTAGCCGCAGATGCTAAGTGCATTCCTGAGGTAATGCTAGCTGTTCTGAAGCTTCTCACTGATTTATTGAAGTATCTGAGGTAAAAGTTGTGGTTCCTGATGAGTTCCTCTCATTTCCACAGGTTCATTCTCATGTCTCCGTTAACTAGCATTATACAGGACTCAGGGGAGACGTCCCGTACACCAAACATTATACAGGACTCATTCCAAAGTTCTGCTGTAACAACAGTCCAGATTCACTGCTGAACAAACCACCATTACTGTCCAACAGAGGACATTTCACCAACCCTTAGCTAAAGAACGCGAGAGAATGGAAAGAAGAAGAAACAGTGAGACAAAGTGTCTTTTCTGAGAGAGACGATGGCCTAGTTAAGTCAAAGAGGACAGGAATGTGGGCTAAATAAACATCCTGTTCCCCACACTACCCTCCTGTAGTGTGCACTACTTAGTGTCCATCTGTCTCCTCAGCACTGCGACACACTTAAACATAGTGTAGAACTTTTTTTTAGCTAATGCAAAGACACTACGTCAAGAGACACTGCTCTCAATCTCACACACACACACACACACACACACACGCCTATTGGTAACCCTTTGCCGTGTTAAAGATCCTCACAAACTTTTTCAGTAAACGACTCTGGCTCTTCCTGGTCTCTCATTTCTGGTCTCTCACCAGCTTCTCATGACACACACTGTACGCGGTGTGTGTGTGAGCTGCTGCTATAGACTGGAGCTGCTCTACACACCAGGATTACGTTCCAAATCTCGAGATTAAGCCTGGCGCCGTCCCCAGTGTGTGGTGGGACAAAGTTTAAGAAAAAAGCAAAGAACAGAAGAGTCAATAGGCGCCTGTGCTACCAGCAGCTTCCAGCTTCGGCTTCCTCAAACCAAATCTCTGAGATCTCAGTGAGATTACGGGGAGACGCCTACACACAGCGCTCGTTATGTAATGGATCGGGATGCGGAGTGCGGCTGGAGCGAGAGGAAACTGGCAGCGGGAGAACAACACGTGAAACACCACCAACCTGCTGATGAGCATGAAACCTTGTGAAGAACATGTGCATTTGTCCGGCACTAGGATCGAGACGGTGTCCTTGTGTAGGACAGAGAAGATGGTGAGCGCAGTAATGCTGGACGAGAACGTTACACTGCATGTGTTCCGCTAACAGTGTGAGGGTGGACCAGACAGGATTGTCCTAAAGATCACCAAAGGGTTTTTCATGTAGGATTAGAACATTACATTCTCTCATTTAATCCCAGAAAAGTGGATTAGGGTGATTTATGAGGACCTCCTTTCCTTATAGTCACACAGCCCCAGGGAATCCTGGGAATTTCCCATCATTCACCATCATCATCATCATCATCACCATCACCCTCTCTGCACAGTATCTGCAGAAGGTTTCTCACTAACACACAAAAAAACATCAGAGATGGGGATGAGAGCACCCCCCCCCCCCCCCCCCCCCCCCCCCCCCCCCCCCCACCGCCCCCCCCCCAGTTTAGTGTAGTTAAGGTTAATTAACTAGTACATAACCAGCCTCGGCTCCTCTGACCCACTTGCGTTAGCTGGGGTAAGGGGTAACCCGCGAGCCACTGCACTGTAAGCCCTGATTAACACCCCGTTGGTGAGTCAGAGCAGTGTGAGTGAGTGTGAGTGCGCGGGTGTGAGTCAGACTGGGGTGTTTCACTGAGACACACCGGAGCTGCAGGGAGTCACGAGCCGTCAGCACACTGCTCATTATATCAGTCAGTCCTAGCACACTAATTACCCCCCTCCATTCCCCATCCCCAACGCTAACAGCTGAAGGCCAATGCGGAGGCGGCTAGATCGGGTACCCAAACCCCCCCCCCCCCCCCCCCCCCCCACCCCCCCCCCCCCCCCCCCCCCCCCCCCCCCCCCCCCCCCCACCCCCCCCCCCCCCCCCCCCCCCCCCCCCCCCCCCCCCCCCCCCATCCCCCCCCCCCCCCCCCCCCTCGCAGGCCCCCCCCCTCTCCCCCCCCCCCCCCAATGATCTCTGCTGTGCGCTCGTTGCCAGTTTCTCTACATTCACAGTGAACAGAAGGAGAGGAAGTGACATCATCTTCATGCTCCTCATAACCTCACAGTGTACGTGTGAGTGAGGGACACGGCGGTCAGATGATCAGCACACATCAGATCAGGATCACAGCCCGAATCAGATATTAGCTAAAGGTACAATTAGCAGTCAGGTGATTAACATACAAAACCCGCCACTGATCAGTAAGACTAAAAAACCGTGGCAGGGGGCGTGGCCTATGTACCTTTTGCAGAACCACAAGCTAGGGCTGTGTCCGGAATGACACACTCTTATACTACACAGTGTGTGCGACGGAGTGTAAGTGATTATGTAAAAATAATGTGGACACTTTACTGTCCCACTGGTTTATTAATGATCATGCTGTGATTACTGACGTCTGGCGTCTGTTACTGACTTCCTGTAATCCCACCCTACAGTCAGGAAGTGTTACTAACCTACATGCAGCACAGAACACGCGGAAACAGCAGATGATCTCTAAATATCTGTATATATAAGGACACCAGGGACGCGTTTGGAGCCCAGAGTGCGTGTGTGACGGCTGACAGACTGGACTGAGGTCTTATGGATAATGCTGTAGGAAAAGAGACGAGACGAGACGAGACCATTCTCAGGACAGACTGAGATCAGCGTCCTCACAAGTTTCTCTCTGCACCTGACCCAGATTCTACACTCAACTTTCCTGCAGATGTTCACGTTCCTGTGCTTATACACCAAACACCCGACAGCTGCACAGCAGACGCAGCTGCACAGCAGACGCAGCTGCACAGGAGGTCTGAGTTTAAGTGTTTGGACCAGCAGGAGGTCACCTGAAGACGCAGCGGTCAGAGAAGGGAATTATTCATATACATATCAAATCTAGAGCAATGATTTATCGAGGACAAACCACACACACCGTCTCACTGCTGACGCAAAACCCACTGGAGACACACACACACACACACACACACACACACACACACACTACAGGAACCTCCACAGTAGAAGAGCTACAAATGTCAGCGGTAAAGTTAAACATCTGAAGAGAGATAAAAATCCAACAAAAACAGAGACGCAGTAAAGTTAACATCAGACATCAAACACACAGGAACATGCACTGCAGACTGTGTGTGTGTGTGTGTGTGTGTGTGTGTGTGTGTGTGTGTGTGTTTGCTGAAGATCCAGATTGAGAGAAGTGTTTGAGTCAGAATGTAGGTCAAGGCTGCACTTTAGTGTCCATGCAGGCCAGTTCAGCAGCATCAGGTGTGTGTACTGTCAAATTACAATCCCCCCCCCACACACACCACTTAAACATTTTAGATTTTCTGTATTATTATATATACATAAAGATGGCAGTATAGCGTGTGTGTGTGTGTGTGTGTGTGCGCGCGAGTTTAACAACAGATTGGGAACGTCAACTGTCAGGATTAACCGTGATTAAATGCGCTTACTGCTTTTTGGCACATGGCTACACAACACTGGCATTTAAACAGCAGGGGAGAGAACACACACACACACACACACACACACACACACACACACACACACACACACACACACACACACACACCTCTTATTTAACAGCGAGCCTCCTACAGTTTACTACGAGCTGCTCTGCAGATTTTTCTCTGGACTCCTCAGCCTGGTCATCAGCCTCCTCCAGATTATTGAAATAAACAAACAGCCATAAAAACCTAATGAAAGAACACGAGGGGCCACCGGACCACCGGACCACCGGTCCAAAATCTGGGATCAGGAGCAGCACAGATACAGCGGAACTGATCAAAAGACTGAGATCATCATGATGTAACACACATTAGAGCAGGAGAGGAAACAGGAGATTCAGGAGTTTCTCTATACAGCAGGCCGATGATGATGATGATGATGAAGATACTGATGATGATGAAGATACTGATGATGAAGAAATGTAAAGTGGAGATGAATCAGGAGGAAACCTGCTGCTTAGCCAGACATATAATCATGTATATCATGTGACCTCAGCTGTAACCCTATCCTGTGTGTGTGCTCAGTGAGGGAAAGCGCTGGTTCTGATGGTCCTCAGGAGAGACGGGGATGTGATGGAGGACACTGGGACACAGTTGATGATCTGGAGTGGTTTATAGATCGGTGTGAGTTCAGTCTCCTGCGTGTTTATAGTCGTTTACTGCAAACAGGAAGAACCGATTTTTTGTGGTGAGGCGTGTGGGGCTGGGCTTCACTCCAATTTACATATCATTTACATATTCAAAAGAGGGAGGAGGAGGGCCGGCAGAGAGAGAGAGAGAGAGAGAGAGAGAGAGAGAGAGAGAGAGATCTCCCTACCTGTTCCCCCTCACCGTCTCTCTCTCTTTCTCCCCGTCTCTATGTCCTTTGGCAACAGTACATTAATAGCCCCGACAGTAATAATCTGGTGGCCCCGCCCCCGCCCCGGCTCTCTCTTTCTCTCTCTCTGGGAGAGGATGGACAGGAAGGCTCTGTCCAACCCACTCAGTGTAAGTAACGGGGGCGACCCAGCGAATCGATCACTTTTCCATCCAATTAGCTCACAGCAGGAGACAAGTTGACTGACCTCTTTTACCCAAATGAAGACGCGCTGGCACCACCCAGGAGATGCAGCGGGACGCAGGAGTTTTAGGGAAAATAGCTTCATCTACACAACTTTCATGGGATGCGCAGTGACTAATGCTAATGCTAACAGCACAAACCCAAAAAAGACCAACTGAACATGAGGAGGAGGATGAGATTTTCATGCTAACATGTTAATAAGCTCCCTCCCTCACACACACACACACACACACACACACACACACACACACACTTGCTTCCACAAGTTTACACTAGTCTCAGTTCTTTAAACAGCCAATAGAAAACCTCCTGCTTCCTGCTCCAGCCAGAGAGAAAACACACCTGTATGAGGAACAATACACACCACCATCATTAACACAGAGAGAGAGAGAGAGAGAGGGAGGGAGACAAAGACAGGGGGCAGCATAACATCTCTCAACATCTGTGTGTGTGTGTCTGAGGGGACGCCTCCTCAGTGAGGGAAACACATCTGTGCAGGACGGAGTGCTTTAATCATCTGGAGAGTTTTCCGTTGGGGATCACCGTGTGTGTCAGTGTGAAAAGGAAACAACCCCATCATTCCCTCACTCCATCCTTTCTGCTCCTTTTACCTCCCCCCTCCCTCTTTCAATCACTCACTGCCTCCTTCCTTTCTTAACCTTCTCCTTTCTGTCCTCACTTTCTCCCTTCTTTTTTCCCCTCACTCATTCACCCCCCATTCCTTCTTTCTTTCTATCTTTCCTTTCTTCACCTCTTCCTCACTCCCTTTGTCCTCCTTTCTCTCTCTCCGTTATTAGATCTTCAGCCTGGATACTATAACTACCCCTTTCTTACCCCTGCACCTACTGCGATCGAACCACACACCACCAGCTGACAGACACCAAACACAGACACTGACAATTTTGAGGGGCTGCGATCTAAACCAATCAAAGGGCCACTTGGGACTGGGTGCTTCCAAAGCCCCCCCCCCCCCCCCCCCCCCCCCCCCCCCCCCCCCCCCCCCCCCCCCCCCCCTCCCCCCCCCCCCCCCCCCCCCAGAACTTTAACTAACCACAGCATCATCAACCAAACACACACTAATAAAACTAACCACAGAACTAACTCCAGTTCCAACACTAATCAGAGATTCTGCTCCACATCTCTCACACACACACACACACACACACACACACACTGCACTTTCACAGAAAGGAAGAAGGGAAAGCTGTTAAAGGTTAGAAAACTCACTCGTTCACTCACTCACACACTCACTGTGCTCTAGATAGGCTACAGAAGACACTATTTTTAGAAAGAGACAAAATGGCCGCTCAGTGCGCATCCAGTGTCCTACATAGCTAAGCTTAGGAGCTTCACTTCCTCTCTGTGTGTGTGTGGTGTGTTGTGGTGTTCAGGGCTTAGACAGGAAGTCTGAATCCCTATAAAGTGCACTTCAGAGAACAGGTCTGCCTACCGAGTGTGTATTAAAGAACAAGGCGAAGGGACCTCCATGAAGGGCACTAGGCAGGGATAGAGGTGAGGGTACATTGTATTAGTCACACTGCGCACTGCTAATCAAGTGCACTTATTCCCAATAAAGGGAGCAGGGAGTGCTTTAAACCCGGCCCCAGAGCAGCAGGAGACTCCCCGAGTGTGTGCGCACCATCAGCATCCCCTTTAACCAGAGTGCTGCAGACATCTTACAGAGAAGGTAACCGTCACACACACACACACACACATCGAACAGATACATTACCATCACTCATTTTATTTCCCTCTCTCTCTCACACACACACACAAAAGGACACAGTTATTCTGTATCTTCTCTCTCTCTTTTTCTTTATCTTGCACTCGTGCTGGATTTTTTTTTTCTTATGGATGGCGGTTTGAGGAGGGGGGAGGAGGGGAGGAGGGAGGAGGGGGGGAGGGGGGTGTGAGAAGAAGGGGAAAGAGAAGGAGAAGGGGGAGGAAACGGAAGGAAAAACTGCAGCAGTGACGCTGTGCAACGCAAAAACTGGGGATTTACCACTAGGGCAACTCCAGTAACGGACAAGGAGGGGCAGGAGCACACCGAGCGCACCACACACACACACACACACACACACACACACACACACACCACACCCACACCACACACACACGACTTCTACCAAAGCCACCATAAATCCTTCCTGCGACCTTCTCCTGCTTAAGAAACACACACACACACACACACACACACACACACACACACACACAGGTATGGAGCCGATGTGATCAAACACAGGACAGGTTCACGTGCACATCATTCAGGATCATTCGAGTGGAAGTGATGGGAGGAAAGCTGGAGTTGGTGTTGAAAAGGTCAGAGATTCAGAGAAGAACAGCACACAAGGAAGAATCATCATCATCACCACCACCACCACCATCATCACCACCACCACCACCACCGTCATCATCACCACCACATCGCCCTCAAGGTCAGAGGATCACCGAGTTATAACAGCACTATAACTAGAACCCGAACACAGACTTAAACCCGTTACATCATCATTCATATGTCTATTAGCACCATCATCATCATCATCATTATTATTATTAGTAGTAGTATTAGAGTTTCAGGAAGCCAGCCGTGTGTGTGTGTGTGTGTGTGTGTGTGGTCTACTAAGAATCATGAAGGTGTTCGGGAAAGAATTCAGCTCTCAGGTGGAGTAAACCCACTACAGGTAAACCCACTACAGGTAACACTGCACAAAAACCTTTTGCTTAAACACTCACCTGCGTACAGCCGCCCGGTAATACATTTAAGTTCTCCTGTTCTCCTGTGTGTGTGTGTTAATTGACGTGTTATTCGTGAAGTGTTGAGGAAGGCAGCGCGAAGGGCATGCTGGGTACTTACTATTTGCACAGGTGCTGCAGACACAGGTCCAGACATTCGCCCTCCACCTCGTCCTCCGTCACCGAGTCCGACAAAGGGCGCGCGGGTACAGGTGAGTCGTCTCGCAGCGGTGGCCGCATTTCCCGCAGGAAGAGCTCCAAGAAGCGGCGGTAAGCTTTCTCCTCGCTGCCACAGCCCGCCATCGCTCCTTCTCATTCCCGGGGAGACTCGACACAGACGGCGGCGGTGGAGAAGCAGCGGAGTGCGGAGGAGAAGCAGCGGCAGCGGCAGCAGGAGGAGGCGGAGCTGCTCGATTGAGTCATGAACAGGCTGCAGGTGCGCGCGTGAACGAGCAGTGATGACGTCGACACTGAGTGGGCGGAGCTACGGAAAAAATAGAACGAGTACCCTGCTGATCTGGTGACTACGTCATCCGGTTTTTAGGGATGAATGAATGAGTGAAGGGATTTGGAACATGGTGTTTAAATTAAACTAAATATAAACTATTACAGTATAGTATATAAATATCTGTAATAAACCCTCTGCCATTTCCCTTCAAAGACTAAACAGGTAAACATAAAGAAAGTTCTTTAACAGACTAGCGGGATCACCTGAACCAATCAGATGAAGCTCTCACATCCGGGTCTCATACCGGCGTCCTGTCAGTGGATTACAACCCTTACTAGCTAGCTAGCGTGCTAACACCAGCCAACGGTCTAAATGATAATTAATAAATTTACAACTTTTACGAATTTTGCTAGGCTAAAAAGCGGGTAGTTCTGGGAGATGAAGAGTGTCAATGTGGCACCCGCGTCCACAGCGAATATACAATAAAATACTCTAAAAATGTAAATAACACAAAATGACGAATAAAGTCAAAATATAATAAACCACAGTTAAGTTTAAATACATTAAGTAAATTATAAGCATTACGGAGGGGGGGTTTCCCTTCTGTCATTTCTGCCCGGAAATGACGTACATACAAGTGGCGTATAGGCGCGCGTGCACAGGGAAGTCGCTGTTTATATATATATCTCATATATTGACGGTGTGTTGCGTCAACAATGACGTCACTTACAATGACCTCAGAAAGGACAAATATATAAAGGCTTTTAGCTAAAAACAGACCAATTATTAAAATATTTCAAAAGAACAGAGACATTTTAATAAACTACAGACTGAAGTGCACAAAGTTTTGGCACCCCGCTGCTCAGCATCTCCATGTCCAGAGGCAATAACTTAACATCTGGAGAGGGAAACCTTTTAAATGAACCAATCAACAGGTGTTAAATGCATGAAACGGGAATCAGAAATAGAATTCACAGCAGCACAGGGTTTTGTGTCTCAGCTTTTCACTCTATCAGGTTTATTCGCTCTGATTCTCGTTCCCGCTGGCATTTTCAGCTGAAGCAGAGGCACGCAGATCCCACAGTTAATGGTGTGTGTGATGGCATCCAAGCTCCAGTCCTGAGAGGTTTCTAATGAGGAGGAGCGGAGAAAAGCTCCCCTGATTCCCCGAAAGACCTCCAGGGACTGGTGATCATCACCGTGAGCCGGAGTGCAGCGGGAGTGGATGTAGGCCATGAGAGGAGCGGCGGGTATAAATAACTGCTGCACACTTTACTGGGTTTAACACTGTGTGTGTGTGTGTGTGTGTGTGTGTGTACTAAAGAAATACAGAGGTACGTGTGTATAGGTGTGTAATATTTCAGCACAAGCAGTAGTTGTGTAATTGTGTGTTTATTGGTGCAGGTCTGAGCTGTGATTAATAACAGAAGATCAGAGACGTCCCGTCATTTCCATACACCGATTTACACCAAATATACCAGGAAGTAGAACATAAACAATAACAATCCTTACTACAGAGACTAACAGTGTCAATCACACACACGCTGAAGTTTTAGTGTGTGTGTGTGTGTGTGTGTGTGTGTGTGTGAGATTAACTATGCTGCTGTTCTGTGCGAGGTCGTTTGCTGTGGCTTCCTGCTGTAGACACAGGAACAGGAGACGCTCCAACATCCACATCTCGGAATCCCTCCCTCAGCCTGCATCACACACAGAACAGAACAAACACACACACACACACACACACACACACACACACACACACACACACCTGAAAGAAACATCAGCACAGCTCTATACACACACACACACACACACACAATCAACAAGTCCTGTGTTCAGATGAGGTGATCAGCCGAGTGCACAGGAGCGTCTGAAGATTTTATTTATAGATTTTATATTTATTGAGTTTATTGAATTTGTTTATTAGTTTGTTTTATTTATTTTGTTATGTTTGTTTATTAATGTTTGTTTATTGATGTTTGTTTATTGATTTTGTTTCAATGTTTGTTTATTGTTTGTTTTATTTATGTTTGTTTATTAATGTTTGTTTATTGATGTTTGTTTTATGTTTGTTTATTGATGTTTGTTTATTGATGTTTGTTTTTGTGTTGTTTTATGTGTTGTTTTTTTATGTTTGTTTTTGTTTAATGTTTGTTTTTTAATGTTTGTTTTTTTTTATTGATGTTTGTTTTTATGTTTGTTTTTTTTTATGTGTTTGTTTTGTTTATGTTTGTTTTTTAAGGTTTTGTTTATGTTTGTTTTTTTAATGTTTTTTAATGTTTGTTTTTTAATGTTATGTTTGTTTATTGTTTATGTGTTTGTTTATGTTTGTTTGTTTTTAATGTTTGTTTATTTTGATGTTTGTTTTTTTAATGTTTGTTTATGATGTTTGTTTGTTGAATGTTTGTTTTTAATGTTTGTGTTTTAATGTTGTTTTTTATTGTTTAGTTTATGTTTGTTTTTGAATGTTTGTTTTTTATGTTTTTAATGTTTGTTTTTTAATGTTTGTTTATATGTTTGTTTATTGTTTATTGTTTGTTTATTTGTTGTTTGTTTATTTAATGTTTGTTTATGATGTTTTTGTTTTTTATTTTTTGTTTATTAATGTTTGTTTTTATGTTTTTGTTTTTTTATTGATGTTTTGTTTATGTTTTTTGTTTGTTTATGATGTTTTTTTTTTGTTTATTACATGTTTGTTTTTATTGATGTTTGTTATTTTTGTTTTGATTAATGTTTGTTTATTTCGTTTGTTTATTGTTTGTTTATGATTGTTTTTGTTTGTTATTGTTTGTTTATGTTTGTTTATTGATGTTTTATAAGTTTATTGTGGTTGTTTATGTGTTTGTGTATTGTTTGTTTGTTTTGTTTATTATGTTTGTTTTATTGTTTGTTATGTTTGTTTTTAATGTTTGTTTATTGATGTTTGTTTATTGTTTGTTATGTTTGTTATTGATTGTTTAATGTTTGTTTATTTATGTTTTGTTTTTTGATGTTTGTTTATGTGTTTGTTTTTTGTTTTTTTAATGTGTTAATGTTTGTTTTTAATGTTTGTTTATTGATGTTTGTTTATTAATGTGTTTGTTTTGTTTTTTATTATGTTTGTTTATTGATGTTTGTTTTTTTAATGTTTGTTTGTTTGTTTTTTTTTATGTTTGTTTATTGTTTTGTTTGTTTTTGTTTTATTGATGTTTGTTTGTTTAATGTTTGTTTATTAATGTTTGTTTTTTTGTTTTTTAATTTTGTTTGTTTGTTATTTTGTTTTTTATTGATGTTTGTTTTTTTAATGTTTTTATGTTTATTGATGTTTGTTTTTTAATGTTTGTTTTGTTAATGTTTGTTTTTTAATGTTTGTTATGTGTAAGTTTTTTATGTTTGTTTTTTTTAATGTTTGGAGGTTTATTGATGTTTGTTTTTAATGTTGTTTGTTTATTGTTTGTTTATTAATGTGTTAATGTTTGTTTAATGTTTGTTTTTAAGTTATTGATGTTTGTTTATTATGTTGGTTATTAATGTTTTTGTTTAGATGTGTTTATTAATGTGTGTTTATTAATGTTATGTTATGATGTTGTTTTCTGTTGTTTATTAATGTTTATTGTTTGTTTATGTTTGTTTATTTTGTTTATTATGTTTGTTTATTATGTTTGTTTATTGTTTTGATGTTTGTTTATTGATGTTTTGTTTTGTTTGTTTTTAATTTTGTTTTTTGTTTGTTGATTATGTTTTGTTTTTTTTAATGTTTGTTTTGTTTTTTTATTTTGTTTATGTTTGTTTTTTATTTTGTTTATTTATGTTTGTTTATGATGTTTGTTTTATTATTTATGTTTTAATGTTGTTTATTAATGTTTGTTTATTGTTTTTTTTTAGTTTGATTGTGTTTGTTTGTTTAATTTTGTTTATGTTTGTTTTTTATTGTTGTTTATTGATGTTTGTTTATTGTTTGTTGTTTTTTTGTTTTGTTTATTAATGTTTGTTAATTTTGTTTGTTTATTAGTTTTTATTAATGTTTTTTTTTTGTTATTGATGTTTGTTTATTGATGTTTGTTTTTTAATGTTTGTTTATTGAATGTTTGTTTATTGATGTGTTTATGTTTTAAGTTTGTTTATTATGATGTTGTTTATTGATGTTTGTTTATTGAGTTTGTTTTTAATGTTTGTTTTATTGATGGTTGTTTTTTAATGTAAATCTGTTTGATTTTTAATGTTTTGATGTTTGTGTAAATCAAAGCAAAGCTTTAATGTAATTTTAGGTTTTTCTGTGGTTTTTGTTTAAATTGAATCAAGTCAAATCAAAAAAACCCACACAAATCTGCTGCTATTATTAAACTTTTGTGTGTGTGTGTGTGTGTGTGTGTGTGTGTGTGTGTGTGTGTGTGTAAGACTGACCGTGAGCTGGTAGCAGACGGTGGCGTCTCTGCGGCTGGACGACTTGTACAGAGATGCAAACCTGCAGAGAGAAAAAGTGAAGAAACAAATCATGATTTTACTGCAAAGCTAATGTACATCATACACTTGCACGCACACACACACACACACACACACACACACACACACATATATATGTACACACAGTGTTTATTGCTCACAAAAACATGAAAGATCAACATCAGAGAGAGAAAGAGAGAAAAAGAGAGAGTAAAAGAGAGAAGAGACTCAGAGAGACTCGGAGAGACAGACAGATTCAGCATGTGTGGGAAAAAGAAAGACAAACAAGGAGAGACAAAGACAAAGGAGAAACGGACAGACAGAATGGACAGAGACAGATAAAGTACCTGTGTAAAAATGAGACGGTCAAACAGACTGAGAAGAAGAGAGAGATAGAGACACAGAGAGAGAAAGACAGATGGAGACAGGTAGAGCAGGGGAGAAAGACAATAATAGTAACTTTTAGAGACAGACAGATGTAGGAAGTGAGAGAGAGACAGTGATTCTCACTCGCCCACTGAATGCACAAAAACAGCCTCTTATGTGACAAGTCACACACGCGCATGCATGAACACACACACAAACACACACACCCATGCACTTACATACACACACAAACGCACACACGCATGCACTTACACACAAACGCCCACACACACACACACACACTTGCCTTCGATCTCCTTGCCAGTGCAAGATGAGTCTCTGTGTAGCTGCATGACCCCAAATCTCCCCTGACCAGTGACCACACAAACACACACACACACACACACACACACACACACACACACACACACATGTATGAGAGTAAAGGGTTATTAAAGAGTGTAAATGTGGATTTGTGTGTTAAGCCTCTCTGCAGTCTGCACTGCCCTCTGCTGGACAAACTCAGACTGGAGTTAAACTGGAGGTCACTGAAGCCTCAGTGTGGACAGCAGATTTACCCAGAGCAGGAACCAGTCTGGACTGAACACCCCGGACTTTAGTGGTCATCTGATTGGTCCAAACCACCTGAGAACAGCACGCAGGAGTGAGACACAGTGTGTAGAGGTCAGGAAGGGTGTGTGTGTGTGTGTGTGTGTGTGTGTGTATGTGTCACACCGCTGGTCCACTCTGAGCCGCTGATAAGCCAGTGAGCTGCTGTGAAAAGCTGCTGAGGAGACGAGTCCTCTGAGAGAGATCCTCCAGCTGGAGTCTGAACGGGAACGCCACACTGTCGATCACCACCAGACGCACCTGCCATCCCATAATAATCACCTCAATCAAGTTTTGGGACAGTTTTCAGGTTTTTTTGTGATTGTGTTTTTAGGAGTGTGTGTGTGTGTGTGTGTGTGTGCAGTCTATGTACCTGTGGGTGTCTCCTTAAGAAGTCAGGCAGGAGGTGTATCTCAGCGAGCAGGTCCACGTGATCATGACAGCGTATGAGGAAGACTCCAGACAGGATCTTCTCTATGGTAAAGCTCTCTATTGCGTTACGCTGCTCTGAGTGGACACACACACACACACACACACACACGTCCTTACTATACTGTTCTACTGAGTGGTGTGATGTCATGACATCATCAAAAGTGCCAATTAGGAGGACAGAAACAACGTTCTAAAGACATCAGGATGTAAACTTACCTTCATCTTCAGCCAGAGCGGCGCAGTGCTCCACCGCAGCCCTGGCCACGCCCACCAGCCGCTCCACCACAAACCCACCCTCAGTGTCTATAAACACAGCTTCAGCACCCAGTCCTCCGAAACACACTGGGATCTGCACATCTACAGCCAGCTGCACACTGACACACACACACACACACACACACACACACTTTCCATCGAGATCATGTGTCAATGGAATTAACAGGTTCTCCTGTTCTCTCACCACAGCTGGGTTTTCCCGATGCCCGGGACGCCACAGATCTCGGTGGTCTTTCCCACACCAACACCGCCTCCCAGCACAGTGTCCAGCTCCGAGCAGAAGGTGACGATGTTGCCCTTTGTCTCCTCCTGGTGCAGGAGGTCCAGAGCTGTCAGACTCTGCTCCGCTGCCCCCTGCTGGAGGGGCACGGAATCTCTACAGAGTGTCTGCAGAACCTCATTGGCATCATCCTGAGACAATCCTGCTGCTAAAGGAGAAACACATACGTTACCGAAAACACACACGCACACACACACACACACTCAAGTGCAGTTTAAAGGTGGAAAAAAACCCTTTCATCTCACCATTTGATCAAACAAACTTATTAATATCTCATGGATCAAAAACTGCTATTTTTCCCCAAAAGGAAGCCAGTCGATTGCTCTCAACTGTAAATACTGATAAAATGAAGCCATACACATCAGTGTACCTTTGCACAGCTGGAGCGTCTGCACATCTGTCAGATCAGCAGCGGTGTGGAATCCAGCACTGATTAATTTAACCTTTACAGAAGGAGCCAGAGGAGAACCGGACACGGTCCTGAGCATCATATTCTCCTAATCACACTTCTGCTCATTTTAAACTCTGAAAGGTCATCTTGTCATCATGAAATCTTTAACTTAGTGTTTCTTTCTAAAATTAAACGCAATTCGATTTAATCCGAAAGAAAGAAATGGCTCACAACTCGCTTTGTAATTTCCAAACGCCTTTCCGGTCGTTTGTCCCTTTTCGCGTTCCGTCGCTCAATTCTGCATTTTTACAATCGTACAGGAAAATGTTCTCGTTAGCATTTTTACACTAAATAAAAAGTTAATTATATATTTTCATTGTGGAAGCCATGACAATGTAAATATTTTTAAAATGTTTTCTTAAACAAAAGACTAACAATCAGCTTTCTAGCTGATTTTATCGTCAAACAAATACAATTTATTATTAAGTATCTTTTAAACGAAGCTGCACGACGCTTAAATAAAATAAAAAAATAAAGGGCAGCTGTAAAACTGACCCAAATTTTAAACGTTACTAAAACTGATACAGCCAGAAGAAGAAACGCGAACTAATTCAACCCGCGCTTTTTTTCGTTGGACGTGTCCCTTTTCGGGTTCCGTAGCTAACGGAAAGCGAGAATGGACAAACCTGTAAAGAAAACCGCGTTTGGAAAAACACGACGCATTAGTGGGTTCGCAGGCGTCCATTTTGCTGAGTAAACAGACGCTTGCGAGAGATTATTCTAAATGGACAGATTTACTACACACTGATTTAATTCGCAGCTGTTTATCGGTATTATTATATAACTGACATTAGATTGTGACGGAGGAGTGACAAAGACACAGCCGTGAGAAACGTCACTGTTATAGAGCAGCAGTGTAACTAATCTACTGAAGGATCAGACTGCAGAGCTCCATCCTGGAAGAGCAGCGGGGTTTACAGTGTGTGTGTGTTTAGGTGTGTGTGTCCGGGATGAACTGTCGCTCGGAGGTGTTGGAGGTGTCTCTGGAGGCCCGGCAGGTGGATGAGGCCATGGCGGCGCTGCTCCACACCATCCTGCTGCACCGCAGCACCGGAAAGTTCCACTATAAGAAGGAGGGGACGTACTGTATGGGGACAGTGGGGACTCAGGACGTGGACTGCGACTTCATCGACTTCACCTTCGTGCGGGTTTCATCCGATGAGCTCGAGCGCGTGATCCGGAAGACGGTGACCGAGTTTAGGGTGCGCGCGCGCTCAATTCAATGTTATTATTATTATTATTATTATTATTATTAATACTGTAGGGGTTCTAGAATAAAATTTAATCTTATTAATAACACGTTCATATGTTTTGGATGAATCAGTTCATTTTGCTCGATTCATCAAAACTCTGTCTGGAAGAACCGGTTTAAAGAGTCGACTCATTCACACGCGATTCGAATCTGTATTGTAATAACCTGCAGTTTGTTTCCTTTTTCGCCTCCAGGACGCGCTGGGGAACTCGGGCAGTGACGGAATGGGTCAGATCTCTCTGGAGTTCTACCAGAAGAAGAAATCTCGCTGGTTGTTCTCAGACGAGTGCATCCCCTGGGAGGTGTGGACCATCAAGGTGAACGTGGTGAACCTGGCCAATGAGCAGGAGCGTCAGATCTGCCGAGAGAAAGTGGGCGAGAAACTGGGTGAGAAGGTCATCAACATCGTGGAGGTCATCAACCGGCATGAGTACCTGCCCAAGATGCCCACCCAGTCCGAGGTGGACAACGTGTTTGACACCAGCCTGAAGGACGTCCAGCCGTATTTGTACAAGATCACGTACCAGATCACGGATTCTCTTGGCACGTCAGTGAGCACCACCATGAGGAGGCTCATCAAAGACACGCTGGCGTTATAAAGTCACATGACTCACACATGTCTGGGTTAATTCCGGATTTACAGCATCAGTCTGTTTTATTAATCAGTCGTTTTTCCGACACAGAATTAAATCTGTGTCTCAGTCTAAAAAAAAACGTTTCAACAAAAACATCAGGTGTAAATACTGAAACCCACATACAAATAAATACTTATCTGAGTTCAGGGGTTTGTGGAGACAATGAGAAGATGATCAGATAGTGACTCAATGTTGGGTTCATCTACAGTGTTGGAGGTCAACAGAACCTGGATAAGAGACTGAGTGGTTCAAATAACTAAGTGCTTCAGTTACTGAGTGATTAAGTAATTGAGTAAATGAATCAGTAACTAAGTGATTCAAAACTGATCTGTTAACTAAGTGAATGATTCACTAATTGAGTGATTCAGTAAGAGAAATTCAGTAACTGAGTGTTTCAGTAGTTTGTGTAAATGATTCAGTATCTAAGTGATTGATTCAGTAACTGAGTGATTCAGTAATTAAACATACGATTCAATAACAGTGATTCATTGAGTTGTTCAGGAACTGAGTAAATGATTCATTAATCGACTGATTCAGTAACCAAGTGATTCAAATGTGATTTGTTGACTAAGTGAAGGATTCAGTGAGTGAGTGATTCAGTAAGTGAAGGATTCAGTGTAAGTGATTCAGTGAGTGAATGATTCAGTGAGTAAGTGATTCAGTGAGTGAGTGATTCAATAAGTGAAGGATACAGTGAGTGATTCAGTAAGTAAAGGATTCGGTGTAAGTGATTCAGTAAGTGAATGATTCAGTAAGTGAATGATTCAGTGAGTGAGTGATTCAATAAGTGAAGGATACAGTGAGTGATTCAATAAGTAAAGGATTCGGTGTAAGTATTCAGTAAGTGAATGATTCAGTAAGTGAATGATTCAGTGAGTGAGTGATTCAATAAGTGAAGGATACAGTGAGTGATTCAATAAGTAAAGGATTCGGTGTAAGTGATTCAGTGAGTGAATGATTCAGTGTGTAAGTGATTCAGTAACTAGACTGTAAGAGTAACTGCTGATCAGCAACACTTTATTTAAAAAAAAAAAGCAAAGCTATTAAACAGCAGAAATGAAATCACTAAACAGAAACAAACCTGCCACAGAACCAGAGTTCCGAGTTATAACGTTATAAAAATTCAGAGATTTATTGCAGAGAAATCACTAAAATACCCGGAAAGTTCTAACAAATCTCTGACATCATCAGCCAGGAGGAGTCGCCCACCTGAAGCAGACGTCTGAGAGACACCAATCAAATGAAAAGAAGAAGAAAGAAAAGCACATAACATTCCATACACTGCTGTACAAACACACACACACACACACACACACACACACACAGCTCAGAAACACATCTCTGAAAATTGTGCTTTAATCAACCACCAAATCCTGTTTGATTAACTTCACATTCACACCTGAATCACCTGATTAACAATCAGCTCTATTAATAACCCAGTACTGATACAGTACCATATATAATCTCACACACACACACACACACACACACACACACACACGTCTCACCAAAAGCAATGAATGCTGTGGGATTTTTACATTTCGATTGAGAATAATGTCACAATTTGGTCGCATAACCCATAAGTGTGTGTGTGTGTGTGTGTGTGTGTGTTCTGATGATTCTAATTAAAAAAACAACACCAGCACACTGAAGCTAAACACAAATATAATATAATAATAACATTGAAATATCATCTGTGTGTGTGTGTAAAAATATAAAGTAAAGACTAAGCATGTTTTGGTTTACTTGTAAATGTGCACACACACACACACACACACACACACACACTAAACTGAACATACTGTAATTTTAAAGTAACACATGTCAGTCTTTAACACCGGTGAGGAAACAGAACCCGGAACGTTCCACTCACAGCTGTTTACAGGACTGGAGAAAACTAATAACGAGAATAATTAGAATAATGTTAATATCAATAATAATAATAATAATAATAATAATAATAATAATAATAATAATAATAATTATAATAACACTCGGCCATGAAACAGAAATGAAGCTGGGTTCAGTACGCGTGTCGCATTAAAGCTCCACTGAACATCTGGCTCGTGGCTCCGCCCTGTCCAGCGGCTCGCGGGTTAAAGAGAGGAGAGGAACTGCGGAAGAGGTCCAGGTTCACTGACGTGTGTGTGGAAAAAGCAGGAAGGAAACGGCGTGAGGTCCTGAACACGCTGCCGGGTGGGGGGGTGTTTCATCATCCTCCACAAACACCACGGAGGAAAACAAGGCCACGGAGACGGAGAGGAACCAGCACAACTCCTCCACGAAGCACTTCACAGAGTTATTGCAGTTTATCAGAACCAGAACCTTCTGGCTGAGGAGACCAGCGAAACAAGGGGAATAAACACATGTACACGTGGTTCACTGGGGCGCCAGGGGGTAAAAAATACCTAATTAGGGTATAAACCTAATTGTATGTTTATGTGTATGGATAGACATCCTCAGTGTGTGTGTGTGTGTGTGTGTGTGTGTGTGAGACATAACCTGATCAGTGTGTGATGTTTAGTTTAAACCCTTTATGCAGCCTTTATCTTGGAAACCCTTCCCAAGCCCTGCCTCCAAGCCCCCCCCCCCCCCCACGACTTCCGTTCAGACGTGACTGTGACTCTGCTCGTGACTCCACAGACTGAAGGCAGTCTTGAAGGTCCTGTGGCAGAGCTTGCACATGTACTGCCTCTTGAAGGTCAGAGCGGAGAGCGTGGGCGCGTGATAGAACAGCGTGTCCGGTTCCTGAGACGGTGCTGGGTTTTCAGAGTGAGAACCGGAGAACTCGGACCCCGGCTTCTCCTGCTCCGCTCTCTCGGCTTTCGACAGAGGAGAATTGAGACCTCTGGGTTCCTCCTCTGAGACCGTCACTTCCGCTTGACTCGATTTGGGTGGAGACGCTCGTGAGGACAGAGGCTCTTGAGTGAGAGTAGGAGAAGGAGGAGGAGAGCATGACGGTCTATCTGTCTGTCTGCTCACAGGCTCGTTGGAGGACGACATGTGAGACTGATAGTGGCTCCAGAGGCGGAAGTTGGTCCGGAACGCTTTGTGGCAGATGTGGCAGATGAAGGGCTTGATGTGGCAGAGAAGTTCCTGGTGTCGTTCGAGGGCTTTGTGTGAGGAGAAGAGTTTGCCGCATTTTTCACAAGGCCGCACGTCTGCTTCCTCAGGCGCCGAGGGTGACCTGTCCATCACTGGTTCCTCCTGCGGCTCCTCTTTCACTTTCACCACTAGCTTGCCCTGACTGTGATTGGAGCTCAGATCCTCAGGGAGGTAAGAAGACGAGTCCTCTGAGTCGCCGTACGCCGCCTCGTCTTTCACACCACCTCTTCGGGCGGCGGCGCTGCTCCCCGGAACCTCCTGCGTCTCTTGGTTAAGGTCGTGGTACCCGAAGGTCAGCTGCTCTCTGACAGTCATCATGTTCTGGTTGTGAACTTCGACCTGGTGGCGCCAAATGCTGAAGGAGGATTTAAAAGTTCGCATGCACTCGAGGCAGGTGAGCTTTTTGTACTTGCAGTGAGCCTCGTGATCCTTCTTGACCAGCGTGTTGGAGAACCGGAGTCCCGCAGTAAGGGCAGACGGTGGCGTAGCGACACGCCCTCTCTCGTGCTCCTCCAGCTCACTCACAGAGCAGAGTTTCACACTGCAGAGCCTGCAGGAAAAAAGCTCGGTGTTTTGGTTCTCCTTGACGAGTCCAGCTTGCTGCTGCCGCTCACAGAGAGACCTTCCTGGTGCTGCGCGTCCATGCTAGCTCTCTCAGCCGTGTGTCCTTTCATGTGCAGTTTAAAATGCGACTGGAAGAAAAAACATTTTTCCCGCAATAAGGACATCCGTATGACCTGGACCTCCGACTTTTTTTGGCAAACGGCTGAGTCTGATGGCTCTGCTTGTTTCTCCTGAGCTTCATGATCAGGGCTTTTTTTTATTTCCCGCTCTCGCACTATGTCAATGAGTTTCCTCTGGAACTTCTCATCCAGCACAGAGTAGGAGCTGGAGGAAGCTGGCGGGTTTTGGACCACGCCGTGTTGGGTCTGGCAGTGTGTCCACACTTTGAAGTTGGTGTGAAATCGCTTGTGGCAGATGTCGCAGGCGTACGGCTTCTCTGGGTTGTGGTACATGTTGACGTGACGGTAAAGCCCAGCGTTCGATCTAAACACCTTCATGCAGCTCCAGCATTTAAACATCTTGGTTGGCTTTAGTTCCCCGGGTTCCTGATCGTCCGAGTTGCGAGGTGATTCGTCATCCACGCCGTCCTCGTTCATGGACTGGTGGTCGCTCTCAACTTTGGATCTCTTAAACGTGTTCAAATTGCTGTCCAGCTGAAACCTCCTTTTCACAGATGTACTGAAGTATCCTCGAGGACTTTCGTCAAAGTTAGTCTGGAAATCTCTGAAGTTGACAGGCAGATTGTCCTCCACAGTGACCCGTATGATTTCAGAGGGATCGGCCAATGGGCTGCTGGCCTCGGTCTTGACCGTGACTTTGTTTTGTACCTGAGTGTCCTTGTCTTCCATAGAAATCACGCGATGCTGTTCCGACCTGAGAACCAGCGGCGGTAAGTGATGCTTGCTTCCTGACTTCGCCGACTCCACAGCGCTCGTTTCCGGTTTTAGGGTGGACTGCGACCTGCTGTGCGAGTCCTTCAGCTCCAGAACCGGAGAGAAAA
>VCAZ01000277.1:177500-182500 GCA_005784505.1 Bagarius yarrelli
TGGAGCTGTGGATGGCTTGTCTGTTTCCGAGTCAAATAGTTTCCCTGTGTAATAAACAAGTCAAGCTGCTGATGCTGTGAAAGGAGAAGACGCTGCAGTGGCTGAGCTGCATTATTGGACGGTTGAGCACATACCAAAATCAGGATGGGTTTAGTGGGTGTGGTTTAATTAGTTATGCCTAAAACCTTGTAAACCTTGTTTTTTATTAAGAAGAACATTTTCCAGCCCTGCTCAGATTTCAACTGTTTGATGTTTGGTAGTAAAATTATGGGTGTTTTTTAGCTCTTAACAGGAGTTCAGAGTTCATGGCTAAACCTGGAGTTTGTCCAGTTCATCCAATCTCAGCTTCAGGTCCACACTGTCTCCAGGACTCGGATTGTCCCGACTGGCAGAAATGCTGCCTAGCAGAGAATCGGGGTGTGTGTGTGGAGCCTCAGCCCCACGGTGAGAGAGACACACAGACTATAAACATATACATGTGTGTGAAAAGCTAATAGCGCAGTCACATCCTTCATCTGTTTGCTAGTGAACATGACCTCCTGGCTGAATGTGACTGTGACGGTGAAAGCAGCGTACAGTTTGGTGAACACGAGCAAAGGGATCTTCAACCACACGCGTCTGCTACACTCTGTGGTCTGTGTGAAGACATCAGACTATTCAGATTAGCTCAGATTTATTCAGACAGTAGACTTGCAGCCTAGCATTCCAAACATTGATTTCCAGAACTTGTGTGTGTATTGTAGGTGACAGGAGCTCTGAGCGCTTGGCAGGTCTCAGTGCATCACACACACTCATGGTCTGCAGGATGGTACAGTACGTCCTCCTGCCTGCTGCTCGGCTCGTCTCAGCTTCTGTCCCTACCCAATATCTCCGACTCTCTTCTGCTCCTGCTGGAAAACATAGAGGAGGTGACGGCTGTGAACGTCAAAGGTACATAAGTGTGTGTTTGTGTGTGTGTGTTTGTGTGATTCATTTTTTTGCAGGAACATCGTGATTCAGCTTCCTTTTTCTGCTCATGAGTCAGAGGAGCATATTTCCTTCTCACTCTCCAGCTCTCATTAACGTCATTCATTTCTGAACCTAAGAAATGTTTTCAGTAGAAAGAAACCTGTGTGTGTGTGTGTGTGTGTGTGTGTGTGTGTGCAGATGTGGATGAGTGTGGAATACCCGTGCTGAGACAGTGCTCTCCCCTTGCCAATTGCTACAACACTCCAGGCTCCTATAACTGCATGTGTTCTGCTGGATCTGCAGACCTTCAGCCCAGCATGCCGGGAACAAACTGTAAGAGTAAGTAGCACATTACAATACTACTACTAGTAATAATACTAATACTAATACTTTTCCATGATATTTCCCATGGTATACCCCACCCCTGGAAACTTCTAGTGGAATTAACTCTAAATAAATAAAATAGCAGCACTGTAACTTCCTCTCCAGAGGGTCAGCCGATCCACTGAACCAACCATCCACAGGTCATCTCAAACACATTCAACTGTGACTGTCCTCTGGAGACATCTGCAGCTCCGGAGATGTGTGTGTGTGTGTGTGTGTGTGTGCGGCACTGTGGATGAGGCTTTGGTACACCGCACTGATCCATCAGTTCAGTCCACTTAAAGCAGTAACTTCAGCATCCTTGACACTGAATCAACAAATAGTGAATCATGTTTCTGAATAAAACCTCTGGACTGACATCTACACAGGGGTTGAGAAACTGGAGCTGAGTAACTGAACAAAACGTTCCAGAGGAGTTTGCTGTGATGATGATGACATGTGCTGTCATAATTCATCCTGATTTATTCTATTTTTTTCCTTCATTATAAGACATCTGATGTTGTCCTGTGCTGGGATTGACTGATGGACCTCTCTGGATGCACTTTCTGTGTTTGACTTCAGCACTGGAACATCTCATGTAGTCTGCTATAGCCACACCCTGCAATCTTTTGGGGGCTCCCATGCTAATTAATGTAACCCAAGCTTATTGATGTTATTTATCATCAGAATCTGACAACCTCAACCGCTAATTTACCTCCTGATGGTGGAGTCTATGTACTCCAGTAGAACTCTTATGATGCGCCCTAACCACCACACCACCGACTCGTCTTGACTTTAATTCGCCTTCTATAAATTGCAGGCACTGCCAAGATCCGTTGCTGATATCACCTATAGGTCAGCCTGGGTTCACCATCCTTGTTTGTGTTGACCTTGGTGTGATCTCCCAGGCTTTAGGGATAACTCAGCTTCATGTATTCCAACACTTCAGAGATCCAGAGTTTTTATCACCCAGTGGATGAGGAGCTGAACCCTTTCTAAATGACTGAATGAGGTCTCAGAGCTCCACATCTCCACAGACTTTTTCCCCCCTGTTATCTTCATCAAGCAGGCAGCCAGGGACTGGTCACATTCCTCCAGGAGTATGGAAATGTTCTTCTTTTAGTGAAGACTGAGATAGGATTACACCTAAACATTTGAGGGGCAGGAGGTAAAGAACACAACAGTGGCAGTTGTTGATGGTGAGATTAGGTGTGTTACCTTCTGCTTAGTAACACAATGTCATGACCACTAAACCACCACACACTAATCTTCCAAATCTTCAGTTGCCTTCTCTCAGAATCTCAACATTGATGACACCAATTCTGGAGGACAGACATCCATCTTTATTCTTCTTCTTCTACACTGATGATAATTAATAACGTAAACATTAATAACTTCTTCATTTCTCATGGAATCGTTCTTACACACTTGATTTATTGTCACCTTCACCAAGCATGTTTATCTTGATTTTTAGGTACAATGTCTTCTTCTTTCTTCTCTTCCTCCGGTTCAGGGTCCTCGGATTGGAACGTAATCAGCTTTGGGCCGTTGAGGAAACCTCCTCGAAAAGTTATCTCCACTACTTTGTCCACCACTACATCCAGTCCAACATCCTCTACCATATTCTTCAACACGTCCGTCACATATCCACCTCCTGTTCCTCCATGCAGCTCTAATTTCAGCTTGGAGCTCAGTATGTAATGTCCAGAGCTGTCCACGTTCATCACCAGACATTTTTGGGGCATTTAGTTTTAAAAGAATTGTTTGTTTTTGTTTTTCAGGCATTCCAAAAATCACCAATCTCTGGGCAAAACACGTCACAAGCTTCTCCTTTCACCTGTTTTGGGATGTTCCATCTGAAATTAACCTGACGACCCACATCAGCCTCTTCCATAGGACCTATCAGCTGGGCACCGCGGTAACTGAGCTCTCTGATTGGACGTGGTACAACCTTCAGCCTGGGGTTCTGTACACCGCTCAAGTAGCTCTGTGTATGTGTGGTTCCTGTGGAAATGCCACAGAGTTGAAGGTAAAGACAGGTATGTGGACTGGAGAAAGACACGGTCCTTGTCACGGTTGACCTACAGATAAGAACCCTTAGATACTCATCCTGAGAGATTAGACAGAGCAGATCTTTTAGAGTTTGTGTGTGTTCTATAATTGCAGATGCACAGATTCTTAAAGCTGTTGCTCGAATAACTAACTTCATCCTCAACGATACTTTGAGAAACCCGAACGGTGAGGAGTACAAGACGTTTAGCGAACGAGTCAGGAATGAGGTATGACTTCACCATCTCATCTTTACCATATCCTTCATTCCTGCTAGTTTGTTTTCTGCATCTCTCTTTCGTGTCTCTCCACAGACCCTTCTCTCTCTTCCTTCCTGGATCCTGGATATGGTTCACTCAAATAAGGTGATGGTGTTTATCACGAATCTGACTGAAGGCAGCATCATGGTCACCTTCACCCTGGTGTTCCTTCCCAACAGCACACAGGACATCTACAGCATCGCCAATTATCTGATGGAGTCCCTGCAGAATAGCAAGCAGTTCATCCTGGACATAAACAGCACCAGCATCACAGGTATCTCCTGAAGGCTCATTTTCACACACACACACACACACACACACACACACGTGCACACACGTGCGCGCACAACCTGGCATCCTAAAAACACTAATCAAAAACGGTTTTAGGCGAAATCCGTAATTAGTTATTAGAGAACCCATGAAGAACCGCTTTCATGCTAAGAGTTCCTTTCGGACAGACGGATCCCAGATGTGTGTGTGTGTGATATGAAGCGAGTGTGTTATAATACAGGGTGTTTTGTGTGAGTTGTTACTGCACTGTTACTCTCTGCTTGTTTGTGCCATGAGGTGTGTGTGTGTGTGTGTGTGTTAACGTCAGCTTCTCATTATCAGATGTGAATGAATGCACCCTGGACGAGGCCGACTGTTCCCCGTGGGCCAAATGTAGCGACACCTTCGGTTCCTACACCTGCGAATGTCTCCATGGTTACACTGATGCAAACCCCGAGAGGCTGGGACGCACCTGCCAAGGTACAGCAGCCTCCAATTTACCGGCTTTCATTTTCCAAATTTCTATTGACACCCAATGGAACCTTCGCACAAACAGCTCGGAGATAGATCTGCTCCTCCACGAGACCTTTACACATCTACTTTATACTGTTTTGAAAGGGGCGTGGCCTAACATATGAAGATATACATTTTTAAGTTTGTATAATGAAATAGTTTCTATTTGGACCCAAATATTTGGGTTTGGAAAGGTTTCCACACAAACTGATGCGTCACTTTTGTATCTTTAAATCCATTTCCAGCCAAGAACCTGACAACTTCCAGTCCTTCTCCAGAAGGTTCATCTACCAAAAGCATCACTACAGCATTCACCACAAACACAGCTACAACAACGTCTCATTCTGTCAACGAGGAAAGCCCAACATCCTCTCAATCCTCTCCATCATCATCATCATCATCATCATCAATATCATCAGCATCACCAACATCATCATCATCATCATCCACACACTCCAAGGATGGAATGGTCAGTTCATCAACAGCGCAATCTGAAAGCAATCCCGGCCAAAAAACAACTGCATCATCCGCCACTTCTTCTTAACACTATTATCCACCACCTCCACTACCCAAACCACAGCAATGCCAGATTCAACC
>VCAZ01000277.1:187500-190000 GCA_005784505.1 Bagarius yarrelli
AACAACCACACACACAACAACCACACACACAACCAGACACACAACAACCAAACACACAACAACAGACACACAACAACCAAAACACAACACCAGACACACAACAACCAAAACACACAACAACACAACACACAACAACACACAACAACCAGACACACAACAACCAAACACACAACAACAACCCAAACCACAAACAACCAGACACACAACAAACAACAAACCACACAAAAACCAAACAACAAAACAACAAGACACACAACAACCAAACACACACACAAACAGCACACACAACAACACACAACACACACAACACACACAAACACCAAACACCACAACAACCACACACACAACAACCAACACACACAATGACCAGACACACAACAACCAAACACACAACAACCAGACACACAACAACCCAGACCCAACCCACACAAACAACCAAACACACAACAACCAGACACACAACACACCAAGACACACAACAACCAGACACACAACAACCAAACACACAACAACCAGACACACAACCAAACCCAATAACACACAACAACCAAACACAAAAACACCACAAACAAACCAGACACAAACAACAACTAACGACACACAAAATTCACACACACATACACACTGCACCTACAAACTGGCACACATAATACACACTATGACAAAGCTGATGATTTTTCCCTCATGAGGGCGAAATATCAGACATTTACTGGATGATCTATTAGACACAGTGGTGATGTAACACACAAACACACACACACACACACATACACACACAGACACATTGTGGCTCTCACATGGAAACATTTTCTTTTTAATAAAGTGCGTGTTTGTGTGTGTGTGTGTGTGTGTGTGTGTTGTGTGTTTACAGGGTTAACAGAAGTCCGTGCTTTGTCTCAGGTGTGTCTTTACCTTGGGTCAGGTAGAGCACAGCGCCACAGGTGTTGCTTTAGCGTCTGCACCCAACCGATATCTCTGATTGGCTGACAGAGTTGAATGTAGTGCTGCTGTTTTAGCACCAGCCTTCAAACAAAAAAACAATGAGACGAGACAAAAGGCCAGGGGTTATCGACAGCAACCGCTACCATTCACACAACACGGCTAAACACATGGCATCAGTGAAGGGGTATGACATCATCAGCTGACTGTGTTGACCAGTGGGGGAGTATGACATCATTACTTAAGCGTAGAAATCAATGGGGTGTTATGACGTCATGACTTAAGTATAGAGATAAATGGGGTGTTATGATGTCATCACTTAAGCGTAGAAATCAATGGGGTGTTATGACGTCATCACTTAAGTATAGAGATCAATAAGGTATTATGATGTCATCACTTAGGTATAGAGATCAATGGGGTGTTATGATGTCATCACTTAACATAGAGATCAATGGGGTGTTATGACATCATCACTTAAGCACAGAGATCAATGGGGTGCTATGATGTAATCACCTGACTGTAGTGATCAGTGAAGGATTATGACATCATCACTTAAGTACAGAGATCAGTGGGTTGTTATGATGTCATCACTTAAGTATAGAGATCAAGGGGGTGTTATGACGTCAATACATGCCTGTAGTGATCAGTTCATATATAGAGATCAATGGGGTTTTATGACATCATCAGCTGACTGTAGTGACATCAGACTGTGTGACAAGAAGCTCACGGAACAAACTAGAACGACTTTATCAGTAACTAAAACTCTACAGGAGCTCAGTTCCATGTGGAGTCACACACACACACAGCACACACACACACACACACACACACACACACTATCGTTTACCTACCTATCGTTTACTCTTAAACACTCCATGCTCCTGGGGTGGTGTGTATGTGTGTGTGTGGGGGGGGAATTTGAAAAAATGAAGGATATGGAGAAAAGGGAAAGATGGGGAAGAGGGGATAGGGAAGAAGAGGGAGAACCAGAATAAAAAGGAGAGGGGCTAATGGAAAGAACAAGGTGAGAGAGAGAGAGAGAGAGAGAGAGAGAGAACTAGACAAAAGAGGGACAGATAGAGCGAGAACGAGAGAACAGAGAGGAAAAGAAGAGGGGGGGGGTCCTTCTGCCTCTCAAACAAAACAAAGCCAGACACTTGCGCTTCTGCGTTTAGCTTTTATTAGCCACAATTGCTATAGTTATGATCAAGCAGAGAGGAAGTACAGGTCACATGATGTCAGGGCCACCGCTGATCTGTCACTCACGCTTATGAACAGATCAGGAAGTAAAACCAGCACCAGTGAGCATCAGGTGTAGGGTGTAGAACACACTCGCTGCCCTGCAACAGACATCTGTCTCTGCTAATGCTAACTGTTAATGCTAACGCTAATCAGAACATCAATGAAATATGCAACAAAAGATCAAGTCTAATTCAGTTACACACACACACACACACACACACACACACACACACACACACACCGATGATTTAAAAGCCAGCGGGTGGAATGTGATTCAACACATACACACATTTCAAATCACACACACACAAGCTGTCTC
>VCAZ01000277.1:200000-222500 GCA_005784505.1 Bagarius yarrelli
TCTCTTTCTGTTTCTCTCTCGTCTTATCTATCTGTTTGCTCTCTGAGAGAGAGGGACATCTCTTCTCTCTCTTCTGTTCTCTGTCTCTCTCTCTCTCTCTCTTTCTCTCTCTCTCTCTCGTCATCTCTTTCTCTCTCTGTCTCTCTCTCTTCTCTCTCTGTAGGTTCTTATAGGTTTCTATGTCTCTCTCTCTCTTCTCTTATCTCTGCTTTCTATCTTGGTTCTTTGTCTCTCTCTGTCTGCTCTCTCTCTCTATTTCTCTCTATATCTATATCTGTTCTTTCTATCTCTCTCTTCTGCTTCTCTCTCTCTCTTCTCTCTCTTCTCTATCTCTGCTCTCTCTCTCTCTTTATCTCTCTTTTCTCTTCTTTCTCTCTTTATCTCCTCTCTCCTCTGTCTCTCTCTCTCTCTCTTCTCTCTCTTCTCTCTATCTCTCTCTCTCTCTCTCTCTCTCTCTCTCTCTCTCTCTCCTTCCTCTGGTCTCTCTCTATCTCGTCTCTCTCTCTCTCTTCTCTCTCTCTCTCCTCTATCTGTCTCTTCTCTCTCTCTCTCTCTCTCTCTCTCTCTCTCTCTCTCTCTCTCTCTATGTCTCTCTCTCTGTCTCTCTCTCTTGTCTCTCTCTCTCTCTCTCTCTCTTCCCTGTATCTCTCTCTCTCTCTCTCGTCTCTCTCTGTCTCTCTCTCTCTCTCTGTCTCTCTCTCTCTTTGTCTCTCTCTCTCTCTCTCTCTCTCTCTCTCTCTCGTCTCTTTGTCTCTCTCTCTCTCTCTCTCTCTCCCAGTGCGTGTCTGGTTCCGGTGTATTCTTTTGGAGAGAATGAGGTGTTTGATCAGGTCTCGAACTCTCAGGGAACTTTGTTACGGTGGTTACAGAAACCTCCTGCAAGCATTATGGGTGTTTCTCTGCCTCTCTTTCACGCTCGAGGGATTTCCAGTCAGCTTCGGATGGATTAATCCCTACAGGCAAGCCTATCAAACACTGTGGGTATGTCCTTACCCTAATCCTAACCCCTAACCCTAAACCCCTAACCCCTAAACCCCTAACCCCTAACCCTAACCCTTAAACCCTTAACCCCAAATCCTACACCACCTACCCCTAAACCCCTTAACCCCTAACCCATAAACCCTTAACCTCAAACCCTACACACCTAACCCTAACCTCTTAACCTCTATCCCTAAACCCTAACCCTCTTTTACTAAACTCTTAACCTCTATTTTAATTCTTTAATCTATATATCCCGTATTACCTAATCCCGTATTTTAACCTTTCTTTAACTTTCTACCCTGATCCCTTAACCTCCATCCCTAATCCCCAACCCCTACATTTTGTACCCTAATTGCTAAATCTCCATAAGATTTCTCCTTACTCCCTTAACCTCTAACCCTTAACACAGAAACCCTAATCTAAAAATCTTAACTTTTAATTTTCCCTTTCTGAACCCAGCACACTATTAACTAAATCCTGGTCTCTAACCCTAAACCTCATACTGTAAGTAGTAATTACTGTGTGTGTGTGTGTGTGTGTGTGTGTGTGCCGACCTGCAGTTGGTAAACCAATCAGAGTGCAGAGAAACGAGAGGCCGAGCATGGAGGAGCTGGATGCTTTACACGAGCTCTACATGGATGAACTCACGGCACTGTTTGAGGAGCACAAGAGCAGATACGGCGTACCTGAGGACACACACCTGGTTTTTGTCTGAGCCGAAGAAAATGTGTGTGTATGTGTGTGTGAGTGTTATGAAGCATGACTGACTTGTGCTTTCTTTGTACTTTGAGCCCATTAAACTCACCGAGGAGCAACAGCACTGTGCATCTGTGCATGTGTGTGTGTGTGTGTGTGTGTGTGTGTGTGTGTGTGTGTGTGTGTGTGTGTGTGAGAGAGACGCAGAAGACTGTAAGACTTGAGCCCTCTGAAAGCTGATGTAACACTATTGAATTTAATCGTCTAATCAAAAACAGATCAACTGAATTGTGTGTGAAAAGTGTGTACAGTGTTTGTGTGTGTGTGTGTGTGTGTGTGTGTGTGTGTGCAAATCCTCTCACAGCCTCATGTGTAATTATTAAAGATAAAATAAACAAATAATGCTAAAAATCTGATGAATGTTTGAATAAATGTCTGTTTAAATTCAGTGCAGTGGTGGGATGTGAGTGTCAGATCTCTCACCTTACTATCTCTCTCTGTGTGTCACCAATATGTGTATTACATGCATTTATTATATATTTACAGTTATTATCATTAATCAGTAAAATAAACTGATGATAATAATAATAATAATAATTTAAAAAAATAAATAAAAATTATTATTATTATTATTATTATCCTTATTATAATTGTTATTATTATTATTATTATTATTATTATTATTATTATAGAATCTCAGCGTATGTAATTGTACAATAGCTTTAAATGCAGTTTTAAATTTCAGGTTGAATATGGCGGCCCCTGCTGGTCATGTGGTTGTAACGCGCACCGCGGTAAAAACTGAGTGTGAATCTGTAGTTATTATATAGATGTTGTATAGTTATTGTATATTAGTTATTATATAGTTATTGTATAGTTATTATATAGTTGTTGTATAGTTATTCTATAGTCGTTGTGTATATATATATATTGATAGTTATTATATAGTTATGTATAGTTATTATACAGTTATTGTATAGATATTGTATAGTTAACTATATAGGTATTATATAGTTATTGTTAAGTTATAATATAGTTATTATATAGTATTGTATAGTTATTGTATAGTTATTATATAGTTATGTTATATAGTAATTATATAGTTGTTGTATAGATATTGTATAGTTACTATATAGGTATATATATTATTATGTAGTTATTATATGTTATTGTATGTATTCTATATATATTATTATATAGTTATGTGTTATAGTAATTATATAGATATATATAGATAGTTACATATAGGTATTATATAGTATTGTATAGTATATATAGTTTATGTATAGTATTATATGTTATATAGATAGTTATTATATAGTTATTTGTATAGTTGTGTATAGTTGTTGTTATAGTTATTATATAGTTATTATGTAGTTGTTCTATATATATTGTATAGTATTATATAGTATTATATAGTTATTGTATAGTTATTATATAGTTGTTGTATAGTTATTGAATAGTTATTGTATAGTATAGTTATTATATAGTTGTTTTATATATTGTATAGTTATTCTAGATGTTGAAGTTTATTGTATGTAATTATATAGTAATATATAGATATTGTATAGTTATTTAATATATTGTATAGTATTATATAGTAATTATGTAGATTTGTATATATGTATAGTTATTGTATAGTTAGTTGTTATATAGTTATAATAGTTATTATATAGTTATTATAGGTATACTTATTATATAGTTATGTTTGTGTAGTATTGTATAGTTATATATATAGTATTGTATAGTAATATTATAGTTGTTGCCTCGTATATAGTATTATTATAGTATTGTATAGTTATATATAGTTATTGTTATTGTATAGTAATTATTAGTGTTGTATAGTATTGTATATTTAGTATATAGTTATTGTATAGTAATTATATAGTTGTAAAGAGTTAGTGTATATTTATTATATAGTGTTGTAAGTATTGTATAGTTATGGATAGTATAGTATATATATTTATTGTATAGTTTATATAGTTATATTTTAAGTAGATATTGTTAGTTATTATATTGTTAGTTAGTTATAGTTATTGATAGTTATTATAATAGTTACTGTATAGTAATTATATAGATATTGTATAGTTTTATATGTTATTGTATAGTTATAGTATTGATAGTTGTTTGTATAGTTATTGTATAGTATTATATAGTTATTGTATTATAGTTTATTATATAGTTATGTATGTTATTAGATATGTATAGTATTTATGTTATTCTAAGTTATAGTTGTATAGTGTATGTATATAGTAATTTGTAGAGTATTGTATGTATTGTTATAGTTATTGTATAGTAATTATGTTAATAGTGTAGTATTAATAGTGTTATAGTTATTGTATTAGTTATTATATAGTTATTGTATATAGTTATTATATAGTTGTTGTATGTATTGTTAGTTGTATTGATATTGTATATAGTTAGTAGATAGTTATTGTATAGTTATTGTATAGTTATTATAGTTATTATATAGTATATGTTATAGTTATTATAGTTATTGTATAGTAATTATATAGTATTGTATAGTTATTATATAGTTTATATAGTATAGTTATTATATAGTTATATAGTTATAGATAGTAATTAGTTATATTAGGTTATATAGTATATTATAGTTATGTATTATGTAACTATTAGAATATTATAGTTATTGTATAGTTATTAGATATAGTTATGATAGGTAGTAGTTAGTTGTATAGTTATTATATAGTTATTGTATAGTTATTGTATATAGTTTTTATATAGTTTGTTTAGGTATTGTATAGTTATATATAGTGTATAGATATTGTATTGTTCTATATCGTTATTGTATAGTTATTATATAGTATTATATAGTTATTGTATAGTTATTATATATTGTTGTATGTATGTTTAGTATTGATTAATTATTATTAGTATATATTATTGTAGTTAGTTATTGTATAGTTATTATATAGTTGTATAGTTATATAGTGTATAGTTTATTATAGTTATTGTATAGTTGTATAGATAGTTATTATGAGTTATTGTATAGTATTATAGTAGTTGTGTATAGTTGTATAATTATTATATAGTTATTATTTAGGTATGTATAGTATTATATAGTTGTATAGATATTGTATAGTTTATATAATATATAGTTATTGTATAGTATTATATATAGTTGTATTATTATAGTTATTGTTATATAGTTATTATATAGTTGTATGTATAGTTGTATGTAAGTTGTATAGTTATATATTTATATAGGTTTAGTATAGTTATTGTATAGTATTATATAGTATAGTTGTATAGCTATGTATTAGTTATTATTATGTATTATATATTATATAGTTATTGTATAGTATTATATATGAATATACATTTCCAGTATTAACACACATTAATCATACTGTGTTGCAGTAATGAGGGAGAATTAAAGGTCAGACTGTAAATCAACTGTGATGAAAGATGAGCTAAATCCTGCCAAGTGGACTTTTGACTTATATTTGCAAATACTGTACAAGTCACACACAGAAACACACAGACACACACACACACACACACACACACTTTAAGTAACATTGTGTCTAGACGGTGTGTTTCCTCATCAGCACTGGCTGGACTGATGGACCCGTATAAAACCATCTGTCTGTATAAACTCTGTGTCTCATTTCACTTTCTTCAATGGAGGGAAAACATCAAATACCAAATCACTAACACCCCCCACCCCCCGCTGTTATACACCAAATACATTAAACAAAATATACCTGCTACTGTTATACTCCTGCTCTGTGTGTGTGTGTGGTGTGTGTGTGTGTGTGTGTGTGTAAAAAGAGAGAGGGAGTTTATTCCTTCTCATTGGCTGGATTGATCACTTTTATCCTCCCAAACCTTTATAAGGGGCAACGTCAAGAGAAAGAGAGACAGAGAGACACAGACAGACGGAGAGAGAGACAGACAGAGAAAGAGAGGCAGCAGAGAGAGAGAGACAGACGGAGAGAGGCTGTGGAGTGAATGAGGGATCGACCAAGTGAGTGTTTAAAAACCTGAAACAATGTGTGTCTGTTTGTGTGCATGTGTGTGTGTGTGTGTGTGTGTGTGTGTGTGTGTGTGGGTGTTAACAAATAAAAACCTGTTAATGTATGTTAATGACTGTATGAATTGCCCCAGTTTATAAAGTGAGTTTTTCTTTGGGTTTTTTTTTTTGTATTGGTTCTTTGATGTGTTTGTTGCTGTTTTGGTGGTTATAATGGGGATTTTTGCAGATGAATATTGGTGGTTAGTAGTAAGTATGAATATTGGTGGTATTAGTGAGTATGAATATTGGTGGTATTAGTGAGTGTGAAGATTGGTGTATTAGTAAGTATGAATATTGGTGGTATTAGGAGTGTGAATATTGGTGGTATTAGTGAGTGTGAGTTTGGGGGTATAGGGAGTTGAATATTGGTGGCTATTAGTGAGTGAATATTGGTGTATTATAAGTATGAATATTGGTGGTATATGAGTGTATTAGTAAGTATGAAGTATGGTAAGTGAGGTTGAGTATTGGTGGTATTAGTGAGTGTGGATATATGGTGGAATTAGTAAGTATGAATATTGGTGGTATTAGTGAGTGTGGAATATTGGTGGTATTAGGATGTGAGATGGTGGTATTAGTTGAGTAGAATATTGGTGGTATTAGTGAGTATGAATATTGGTGGTATTAGTGAGTATGAATATTGGTTGGTAATTAGTGAGTATATTGTATTGGTGGTATTAGTGAATGTGAATATTGGTGGGTATTAGTGGTGTGATATTGGTGGTATTAGTGAGTATGAATATTGGTGGTATTAGTGTGAGTATGAATATTGGTGGTATAGTGAGTTATGAATATTGGTGGTGGTATTAGTGAGTATGAATTTGGTATTGTGATGTGAATATTGGTGGTATTGTGGGAGTATGGTGGTATTAGTGAGTGTGAATATTGGGGTTTAGTGAGTATAGGTGGTAGTAGTGAGTATGAATATTGGTGGTATATAGTGAGTATGGAAATATTGGTGTATTAGTGAGTGTATGAATATGGTGGTATGAGGTATTAGTGAGAAATATTGGTGGTGAGTATTAGTGTGAGTATGAATATTGGTGGTATTAGTGAGTATTGGTGAATATTGGTGGTATATCGGTGGTAAGTGAGTGTGATATGAATGGGTGATATTGGTGGTATTAGTGAGTGTGAATGGTGGTAATATTGGTGGTATTAGTATGAGTATGGTGGATTATATTTGGTGGTATTGTAATTGTGAGTATGAATGGTGTATATTGGTGGTATTAGTATATGAATATTGGGGTATTAGTGAGTGTGAATATGTGGTGGTGATTGGGTAGTATGAGTATGTGAATATTGGTGGTATTAGGAGTATGAATATTGGTGGTATAGTATAAAATTTTGGTGGGGTGAGTATGATATTGGTGGTATTAGTAAGTATGAATATTGGTGGTATTAGTGAGTGTGAATCTGGTGGTATTAGTAAGTATGAATATTGGTGGTATAGTAGTATGGCGTGAGTGAATATATGGTGGTAATTAGTGGAATATTGGTGGTATTAGTGAGTATGAATATTGGTGGTATAGTAAGTATGAATTGGTATGTGTATTATTTGGTGGTATTGGTGGTTAGTAGTGAGTATGAAATTGGTGGTATTAGTAGTGGTAGTATGGAATATTGGGTATTAGTGAGTGTGAATATTGGTGGTATTAGTAAGTATGAATATTGGTGGTATTAGTGAGTGTGAATATTGGTGGTATTAGTATGAATTAGTGTGAGTAGTATTGAATATGTGGTATAGTGATTAAGTATACAGGTGTTTACTGGTTGGTTTTTTGACCGCCGGTGTGTCGTGTGTTTAAACTCTCACATTTCTATTGATTGATTTTCTCCGAGTTTGAGTTTCACTGCGCACACACACACACACACACACACACACACACACCACACACACACACACACTCTCTCTTCTGTAATTCAGTTGATTCTAACACACTTTTTTGGGGGATTCTGGTTCTTCATGTGTTCCTCTGTAAAGTCTGTCTTTATCCTGTGTGTGTGTAGACGGTGAAGATCAGGGAGTGTGAGGACGACGTGACAGCCTGCTGTCTTCAGTGTCATACATCAGTTTCAGAATGAAGACTTTACTCGCAGCATATTCAGGGGTTCAAAAGGGTAAGTGTATGTCTGTGTGTGTGTGTGTGTGTGTGTGTGTGTGTGTGTGAGTGAGTGTGTGTGTGTGCGAGTGTGAGCTGAAAGCTAACTACTTTTACGCAAATGAAATTGTGTGTGTGTGCAGGTTCAGGTTCTCGGTTCCTCTCGGCTCTGCAGGATCTCCCCTCAGCTCCGTGGCTCTCCAGATCCAAAGTGGTGAAGCAACTTCAGGCCATCTCCGTCCTCCAGTTCATCCTCACCTTCCTCGCCTTGGGTGAGAAACTGTCTGTCTCTCCTGTCTATCAGTCTGTTTTCCTGTCTATCAATCTATCTCTTCTGTCTCTGTCTATATGTCTGTCTCTCCTGCCTCTGTCTATAAGTCTATCTCTCCTGTCTCTCTCTCTATTATTTTGTCCCTCTTGTCTGTAAGTCTGTTTCCCTGTATGTCTGTCTATCAGTCTGTTTTCCTGTCTGTCTGTCTGTCAGTCTGTTTCCCTGTATGTCTGTCTTTCAGTCTGTTTTCCTGTCTGTCTGTCTCTCAGTCTGTCTTTCCTGTCTGTCTCTCAGTCTGTTTTTCTGTCTGTCTATCAGTCTATCTTTTTCTCTTTCTGTTGCTTTCTCTTTGTTCGTGTCTCTGTTTCTTTTTGTTCTGTCTGTCTGTCTGTCTGTCTTTTCTGTCTGTCTGTCTGATAAAAGGATGGATAGATCATCAGTTACTCTCCTCTTTTCTCTAATGAACAGTTTGTATAGAATAATAAATAATCTGTTTATTTAATGAATCTTTACCCATAAGGCATTGCGGCCACGGTGCTGCTGCTCTACCTGCTGTGCACAGACTTCTGGGTAATCTCTGCAGTTTACATCGCCTGGCTCATCCTGGACTGGAACACACCCATACAAGGTCTGTGTGTGTGTGTGTGTGTGTGTGTGTGTGAGAAAGACATTCGGAAAGACAGCATAACTGTACGAATAAAGAGATGATTTGTTGTGGGAATGTGTGTGTGTGTGTGTGTGTGTGTGTGTGATTCAGGTGGCCGCAGGTCAGCGTGGGTGAGGAACTGGACCGTCTGGACGTATTTCCGAGACTATTTCCCTGTGCGGGTGAGGCTTACAGCTCAAACACACCTGAGGAAATGATCTGTTCTGTGATCGGAATCTGATCAGACACAGAAAACAAAACAATGATGTGAAAAACACAGACATAAAACCCCACGGCGGTAAAAACACGGGTGACTTTTGCCCCTGAGTGCGTTAAACACGGCTCCTTCCAGCACAGCCTGTCCAGATAATGTCCCCATTAATCAGGGTGAGATAAGACGTACAGTAAGGGCGGGTGAGCCGTGAGTCGTCCCGCTGATGTTTTCAGGTCCGTCAGGGTGGATCGCGGATTGCGGCGGCGTCCTATGGACTTTGTCTGTGCCGATAGGATGAGGCCGATTGCTGAAAGAGAGTGTTTTCTTGTTTGTCTCAATGTGTGAGACGAGATAAAGAGATCAACACATGAGGACCAAAAGACAAGAAGAATAGAGGACAAAGTTCAAAACACACCATGTCTTTACACTCAGAGGAGCCGTGACGCTCTACCACTGCATGAAAAACATTCAAACACAGCTTAGCAGTGTGTGTGTGTGTCTGTGTGTTTATGTGTGTGTCCCCTGTGTGTCCCCTCTGTGTGTTTACTTTACATTTTGTTTGATAAGAAAAGGTCAAGTTTCACATGGACGATCCTGATATCTGCAAATTCTCTGGAAACCAACCACATCACAGTGTTGAGTTGTGTTGTGTGGTGAAGTGTAGTGTAGTGTAGTGTAGTGTAGTGTAGTGTAGTGTAGTGCAGTGTAGTGCAGTGTAGTGTAGTGTAGTGTAGTGTAGTGCAGTGTAGTGTGTAGTGTAGTGTAGTGTAGTGCAGTGCAGTGTAGTGTAGTGCAGTGTAGTGTAGTGCAGTGTAGTGTAGTGCAGTAGCAGTTAGTAGTTCAGTGCAGTGTAGTGTAGTGCAGTGTAGTAAGTGCAGTGTAGTGTAGAGTGCAGTGTAGTGCAGTGCAGTGGTAGTGCAGTGCAGTGTAGTGTAGTGGTGTAGGCAGTGTAGTGTATGTAGTAGTGCAGTGTAGTGCAGTGTAGTGTAGTGTGGTGTAGTGCAGTGTGTAGTGTAGTGTAGTGTAGTGTAGTGCAGTGTAGTGCAGTGTAGTAGTGTGGTGCAGTGTAGTGTGCAGTGCAGTGTAGTGTAGTGTGTAATTGCAGTGTAGTGTAGTGTGTTAGTGCAGTGTAGTGTTTTTAGTGGAGTGCAGTAGTGTGCAGTTAGTGCAGTGTAGTGTAGTGTAGTGTAGTGTAGTGCAGTGTAGTGTAGTGCAGTGTAGTGTAGTGTAGTGTAGTGTAGCAGTGTAGTAGTGTAGTGCAGTAGTGAGTGTAGGTGTAGTGTAGTGCAGTGTGTAGTTATGATAGCTTTTTTCAACATTTACAGCTTTAAAATAATCCCATCAGCATGTGTCCTACAGCGTTTTTAAGGTTCCCCGGAGGTTCATTTGAAGTTCCTCTGAAGTTGTGCTGATGTTCTGCTACTGTTTCTATGATGTTTGGCTGAAGTTTCTCTGGAGGTTTTCAGAAGTTTCTCAGATGTTCCTTTAACGTTCCTCTGAAGTTCCCCTGCTGTTTCTCTAAAGTTCCTATGAAGTTCCTCTGATGAAACCAGCTTGATCTAAATTTCCAACATGGCAGTGAGGCACTTAACTTAAATAATCGTTTATTATTTCCGCCTAAACCGTGAGAACCTGTCAGGAGTTTACCAGCTTCACCTCCTGCCACTCCTGTGAGATGTTCCAGGGGTCCTTCAGGGTTCCTGGGTTGGTTTTTATTGTGTTAGGATACTTTGGTGTTTATTTGGATGTGCTTATTATCTGCAGCTCATCAAGACTCATAACTTGCCGCCCAACCGTAACTACATCTTCGGTTATCATCCTCACGGGATCTTCTGCTTCGGAGCCTTCTGTAATTTCTCCACAGAGGCCACCGGCTTCTCCCAGAAGTTCCCCGGGATCAAGCCGTCCCTCGCCACACTGGCCGGAAACTTCCGCCTGCCTCTGCTGAGGGACTATTTAATGTCTGGAGGTGAGGAGGTCGGGCTGGCGTTCCTGGTTGCCACTTTAATAACAACTTTAATAACATCATCTGACCCAAGATCAGTATTTTTATTAAAATTCCTGAATCCTGTTATAAACCCACAAAGATGTGTGTGTGTGTGTGTGTGTGTGTGATCAGGTATTTGTCCGGTGAATCGGAACTCCATTGATTATCTGTTGTCGCGGAACGGGACGGGGAACGCCGTGGTCATCGTGGTGGGCGGAGCTGCTGAGTCTCTGAACTGTGCCCCAGGAATGAACTCTGTCACCCTGAAAAACCGCAAAGGCTTCATCAAACTCGCACTGCAGAAAGGGTACAACACACACACCCACACCCACACACACCCCCACACACACCCACACACACACCCACCCACACACACACCCACACACACACCCACACACACACACACACACAAACACACCCACACGGCACTTAGATCAGTTAATTCTACTAACTGCGTGAAAAATTCACAAAAGAAATTACACTGAAAACTGAACACACACACACCTGTTGGTGGGGGTGAGAAAGTGAGTGGAGTGTGTATTGCAGGTGTGTGTGTGTGTGTGTGTGTGTGTGTGTGTGTGAAAAACAGCAGCAAAAGGTCAGATGAGAACAGAGTTCAGAGCGCAGAATGGGGGTGTGTCTTTGATGTCTCCATGGCAACAGTTGAATCTTTTCTGCAGGAAATAATAATGTTCTTTAAAATGTTCTTCATGTTGTAATTCCACAGAAGATTAGAACTGAAATCCGTGTGTGTGTGTGTGTGTGTGTGTGTGTGTGTTCAGCCTGGAGCAGAACAATCTCACACATTCACGCTGAATTAATCCCGGATTAGGAAATAAATAACTGTGTCCAACACGTCCCCCATCAGCCCAGACGCTAATGTCGCTAACAGTTAATAAAAATGTATATCCACCACTTTAGCCTGGTGTACACTGTTCTATTGACCTTGTTATGTTGATGCTAACTCAGCTTGTGTGTGTGTGTCAGAGCGGACCTGGTGCCCGTGTACTCTTTCGGGGAGAATGAGGCGTATAAGCAGGTGATGTTTGCAGAGGGCTCATGGTGGCGGTGGGTTCAGAGGAAACTGCAGAAGCTGCTGGGTTTTGCTCCCTGCATCTTCCACGGCTGTGGGTTCTTCTCCACCGAATCATGGGGTTTCGTCCCGTACGGAAAACCTATCAACACTGTTGGTAAGACCTCACACACATACACACACACACACACACACACACACACACACTAAAGGCTGTTTCAGAATGCCGGTTTGTTTAAAGAGCTTGATTTTCTCCTGCAGTTGGAGAACCCATCACGGTGCCTAAGATGGAGGAACCGACCGCAGACATGGTGGAGATGTACCACAACATCTACATCCGATCACTCACTGAACTCTTTAACAAATACAAGAGCCGCTTCGGGCTGAAGGAATCGGACGTCCTTCTCATTCACTGAAGAGTCAGAGTCAGAGTCAGAGTCAGTCACCACTGCCCCCTGCAGGCCAGCAGAACACCATCACGGCCGAGTTCCAGATCTGCTGCGCTGCCTCCTCCTCCTCCTCCTCCTCCACACTGAGTGTTTTCAGGAACAAACCCTTTCTTTTGCCTCATCTGCATATTAAAACCAGATTGGCTCTTTTATCTGATGATGTCATAACTCTGCATTAGATGATCCAGTCAGGAAGCAGGTGCCATGAAAAGCCAACACTTTCACACTCTGAGCGTCTGCACACTCGCATCCAAAGCTGTTCCGATACCTTAATTACCCCCGAGTCTTTAAAGGGACGTTAGATTAGCGTTGTACGAAGGTTTGGGGAGCATTTCCTGCGTGTTTGATTAGTGTTCGTTAAGAGTTAAATAAACGTTAGATGAGCGTTGTACGAGCATTTGATGAGGTATTTTATCCAGTAATAATCATTAATAGAAATGGGCGGGGTTTGGAATGAATCTGATTGGTTATTTGATTTAATTTAACTTATTATTAACATTATTTTTATGCTTATGATGTGTGTGTTTTTGCACGGGCAATGCAACATGAGAGACAGACTGCAGTGATTTTCTATGTATTTGGAATCAAAACTAAATGTGGAAAACTTTTTCTAGGCTTTGATTTTTGCACCAAAATACTGTTCATGTCCTGAATGTCTTCTCAGATCAGTTCTCAATAAAATCACTTCTGTAAGAAAACCAAGAGTTTCTCCTGCTCCGAGTCATGCGTTTCACAGGGTCACACTGTTCCTCAGAGACTTTAGTCAGAAGAACCCCGAGAGAAACCACAAGAGGAACCCCGAGAGGAACCCAGAGAGGAATCCCAGAGAGGAAACCCGAGAGGAACCCAGAGAGGAATCCCGAGAGGAACCCAGAGAGGAATCCCGAGAGGAACCCAGAGAGGAAACCCAGAGAGGAATCCCGAGAGGAAACCCAGAGAGGAACCCAGAGAGAAACCACAAGAGGAACCCAGAGAGGAATCCCGAGAGGAACCCAGAGAGGAACTCAGAGAGAATCCCAGAGGAACCCCGAGAGAGAGAACCCAGAGAGGAAATCCCGAGAGGAACCCCGAGAGGAGGAAACCCAGAGAGGACCCGGAGAGGAGAACCCAGAGAGGAACCCAGAGAGACCCAGAGAGGAATTTTATATTTAATATTGTTTATAAAGACATTCACTTTAAAACCCACCTGTATTTATAAAATAATTATATTCACATATTTACATTCTCTACTGGTTTTTTTGGAACAAAAACATATCCTTTATTTAATTACTCCGTTATTATATCCTTTTTATTTCCAATCTTATTTCTTAATTTTTATTTGTTTAAAATAATCACTTCCTGTTTCACAATTAGGCCAAATCATTTCTTATAATATATTTTACCCCCCTTATATACATGGAATATTTAAATAAACATTATCTGATTTTTGTTATTAATATTTTAAACTATAATTCAATGATTACGCGCTTCCTTGTGCTACGTCACAATTAGGGCTGAATCCAAATCGCTGTTTTTCCCCTAGATGAGTGCACTGCCGTGACGTCATCACTATAGGGGGGGTATTCTGAGTTGTGCACTACGACTGCACTGCGGATTTGGAACGCGAACAGAAGTCCCCGCCCTTTTGGTGTTGATTGACATTCTTTCTAACCTATCGCGTATTACTTTTTTTTGCTTCCGCCTTTGCACGGGCTTTATTTTGATTGACATGAGCGTTGAGCCAATCAGCAGCGTAAGAAGGATTTTGGCCCAATCACGGTGGAACAATGGCCTCCGTCAGAGAGACTTTAGTTGTGTTTATGCAGCGGTGTTTATGGTGCTGAGCTGCGGGCGCTGCGCGGCTCTGCTCCGGTTCCTCTTGCTGAAAGTGGCGGCTGTGACTGTAGGCTTGTCCGCGGTGATGACTGACCTGCGATAAGAGATAAATGCCGCGTAAGGATGAACTCGGTTTGGGATCTCGCTCTCGGATCCACTCCTGTCAGTAATCCCGGAGCTGCAGCTTCCCGAGCCGTGCATGTTGAGCTCACATCCCAGCAGGTGAGCCTCCTGCGCCGCGGGGACATTAAACACCCGCATCCGTCGGCTCTCGCCTTTTATTCGGCGCGCGTGAGTGCGTGTCGAACGGAACGGCTTTAATCAGATGCTCGCTTAGTCACGTGTCTGTGTCGGTTCAGCGTCCCAGGCCTGGACTCGCCTAGCTAACCGAGTTAGCATCCGTTTGTTTATTGATTTATTTGTATATTAAACACTGGTTTCAGCTTGAATTTAACGGATAATTTGTCCCGACACTCTTTAACTCCCGTCCGGACGTCCTGTCTCCGTAAATCTCCGCTGAATGTTCCATCAGTGCGGAACTGAATGATCTGCTTGGTGTTGTATTATATTAGAGAAAGAAGTGAAAGAAGAGAAGTTGAGCGGATGCGCCGTTAGTTTAAAGGTGACGCTTGTTTATTCTGTCATTAGGACGTGGGTTTCAGTTTAGAATTTAAAGCTTTAATTAAAGACTCGTTAAAGCGCTGCAGTCCATCAGTTCTGTTTCCGGCGCTCACGAGCTTTATATACCAGCGCACTGTTCTTCCGCGCGTTTGATTGGTTCGTTAGAGCGCGAGCTCCTGGTACAGTTAGCTTTAGCCCGCTGTAGCTCCGGGTGGCGGTTTAGCTGATTAGCTCGCTAATATTCTGCTAAAGAAACGGACTGTGAGGGAAAAAACACAACTTTACTGGATAAATGCAGAAAAAAATCTCACACAACCGGTTCTATAATAATATCAGTTTATTACTGTAAATCTGAGGAAAAACAATTCACTTCCGTCATTTCTGTAAACCCTTAGTCACGTGACTAGCATTGCGTAAGCGCAGCGGTTTATGACAGGGCCAGTAAACTAACTGACCCGGGGGAGTAAACTAACTGACCCGGGAGAGTTAATTAACTGACCCGGAGGAGTAAACTAACTGACCCGGGAGAGTTAATTAACTGACCCGGAGGAGTAAACTAACTGACCCGGGAGAGTAAACTAACTGACCCGGGGGAGTAAACTAACTGACCCGGGAGAGTTAATTAACTGACCCGGGGAGTAAACTAACTGACCCGGGAGAGTTAATTAACTGACCCGGGTATTACACTAACTGACCCGGGAGAGTTAATAACTGACCCGGGTAACAACTGGGGTATTACAGTAACTGACCCGGGAGAGTTAATTAACTGACCCGGGGGAGTAAACTAACTGACCCGGGAGATTAAACTAACTGACCCGGGAGGAGTATATGACCGGGTAACTAAACTGACCCGGGAGAGTTAATTAACTGACCCGGGTATTACACTAACTGACCCGGGAGAGTAAACTAACTGACCCGGGGATTACACTAACTGACCCGGGAGAGTTAATTAACTGACCCGGGTGTAACTGACCGGGAGAGTTATTAACTGACCAGGGTATTACACTAACTGACCCGGGTGAGTAAACTAACTGATGTTAACTAATCTGTAACTGTATGAGTAACGATGAGATTATTTGTGTTAATAATAATGAAACCGGGTTGTGTATTTTGGTGCTGAGTGGAGTGTCTAAATACACACTCGCTCCATCGTTTCCATAGCAACCGGGTATTTATAGTCCAGTCAGGATAAGTTTAGGGGTGGAGTTTAGGGGTGGAGAACCGTTAATGCAGGACACAGAAACAGATCTCAACACGAGTCAACACACACCTGTCCTGTGTGTGTGTGTGTGTGTGTGTGTGTGTGTGTGTGTGTGTGTGTGTGTGTGTGTGAGAGAAACCTGCTGATCTCATCATGTTTGTTTCTGTCAGATGACAGTTTTTTTTAGTTTAAACCGGAGGAGGAAATGAGTGTGACGGGAATCTAAACTCTGGAATGTCGGAGGAAATTTACAGCACGAGATAAAAAGGAAAAAAAGAGGGGGGGGGGGGGAGACAGAACAACTGACAAAGACAGAGGGGACGACAAAAGGATGGGAAAAATGTGAAGTGAAAGAGGGAGAGAGAAAGAAAGAAAGAAAAACAGGAAAGAAAGACAAAGAGACAGAAAGGAAGCGAGACAGAGAGAGAGAGAGACATGGACAGAAAGATACAGACAGACAGCGGGAGATACAGACAGAGACAGAGAGAACTACAGAGAGACAGACAGACAGAGGGAGAGATACAGACAAATAGACTGAGAGAGACAGACAGACAGGGAGAAAGAGACAGACAGACAGAGAGAGGAGAGACAGCGACAGACGGGGAGTGCGAGAGAGACAGCGACAGACGGGGAGTGATAGAGAGAGAGACAGCGACAGACGGGGAGTGATAGAGAGAGAGACAGCGACAGACGGGGAGTGATAGAGAGACGGCGGGGGTGCGACAGAGTGATAGAGAGGACTGGGAGTGATAGAGAGACGCGACAGACGGGGAGTGATAGAGATACGGCGACAGACGGGGAGTGATAGAGAGACGGCGACAGACGGGGAGTGATAGAGAGACTGGCGACAGACGGGGAGTGATAGAGAGACGGCGACAGACGGGGAGTGATAGAGAGACGGCGACAGACGGGGAGGGAGTGAGAGATGGAGTGATAGAGAACGGCGACAGACGGGGAGTGGGAGAGAGAGAATGCGACAGACGGGAGTGGGAGAGAGAGAAGGCGACAGACAAGGGTGGGAGAGAGAGAAGGCGACAGACGGGGAAGGTGGGAGAGAGAGAAGGCGACAGACGGGGAGTGGGAGAGAGAAGGCGACAGACGGGAGTGGGAGAGAGAGAAGGGCGACAGACGGGAGTGGGAGAGAGAGAAGGCGACAGACGGGGGGAGAGATGAGATAGACGGCGACAGACGGGGGAGAGATAGAGAGACGTGCGACAGACGGGGAGAGGAGAGAACCGGCGGTACAGACGGGGAGAGAGAGACGGGGGGAGAGACGAGACGGGGAGAGGAGACGGCGACAGACGGGAGAGAGACGGCGACAGACGGGAGAGAGAGAGAGAGACGGCGACAGACGGGGAGAGAGAGACGGCGACGAGAGGACGACAGACGATAGGAGAGAGAAACGGCGACAGACGGAGAGAGAGAGACGGCGAACAGACGAGGAAGAGACGGCGACAGACGGGAGAGAGACGGCGACAGACGGGGAGAGAGATCGAGAGAAGGCGACAGACGGGGGAGAGAGGATAGACGAGAAGAGAGAAGGCCAGACCGGGGGGAGAGATAGAGAGAAGGCGACAGACGGGGGAGAGATAGAGAGACGGCGACAGACGGGGGAGAGATAGAGACGGCGACAAGACGGTAGAGATAGAGAGACGGCGACAGACGGGGGGAGAGATAGAGAGACGGCAGACGACGGCGAGCGTAGAATAGAGCGACAGACGGGGGGGAGAGAGACGACAGACGGCGGGGACAGACGGGGGGAGATAGAGACAGACGGGGGGATACGACGGGGAGAGAGAGACGGCCAGAGATAGAGAGAGGCAGACGGGGGGAGAGATAGAGAGAGACGGCGGCGACAGACGGGGAGACGGGGGAGAGAGAAGAGGCGAGAGAGAGAGGCGACAGACGATAGAGAACGGCGACAGACGGGGGGAGAGATAGAGAACGGCGGACAGAAGACGAGAGGAGAGGACAGAGAGAGAGAGAGAAGGCGGCGACAGACGGGGGGAGAGATAGAGAGACAGACGGGGAGACGGCAGACGGGGGGAGGGAGGGAGAGGGGATAGAGAGAGACGGCGACAGGACGGGGAGAGAGAGAGAGAGAGACGGGCGACAGACGGGGGGAAGAGATATAGAGACGACAGAGGACGCGGAGAGGAGAGAGAGACGGCGAGAGAGGCGAGAGACGGCGACCAGAGGGGACGGGGAGAGGATAGACGGCGACAGACCGGGAGTAGAGAGAGACGGCACACCGGGGAGAGCGAGAGACGGCGAAGACGGGGGTAGAGAGAGGGGACGGACGGGGGGAGATAGAGAGACGAGACGACGGACGGGGAGAGGAGCGAGAAGATAGACGGCGACAGACGGGGGGAGAGAGAGAGAGCGCGAGAGACGGGGAGGAGAGTAGAGACAGCGACAGACGGGGACGAGAGAGAGGCGAGACGGGGACAGAGAAGAGAGACGGCGACAGACGGGGAGAGAGAGAATGCGACAGACGGGGGAGAGATAGAGAGACGGCGACAGACGGGGAGGAGAGAGAGAGAGACGACAGACGGGGGGAGAGAGTAGAGAGACGGCGACAGACTGGGGAGAGAGAGAAGGCGACGAGACGGGAGAGATAGAGAGACGGCGAGAGACGGGAGACGGGAGAGGAGAGAGAGAGACGGGAGAGAGACGGCGACAGACGGGGAGAGAGAGAGAGAGACGCGACAGACGGAGGAGAGAGATAGAGACTGCGACGGACGTGGGAGAGAGAGAGGCGACAGACGGGGGAGAGATACGGGACGGACGGCTACAGACGAGAGAGAGAGAGAGACAGCGACAGACGGGGAGAGAGAGAGAGACAGCGACAGACGGGGAGAGCGAGAGAGACAGCGACAGACGGGGAGAGAGAGAGAGAGCGAAGAGACGGAGCGACCGACGGGGAGAGAGAGAGAGAGAGAAGGACGACGGACGTGACGGATAGGAGAGATAGAGAGAGACGAGCGACGGACGGGGACGGGGAGAGAGAGAGACAGCGACAGACGGGGAGAGAGAGAGAGACAGCGACAGACGGGGAGAGAGAGAGAGACAGCGCGAACGGGGAGAGAGCGAGAGACAGCGAGACGGGGGGGAGAGAGAGAGGACAGAGAGAGAGAGAAGAGCGACAGCGACATGACGGGGGGAGAGAGAGAGACAGCGACAGACGGGGAGAGAGAGGTAGAGAGAGTGTAAGGGTGTGTGTTCTACAGGAAGTGATGTCACAGTGCTCTAATGGGCGGAGCTGTATTTGACCTTTCTTTATGAATGAGCTGATTGACAGAAACATCAGTGACTGAATCTGTTCTGCTCGGCTGTGTAAAAGTATTGGCACCCTTTTTTAGGGCTGTGTTTGAATGCCATGGATGAGAGACAGGGGTGCCAATACTTTGTGCAGCCCAACATACATGCTAGAGTTAGTAACAGTCCAAGTAGGAAGTGATCACAGGAGTAGATCACCACCGGTCTTACAGCTCTGACCATGTTAAAATAAAGTTCCCCCACACTACTGGTTACACACACACACCCACACACACCCACACACACACACACACACACACACACACACACACACACACCACTCCGAAGCAAACAAGAAAAGTGTTGAAGGTGGAAAAGAAACACTGGTGTTGTAGTGAAGGTATGAAATCCAGGCTGTGTGTTATAGTTGGACAATAGGAGTGTGTGTGTGTGTGTGTGTGTGTGTGTGTGTGTGTGTGTTTGTGGTGTTTAATCCTACAGAGAAGCCTGTGACTCAGATTTGGGGATGGGGGGTGGGGTGGTGGAGGGTCAGGTGAGACCAAAGCAGTAAAGTCCCTCTCTTACACACACACACACACACCACAGAGACACACACACACACACACACACACACACACACACAGGGCGTCTTGTTATTTCTTACATGGATCTGTGAAATGTCCTCTGTGAGGAGTCGTTGTTTTCCATCAGTGGAACGGATCACGCTAACGTCCCCTCCAGTGTCCAACAGTGAGGTCATGAATGTGTTCACTGATTTATAGTGACTTTCACTCACACACACACACACACACACACACACACACACACACACACACACACACACACACAAAAAAGGAGGCTTGTTTCAGTGAATCAGTTCTGAATAATGGAATCTTTACATCATGAATCATTTTTGATTACATTCCGTGTTGGAACAGAACAGCCTGCTGTCAATCATTACACTGTCTGCTCATTACCATATTAGGCCACGCCCCCGGGTATAGGTCCCCTTATTCATGTTATGTTTTCTCTCTTTGTCTTTTTTTTTCCCCCACAGAGACGTTTGCGGCACCTGAGGAGCATCGCGGCGAGGAACATCGTGAACAGAAACCACTCCCCGCTGCTGGACACCTACTTCACTCTGCACCTGTGTTCAGACAACCGCATCTCCAAAGGTGAAGCTAATGCCTACTGCCCCACCCTGTCTGTTAAATAACTCCTCAGATTCTCATGAGTGGGTGGATGGGATACAGGGATGGATAGATGGATAGATGGAGAACAGGCTGGTAAGGGGGTTGGTGTTGATGATGTAATCTGAAATGATCCATGGTGTGGTTTCTTCACTTCCTGTTTCAGATTTCTATAAGAGTGAAGTGATCCGGGACTCACTGGTGAGTGTAAAATACACACTCATCTAAACATCAGACTCACATACTCTCACACACACACACACACACACTCAGAGGAAACCATTTCTCCCTCCCTCTCCTTTCACATCTCCTCTCACCTCCTGGTCTCTTCCAGCCTTTAACTTCCTGTGTGTGTGTGTGTGTGTGGGTGTGTGTGTGTGTGTGTGTGTGTTTTCCTCTCTCTCTAATTAAATAGAATATTTTGTTTTCACACACAGGATACAGTAATTTGACCTCCACTCTAATGTGTGTGTGTGTGTGTGTGTGTGTGTGGTGTGTGTGTGTGTGTGTGTGTGTGTGTGTAGAACCCGACATGGCGCAGTTTGGACTTTGCCATGCTGCCGGATCTGTTGGACACGTCTGTGTCGTGTTTCATGGTTCGGATTTGGGGCGGACGAGAAGAACAATACCAACTTCTGATAGAGTGGAGGGTGAACCTGGACGGACTGAGATACACTGGACAGCAGGTGAGAAAGAGAGAGAGAGACACAGCAGGTGAGAGGGCGAGACAGACGGGCGGGAGAGAGAGAGAGGGCGAGAGGGCAGACAGGGGAGATGGGTGAGAGGGAGCGGGGAGAGAGGGGCAGAAAGAGGGAGATGGGAAAGAGAAAAAGACAAAGAAAGATAGAACGAGGAAGAGACTAGAAATGTTTTAATCAAATATAATTTATTATATTCTCTCCCTCTTATTCTTTTAATTCCTCTTATTCTCTCTGTGTCTGTCTCTCTCTCCCCCTGTCTCACTCTCAGATCCGCTCTCGGTTCCCTAATGAGATCATCTTTGGGCTGAATGATGGTTACTACGCAGCAGATCTGGATCAGAAGGTAACTCCTCAGGACCTCTGAGTTCAGTCTGACTGTCATGTTAGGGTTCTTCTCTGAATTCCCCTCTCCTGTGTGTGTGGTGTGTGTGTGTGTGTGTGTGTGTGTGTGTGTGTGTGTGGTGTGGTGTGTGTGTGTGTGTGTGTGTGTGTTCAGGAAAACCCTGAGAGGAAGAAGAACTCGTTACTGCAGGTGGATCAGAGCTCTGTGAGGAACTCGTACAGCGTTTTCTCTCTGCTCAGGTACGACCTCAGAGTCAGTCGCCTTAGGTTGGGCCCCAATGCTTGGCCCTTACATTCAGTTCCTCTAGTGCCCTCAGTTAGTGGAAGCTTAGTAGACTACATCTGTGTGTGTGTGTGTGTGTGTGTGTGTGTGTGTGTGTGTGTGTGTGTGTGTGTGTGTGTGTGTGTGTGCGTGCGTTTGCGCTGCAGTAACTTCATCCTCCACTAGATGGCAGTGGCATACCACAACTGACCTAATGCTAGGAACACAATCTCCTTCTCTGTCTGTCTCTCTCTGTCTGTCTGTCTGTCCCGCTTTTTCTCTCTCTATCCCTCTTTTTCTGAGTCTCTCTGTCTCTCTCTCCCTCTCTCTCATCCTTGGTCTCTTTTGCTCTCCCTGTCACTTTCTTTCACTCGCACACACTTTTTTTTAATGCATGCAGGTAAGCTCTTGTTTTAGGAAATGTCCCAGTGTGTGTTTTTTACTTTATTCACACACACACACACACACACACACACACACACACACTGTCTTGGTCTGAATTTTCATTTTCTTTCAGTGACAACAGTGTGTGTGTGTGTGTGTGGTGTGTGTGAGAATGATTGAGGTCTGTATGGTATTTTGGCTTTAGTTTGATTTGGACAGTTAGAACACACATACAGAAGTGAGACAGAAATCTATAGAGAGAAAAGGATTGAGGTGTGTGTGTGTGTGTGGTGTGTGTGAGTGAGTGA
>VCAZ01000277.1:227500-232500 GCA_005784505.1 Bagarius yarrelli
TAAAATCAGGCAACTGTGCCAGTGTTGATGTGCCGAGAACATTCCAATTCTGCTACACACGCACACACACACACACACACACACACACACACACACACACCACACACACACTGCTTTGATGCAATAAGGGTGGAATGCAGATGTAGTTAAAGATGGCAGAAAGGTAACATACACTGTTAAAGATAATCAGCACTGACCGCGTGTCTCTGTGTCTCATCTGATGGGGTGTGTGTGTGTGTGTGTGTGTGTGTGTGTGTGTGTGTGTGTCTTCCAGAGGAGACGTTCAGCCTCAAACGACAGACTCTGGATTCAGAGCAGGACAAACTCACTAATCTACAGAAACAGAGCACTGATAAAAGGTCACACACACATTGCGATCACTCTCTCGCTGTCACCCTCTCCGCTGTCACCCTCTCGCTGTCACTCTCGCTCGCTCCTCTCTCTCTGCCTCTCGCTGTCTCCCTCTCGCTGTCACCCTCTCGCTGTCCCCTCTCCTCCACCCTCTCGCTGTCTCGCTGTCACTCCCTCTCGCTGTCACCCTCTCTGCTGTCACCCTCTCGCTGTCCCCTCGCTGTCTCCTGTCACCCTCTCGCTGTCTCCCCCTCTCTCTGTCTCCTCGCTGTCACCCTCTCTCCCTGTCACTCTCTCCCTGTCACCCTCTCCCTGTCACCCTCTCCCTGTCTCCCTCTCCCTGTCTCCCTCTCGCTGTCTCTCCTCGCTGTCACCCTCTCGCTCACCCTCGTCGCTCACCCTCTCGCTGTCACCCTCTCGTGTTTGGTTTACCCTCTCGCTGTCACCCTCTCGCTGTCTCCCCTCTCGCTGTCTCCCTCTCGCTCCCCTCTCGCTGTCGACACCCTCTCGCTGTCACCCTCGCTCACCGCTGTCACCCTCGCTCTCGCTGTCCCTCTCGCTCCCCTCTCGCTCTCCCTCTCGCTGTCTCCCTCTCGCTGTCTCCCCTCGCGCTGTCACCCTCCCTCTCGCTGTCTCCCTCTCGCTGTCTCCTCAGTATCACTGTTACTCTCAACATCACTCAATCTGTGTGTTAAATATTGTGTGTGTGTGTGTGTTCTGCTCCACAGAGAGCTGTTTCTAAAGTCCACTGCTCAGCTCACATTCCGCTGCCGTCAGCTGCTCTCTGAACTGTCCTACATCTATCCTATTGACACAGTAAGACACACACACACACACACACACACACACACACACACACACACACACACACACACACACACACACACACCTGTAAACCCTACCTGTGTCCTTGAGCTCCATCTGTGTTTGTGTTTTTTACAGAACAATCAGTCAGACTTTCTCATCTGTGGTGTGTGAAACTTCCCAACTCGGAAGACTTTCAAGGTAAACAAGGTGTGTGTGTGTGTGTGAGTGACAGACAGAGAGAGAGAGAGAGAGACAGAACAGACAGACAGACAGACAGACAGACAGACAGAGAGAGAGAGAGAGAGAGAGAGAGAGAGAGAGAGAGAGACAGACAGAGAGAGAGAGACAGACAGACAGAGAGAGAGAGACAGAGAGAGAGAGAGAGAGAAGGAGGACAGAGAGAGAGAGGAGGAAGAGACGGGAGAGAGACGGAGAGAGCCAGAGAGGGAGAGAGAGGAGAGAGGGAGAGACAGAGAGAGAGAGAGAGACAGAGAGAGAGGAGAGAGCAGAGAGAGACAGACGGAGAGAGAGAGACAGAGAGAGAGAGAGAGACAGAGAGAGAGAGAGAGAGACAGAGAGAGAGAGAGAGAGAGAGAGAGACAGAGAGAGAGAGAGAGACAGAGGGAGAGAGAGAGAGAACAGAGAGAGAGAGAAGAGAGAGAGACAGAGAGGAGAGAGACAGAGAGAGAGAGAGAGACAGAGAGAGAGAGACAGAGAGACACAGGAGAGAGAGAGACGAGAGAGAGAGAGGACAGAGAGACGGAGAGAGACAGAGACAGAGAGAGAGAGAGAGACAGAGACAGGAGAGAGACAGAGACAGAGAGAGAGAGAGAGAAAAATTAGGATTGGTTTCAGGAAGCGTGACTTCAAAGAGTTCCGAAAAAATAATGGACGCCAGGTTGAGCCAAACACACACACACACACACACACACACACACACACACTTCCTTATCTCGTAACCTCTACCTGAATTGTCTCGCCAGGTGTTTAACTCATGGACTTGTCATGTTTTTTTTTTTTTTTTCCTGATTGGAAAATAATTTTGGGGGCGGAGCTTAGCATTACACAGCTAATTAGCATAGAAAATAATCAAGAATTAAAAATCAATATTCGCTACACAGCCTGTACTGGCAGTACTCATCATTACTCAGTCTGCTACAGTAAACACCCGCTGTAGCAGTGTGTGTGTGTGTGTGGTCGGAATAACGAGGCCGGTTGGCAGTACCGAGCGGGTAATAAAGCTGTTGATGGTGTGGGGCAGAAGGGAAATGACTTTTTTATTGCACACAGGATCAGAACCTGCTGAAGTGTCACTCCAGATCAAACATTCCAGAGATAAAGAACAACCAAACACGCTGTTTTCGTGTGTGTGTGTGTGTGTGTGTGTGTGTGTGTGTGTGTGTGTGTGTGTGTGTGTGTGTGTGTGTGTGGTGTGTGTGTTTTTAAATTGTATGTCATTATATTGGAAATGCACGCTGTGTGATTACAGGTGGGTTTAAAACCCTGACATTAGCCTCCAGTGTTGGCATCACACACCTGTTTAGAGAAGTAAGTTAGGCTGCGTTTTTGCTCGCTGACGTCGTGTGTGTGCTGAAATGAGCAACATGAACTGGCTGAACTGCAGCGTTTCTATTAAACACTATACAGTAGGCAAGACTGTGTGTGTGTGGTGAGTAGTGTGTCCCAATCCTGTTGGACTCCTGCGCTGATTTCTGCGATGGACATTTTCCTGCAGGTGACACGACTCGTCATGTGCGGATGGTGGAACACGCCATAGACGTTGTTATTCGTAGTTTCACTCGTTTGTCATCATTTAAGATGAACATTATCATCCTTTCCATTCACGTGGCTCTGATGTCGTTTGTCACATGACCCTAACGTTGTTCTGGTTTGCAGTCATGCAGTCGTCCAGACGCTACCCTAAAGCACGCCATCTCACACTTCTACCCTGATCCTACACTCCTCTTATGTCCCATCATGCACTGCCTTGTGTTGTCGTTTCTCTGTGCAGCAAAGGATGATGGGAGTGTGGCGGTCGCCCTCGGATACACGGCACACCTGGTGCTGATGATTTCCTGCTTCCTGCAGATTCCGCTCAGGTATCCCATCATGCACCGGGGCTCTCGCTCGTCTGTCCGAGACACGATCACCGACAAGCTCAGCGAGAAGGAACGAGAGTAAGAGCTTCCTCACACACGCACACACACACACACACACACACACACACACACACACACACTCCTCTGTCACATGGCAGGGGTGTTTACTTTTACATATAATGCTAATTATATGCTAATTCCTGTGTAACAAACACTGTTGATTTGCTATTCGATACTTTGATTCGACACTGATCTGCAAATCAGTTATTGATTCACCGGTACGTCCTAATACAATCAGAAGCTTCATGTATAGACTGATTCTTTCACTTGATTCACTGATTCACTCTGACTCACTGTTATCAAATCAATCAATTCATTTGCTTTATTTGTCTTAAATGCTGACTGACTGATTCACTTATCTATCGACTCAGTGATTCATTTGATTCGCTGAGTTGATTTTTGTTCTCAAAGAATCGGCACTTTGGTGATTCACACAGTTGATGATTCGTTTTACTTAATGATTGATGTGACTCATGTTTCTATTTTATGCATGCCTGATATTCTGTCTGGCAACTGTGTGTGTGTGTGTGTGTGTGTGTGTAAAATCCACATTAACCTGTCCGTCTGGGCTTGAATTTGGACACATTAAACACACTCGAGACATTCCTCTTTCATCTTTCCTACCCTGTCTTTTCTCACAGTCCACTCTTTTATCCATCGCTCTCTCTTTCCTGCTTTTATCTGTCCGACTCACTTTAGCAGATTTACTGCTGCCCATCAGGTGCAGGGGGGAAAATGCACTGAAAAGGGGCAGTGTGTGTGTGTGTGTGTGTGTGTGTGTGTGTGTGTGTGTGTGTTTGTATGTAAACCGAGTGTTTTACCGTTCAATTTTTAAGCATCTATAAGTGACTGACCCCAAGTCCCAACTCCTAAGCGATCAGATTTATAGCTGTGTGTGTGTGTGTGTGTGTGTGTGTGTGTGAGGTGGTGTTCAATGTCGTCTGTTTGCTTTTATTTAATTGTCCACCGTATCTGTGAGTCTGTGGTAAATACCTAGCGCAGGCATGAACAGGGCGGTGGAGAGGCTTTTAGAGCGATTCAGGATAAACTCGACTCCTGCTGTGATTTGAATCTTTTTTTATTCTCTAATAAAAGTCCCGCTTGTTGTTTTGCCCTCGTTTGATTACACACTTGTTTTTAGATGTTGATGTGTTGCCATGGAGACCCATACACAACCCGTCAGCTTTGCCCTTTGGGGTCTAAAGACGTTTATTTTAAAACCCACACAGTCTGTGGGGCTGCAAATTACCCCCTTGTCTTACCTCAGACGTCTGCGCGTTTGTGCGGCACAGGTAGCACGCGAGCGTCTCGCCCTCCGCCCTGATTACACGCTTTACAGAACGTCGATCTCACATTCCACTCGTTCTCATGCTGAAACACTTCCTTCCTAATGAAGGTGACATCAGGCCGGAGGTGCGTGCTGTGCTGTGCCTCTCCAGGTTAACCAGTTAAACCATTCATCAGTCGTTTAGAGTGGGGTATTTATAGAAGGGTATTTATAGAAGGGTATTTTAAAGCCTGGTGCCCTTTAGCTGTGACACTTTACTCGCCGATTCACTTATTTGCTCCCACAAAGATTTGTTTGCTGACTGATTCATTAAGAGTCAAGAAAAGTGAACCAGTTCAAATGAACCAAATATTACCGCAAGTTATTAACATTATCTTTCTTTCTTTCTTTCTTTC
>VCAZ01000277.1:242500-245000 GCA_005784505.1 Bagarius yarrelli
AGATTTTATTGGCATGAGGGTGTTCATGCGTATATAACCATAAAAACACATCAATCCCATGTCCCAGGAGTCCCAGGAGTGTTAATACGGGTTCGGCCAATCGGGAGGATGGTGTGGTGTTCACCTGCGTAGTGTTTATTTTCCCTGCTGGTAGTTTAAATGGGGGTTGTGCTATCAGGCTAATAATATAAAGGGATATCAATGATGAAGTCAGGGGCAGGAAGTCAGGGGCAGGATGGGGGTTTTGATTAAAGGGTGAGGGGGTGTTTGTTCTTGGTGTTGGGTCAGTTTGTTGCTAGTTCATTGCTGTAGAAGTTGGTGGTGTTTGTTGGGTATTGAGGTTTTTACTGAACACATGTTTACTATTTTAATGATGATGATGATGATGATGATGATGATGATGATTATTAGCAGCTCGTCAGGTTAAATTACATCACATTAGCTGTGTGTGTGTGTGTGTGTGGTGTGTGGTGTGTGTGTGTGTGTGTGATCATTCAGGGTGTGTATCAGTGGCGTAGGTCTAATCTTGTGGTTGCTATAAGTGTAAATGAGCAGAGGGTTCCTGCGCCCCTGTAATCCTCCACAGCGCAGAACGTTAGAAGGCAAGAGCTAAAAGTTTTATTATTACCCAGTCAGAGACAGGGAGGGAGAGACAGAGAGAGAGGACAGGAGGGAGAGAGACAGACGGGGAGGGAGAGAGACAGGGGAGGGAGAGAGACAGAGGGGGAGGGAGAGAGACAGACAGGGAGGGAGAGAGACACGGAGGGAGAGGAGACAGGGAGGGGAGAGACAGGGGGGGAGAGACATGGAGGGACAGCATGAGTACTAAAAAGGGGGTAAATGCAGTGATTGGATGGGGGGGTAAGACGTGAGACGGGGGTCAGCGACACTCTGAAACTCGAGCCACTTTAAAGGAACTCTGATTTATCCGTCTCGCACACGGCTTCGGGACACGTCAAAGGGAATAAGAGCATTCCACAGCGACTGCTTTAAAGTGTCCCACTGCATGAGTGTCACATCATCTGTTACTCATCCACTATATTTATACAACCCCCCCCCCCCCCCAGGTCTGCGCTATGTTCTTTTAAATCTGCACAATTCTCCAGCCTCAACGAGGGGAAGGACATGAGTTAGAAAAATCGCTCACGTCATGACCAATAACGCCTCGTCCCCGGTATCAGTCTGGAACATGCTAATGAACCTGATGCTAAATGCTAAGTGTGTGTTAAAGGCATTTGTTATAATTAATTAAGGGGAAACTTTGCAATTCTATAAACTGAGCAGAAGAAATCAGACCAGGTGATGTAATCTGATGTGTTGGGCAGAGGATTGTGTTCTACCCTGTTAGAAGAACCGATCTGGTTTGTTCTTTGGTATAAAGACGTTCCAGATGTCATGCATCATCATACGACATTTGAAATTAAATTCCAGAGAAGGTTTAAAAAATAAATTCAGAGAAGCGACACTTTCACAGGGGTTTTGGATCTGAAGTTAAATCCGAATCCAGTCTTCAGCGGTGAAGGTCTTCAGTCAGTCTATCAGTCTAAACCGGAATGCAATCCAACAAAGTTCTATTCAGATCACTTCTTTCCGGTCCTGTGTGTGTGTGTGTGTGTGTGTGTGTGTTCACCATGTGTGATTTTTCTTCCAGAGGTTGCAGCAGATGTGCTCTCAGACATTCACAGACATCTAATCTAGTGTTCCACTGATGGAACTCAGCAGAGTTCTCTGCAGAACTGAGTGGACAAGAGTCAGTGACCGCAGTCCGGCTGACGTTCTCGGGGCTCGTTAGATTAATGTTAGGAAACAATAGCATGTGTTTACGGCGAGGCAATACGGTTTGCATTAAAACTGAGCCTTTCTGCTGAGGCGCTGTCCAAAACAGGAAGTCTGTCTACTTCTAAACACATCTGATGACGTGGTGGCCGTCTTCACTTTGTAGGCTCTTGCCTGAGATCCTCTTACTCAGGTTCTGAGAATAATTTCCAGCTCTGGAGGTTTAACCCCAGGTGAAAGGTGACCCCTCCATTAATTCAGATGTTTGTGCTGGCATTAGAGACAGAACTCCATTCCGACTGCACTTTTCGTCACTGCCTCTGTGCCACCCTGTCTTCAGGCAACATGTCGAAAACATGCATAATTCATGGAATTTCATGAGGCTTAATGTCTGCCTGCTTTCCGATTGTGCTACACAGCAAGCGCTGCATTTTACATTAGCTAATCGTCAGATCGTTGGGCCAAAGGTTCCCCCCAGGTTCTTTCAACATTTCGGGACGTGATAAGGCAGCAGGCTCCATCAACATGAGATGGGTTTTATTGTAGTTCCTGAATGTGGTCGTTATTGCAAACACAAAGAGGCCGACGGATTCGGGACTTTACACTGTACACCTTAAACTACTGCAACAGGCGGTGCGGGTTCCCGAGACGGAACTCTGCTTAAGCAGTGATTAGAGGTAATGGTGAAGAATGAGATTTCCAAAACATAGACTCATCATGTCTT
>VCAZ01000277.1:250000-257500 GCA_005784505.1 Bagarius yarrelli
TGTTGATGTATTATATTGCGGCGTACAGTGTTTGTGACGTGGATTATTTTGCGGCTTATATTATATATATATATTATATTATATATTATTATATTGCGACGTACGGTGTATTATATTATATATTATATTGCGGCGTACGGTGTTGGATTATATTGAGGCGTACGGTGTTGGATTATATTGCGGCGTACGGTGTTGGATTATATTGCGGCGTACGGTGTTGGATTATATTGCGGCGTACGGTTGGTTTGGATTTATATGCGACGCACGGTGTTGGATGATTATTGCGACGCACGGTGTTTGGATTATATTGCGACGCACGGTGTTGGATTTATATTGCGACGTACGGTGTTGGATTATATTGTGCGGACGGATACTGGTTGTTGGATTATATTGTGACGTGTTGGCTATATGTATTGCGCGTGTTGGATTATATTGCAGTGTTGGATTATATTGTGGTGGAATGTGGGATGTTTATTATATTTGTGGTGTATGTTGGAGTCTGTATTATATTGCGGCACGACGGACACCATGTTGGATTATTATTGCGGACGTACGGTGTTGGATTATATTGCGACGTACGGTGTTGGATTATAGTGTGGTGTACGTGTTGATTATATTGTGGCGTACGGTGTGGTTGGATTATATTGCGACGCGGCGCAGTGTGTTGGATTATATTGTGACGTGGATTATATGTGGTGGATTACGTGTTGGATTATATTGTGGCGTAACGGTGTTGGATTATATTGCGGCGTATTGCACGTTAATTGTTGGTTGTGTGGATTATATTGCGGCGCACGGTGTTGGATTATATTGTGTGTGTAACGGTGTTGGATTATAGTGCGACGTACGGTGTTGGATATATATTGTGGTGTACGGTGTTGGATTATATTGCGACGTACGGTTGGAGTTATATTGCGACGTCACGTGTTGTTATAGTGAACGTACGTGTTGGATATAGTGCGGTGTACGTTGTTGGATTAACGGTTGTGGCGTTGTACGGTGTTTGGATTATATTGCGACCGCACGGTGTTGGATTTATGGCAACGTACGGTGTTGGATTATATTGCGACGTACGGTGTTGGATTATATTGTGACGTGGATTATATTGCGGCGTACAAGTGTTGTGACGTGGATTATTTTGCGGCTTATATTATATATATATTATATTATATATTATATTGCGACGTACGGTTGTTTATATTATATTTATATTGCTATGCGTACGGTGTTGATTATATTGCGGGCGTACGTGTGTTGGATTATATTGCGGCGCACGGTGTTGGATTATATTGCGACGCACGGTTGTTTGGATTATATTGCGACGCACGGTGTTGGATTATATTGCGACGTACGGTGTTGGATTATATTGCGGCGTACGTGTTGATTTATTCTTGCGCGCACAGTGGTGGATTATATTGTGCGTGGATTATATTGCTGGAGTTACAGTGTGGATTATATTGTGGTGTGTACAGTGTTGGATTATATTGCGGCGTACGGTGTGGATTATATTGTGACAGTGTGGATTATATTGTGGTGTGGCGTGGCTTACGGTTGGATATATGTGAGCTACGGTGTTGGATTATATTGCCGTGACGGTTTGTGATTATATTGCGCGTACGGTTGTGGATTATATTGGTGTACATTGTTGGATTATATTGGCGTACGTGTTGGAATTATATGCGGCGTACGGTGTTGGATTACGGTGTTGGATTACGGCACGGTGGTTGGATATATTTACGTGGATTATATTGCGGCGTACAGTGTTGGATGATTATTTGCGGCTTAGTATGTATAATTATATTATATTAGATTGCGGCTACGGTATTATTGTTATATTATATTGCACGTACGGTTGGATTATATTGCGGCGTAACGGTTGTTGGATTATATTGCGCGCACGGTGTGGATTGTGACGGTTGGATATTGCGACGTTACGGTGTTGGATTAATTGCGGCGGGAGTGTGGATTATTTATTTGCGGCGCACAGTGTTGGATATATTGTGACGTGGATTATATTGCGGCGTACAGTTTGATTATATTGGATTGTATTGTGGTTGGATTATTGTGGTGTAAAGTGTGGATTATTGTGTGTGTGCGTACGTGTTGTACGTGTTTGGATTATATGCGGTGTGGGAGGTTGGTATTATATGTGGCGTTAAGTTGGTTTTGTTGGATATTTGTGGCGTACGGTGTTGGATATATTGCGGCGTACGGTGTTGGATTATTTGCGGTACAGTTGTGGATTATTATTGTGGCGTACGGTGTTGGATATCTTGTGGTTACGTGGTGATTATATTGGGCGTACGTGTGGATTATATTGTGGCCGTACGTGGTTGGATTATATTGTGGCGTACGGTGTTGGATTATTTGTGGCGTACGTGTGGGATATTATTGATATATTTGCGGCGTACGGTGTTGGGCGTACGTTATATTGCGGCGTACGGTGTTGGATTATAGTGGCGGTGATTATATTTGTGGTTGTCGGCGTACGTGGATTATATTGTTGATTATATTGTGGTTATATTGTGGTACGGTGTTGGATTAATTGTCTTGTGGTTATTTTGTGGGCGTACGTGTTGGATTATATTGCGGCGCACGGTGTGGATTATATTGCGGCGCACGGTGTTGGATTATATTGCGCCGCACGGTGTTTGGATTATATGCGGCGCACGGTGTTGGATTATATTGCGGCGCACGTGTTGGATTATATTGCGGCGCCGTGTTGGATGATTATATTGCGGGCACGGTGTTGGATATATGCGGCGCACGGGGTGATATCGGCTGCGCCGGTTTTGATTATAATGCGGCGTACGGTGTTGGATTATATTGCGGCGTACGGTGTGGGCTTATATTGTGACGTGTGGATTATATTGTGGCGTACGGTTGATTATATGTGGCGTACGTGGTGGATTATATTGTGGCGTACGTGTTGGATTATATTTGTGCGTACGGTGTTGGAATTTATTGTGGCGTACGGCACGGGTGTTGGATTATATTGCGGCGTACGGGTGGTTGGATATATTGCGGCGAACCGGTGTTGGATTATATGCGGCGCACGGTGTTGGATTATTGCGGCGCACGGTGTTGGATTATATTGCGGCGCACGGGGAATTTGGATTATTTATGCGGCGCACGGTGTTGGGATTATATGCGGCGCACGGTGTTGGATATATTGCGGCGTACGGTGTTGGATTATATTGCGGCGTACGGTGTTGGATTATATTGCGAGCGTACGGTGTTGGATTATTGCGGCGTACGGTGTTGGATTATATTGCGGCGTAACGGTTGTTGGATTATATTGCGCGTGCACGGTTGTTGATTATATGCCGCGCACGGTGTTGGATTATATTGGTGGTGTACGGTTGGATTATAGTGCGACGTACGGTGTTGGATTATATTGTGGTGTACGGTGTGGGATTAATATTGCGACGTACGTTTGGATTAATATGGCGACGCAACGTGTTGGTTATAGTGCGACGTACGGTGTTGGATTATATTGCGACGTGCGGTGTTGGATTATATTGCGACGTACGGTGTTGGATTATATTGCGATGTATATAATCTGTTTTAATGCCAGTGATGATGAAGTGTACAGTCGTGTTTGAGGAAACCGAACACTCGGCTTTGAATCAAAGATACACCAGTGTGTGTGTGTTGTCTGCTTTATATGTGCGGAACAGCGCAGTGTGAAGTCATACAGCTGTTTGGAAAACCCAGGAAGAATGAAGTGCACGAGAAACCTGCACGAATGCTAGAACATTCCACTTCAATCATTTCAGCTCCATCGTTCCTCAAAGCTGGTTTCAGCCATGCTGTGGAAATGATCATATTAATAAGATAAAGAAGACGAATAATATGAAGGAAAAGGGTTTCTGTTACACACACACACACACACACACACAGACATTTGTCTTAAATAATGAAGTCCAGTGGAGCAGAGTGAAGGAACCTGATTGGAACCATGATGTAGAGCTGAATAGAATTCTCCTCTTTATGAAGCTGAGCGCCAGTGTGTTTATTCTGTCATGGCTTCTGTTCATGAGCGTGGAGCTCCGAGACCTTTCTGGATTCCAGAGAAACCGCGACCCTCTCGCTCGTTTGGTTTCATCTGTTTCCTTTTTCCAGAGCGATGGATCGATAGCGCGGCTGCCAGAGCGGTCATGTGAGCCGTCATGTGAGCCTAATGAACTCTGAGCTGAGCGTTCGGCGCGGCTGATTTATCGGCACGGGACAGCAGAGAAACAGAAAGCAGGTTTATGGGCTCTCTGTCTTTAGAACCCTCAGAGCTGTGAAGTGGCTCCAGAGATCACCTTGTCCTACCTCGCTTCCTTTCTTCATCCGGCTTTGGCTGGGTCGCGGGTCAGCGCCGGGGAACAGCCTACTCTCCAGCGTTAATCTAATAATCTGTGATTTGGAGAGGAAGCAGTCCAGCTTCAACAAAGCGGGAACAGATGAAGCGGCTGACCTTTTCACCTTTTACACGGCCGCCTCGAAATCAGGAAGTGGGCAGGAAGTAAACAGCTAGCGTCCTTTTTTCCCTTCGATTTTAACAGTGTGATTTGCTAAAGCGTGAAGCAGGAAGTTTCAGCATCGCCACAGGCATCTCACACACACTTTTACACACACACACACACACACATGCACACACTTTTCACTTTACTCTGTGTAAAATTCTCGGGTGTAAGTTACAGTTTTTCGAGCTTTTCTCTGTCGGGTTACATCTCGCCGATCGCTCCTCAACTGGACACTGTCTCCCGGGTTGGACTGCGCTCCCGTCATCCTGTGTTACTCGTAGATGTCATTTATTGCCCTTCCGTGTCGCTCCCTCACCTCAGGCCGGCTGGAGGAGATCAGGTTTCCAGCACAGAGGCAGGAATGTGAAATATAAAAGTATAACCTCCTGCAGTGAGGAGTTCAGCCGTACACTTTCCTCATCGTCTCAGTGTTCGCTCTCTCTGTCTCGCTCTCTGTCTCGCTCTCTGTCTCGCTCTCTGTCTCTCTGTCTCGCTCTCTCTCTCTCTCTCGCTCTCTGTCTCTCTCTCTCTGTCTCCCACTCTCTCTCTCTCTCTCTCTCTCTCTCTCTCTCTCTGTCTCACTCTCTCTGTCTCCCTCTCTCTCTCTCTCTCTCTCTCTCTCTCTGTCTCGCTCTCTGTCTTGCTCTCTCTGTCTCACTCTCTGTCTTATCTTTATTAATCAGGCATGCTGGAGCTCTGACTCGGAGCTGATAGCAGACATCGCCTATTTGTTTTTGTTCTAAAACTATTCAATATTCACCAATCAACAAGTTTTACATTCGGCTGTTTGAGGAATCAGATGTTCTTTAAATGAAGTACACATGCCGCTTCCACTGAAGTGATTAGAGTCGAGGTTTCTGGGGCAACAGACCGCTGTGGAACGCCCTGAGAAAGCCCCCGAGCGAACCTGACACGACTCAGCCGAGTGAGCGGCTCTCGCACTAATCCCGGTGATTTGTAATCTGGAGTGTCTTTATTCCGCTGAGCCTGACGCAGCTTAGTGCATGTCAGTATCTCGGCAACGTCGTGATGTTTTTCTACCTCTGAAGCTCCTCCTGGGCAGTTTGTTTACAGAAAGCTTCATAACTCTGGAACGTGACGAAGCGGCCAGGCTTCAGCGGCGTCTCTGAGAACAACCCGAGTGAAACATGCAAACATTCTCCGAGGAAAAGCGCTGATCTGTGTGATCTGTGTGATCTGTGTGATCTCTGGCTCACAGATCAAAGGTTCGGAAATTAATCTGTGAAATATGCAACAAAGGCCTCCTTCTCACACACGCGCGCACACACACACACACACACACACAGTTTCTCAAGCCGTGTGGATGAAGCTGTGATCAGTGTTTTCTCTGGGAAAAACTAAAACACACTGCTGCACATTCAGTATGTGTGTAAAGTCCACAGCGCGAGAGGCACCACCGCAACTGCAGACCACACACATGCAGAGCTGCGGTACATGTACAAGGTGTTCCTCAAGGCATGGTCCTGGGACCATTTTTGTTGTCTTTTTTTTCTAACCCTTCTGTAGTCTATAAATTATAAATAAACACGATTATAAATCACACATTTGTTGTCGTAAAGGTGTTCCGATTAAGCAGGAAGTGAGAAAAACAGGAGGAAGTCGTACTTCTACACCATTACAGACACCACTGGGAAACTAGTCCACGAGAGATTCATTTACAGTGGAGTTTATACAGTTTATTAGATATACTATAAAACATGTCTCTTACTGGCTGTCTCTCTTACTGTCTGTCTCTCTTACTGTCTCTCTTTTTCAGTCTCTTTTTATCTTTGGTTGCCTTATTTCAAATTGATGTCTCTTTCCTTTATTGTTTTATTTCCCCTCCCTATCTATACTGAGGCCACGCCCCTTATGTGTAGCCCCGCCCACATATTAATGTACCATGATGTCAGATAATTTCTCAGTGTCTGCTGGCAGGTGCACAGTTTGTATGTTGCGCAACTGTGTGTGTGTGTGTGTGTGTGTGTGTGTGTGTGTGTGTGTGTGTTCACATAAAGGTTTTTGAATCACCCCTGGAGGATTTAACTTTTACAGCCTTATCTCACTCACTCACTCACTCACACACACACACAGACTATATCCAGATGTTCCTTTCACTGACATTCCTTTAATAAAAGGTGAATAGAGCAATGAATTTGGATCAAGATATTTGTATCTGTATGTTTGGGTTCCAGATCATTTATTACACACACACACATTATCTCATGCTAGTTTGGAGTCCCTGTAGATGATGTTGCTTCACATCTGGATTAATTTCTTGCTAACTCTTAGATTCTCCAGTGTTTTCAGTATTTGCATCAGAGCTGTCTGTTTACCTGTCTGTCTGTTTACCTGTCTGTCTGTTTACCTGTGTCATTCTTTTAAAAGACACGCTTAGCTATGAGTTTAAAGTGGCCAAATGAAGGAGCAGAAGTGCAGGACTTCATCGTTTGACAGGATGTTGGTGTTTGCACTGATGGACGTGTTGTTTAGGTTCTGTCAGAGAGACGGGTGTTTTGGGGTCCGGTTGGATTTCGGGGGGTTTCTGCTCCGAGGTCATTTCTGAAACGGATAGTAAACACTGTGGGAACGCAGCTACAGGGAGGAACGGCGAGGCGAGGCGAGCTCAGAACGAGGGAGGCGGCCGAGAGTTAATTGTTCTGATTAAAATAAATAAAAAACAGGCACCAGATGCAAAATATTTTGACACATCTGGAAGTTTTGTTCTGCTTCACATCTCCACTACACAGCATGTCCTCCTGTGATCAGAGATCAGACCTGACTCGTGTTTACCGTCTAATCTAAAGAGAGGAAACAGATTCCAGGCAGAGTATAAACAGAGACGCGAGGGTGTGTTTGTCCCTGAGTAATGAAAAGGACTCAGATCCGATGGTGTCCCGAGTCGAGTCGGTGAGACGTGATGGTGTCCCCGAGTCGTTTCGGTGAGACGTGATGGTCTCCCAAGTCGAGTCGCTGAGACATGATG
>VCAZ01000277.1:265000-272373 GCA_005784505.1 Bagarius yarrelli
TAAGAGCTCCATCTCCTGTTCCGACATGTGACAAGTGGTCTGTACGCTGAAATCCACAGATGTGGTCTGAGTAGTCGAGGTGGGGCGGGAACTTTTGTATAAACAAGATACAAGACGTCCACACACTGGTTCAAATCTATTGCTAATTAGCGTTAGCGCTGGGTGGAAAGTACACCAAAACCATGGTGGTAAATAGGATGGTCTGCATGTACCAGCCCCAAACTCCACTAGAGGTAATTAGAAACAAGCACTGGTTTCTTGCACCGTTCTGTGTTGATGTAAAGTCACAGGCCACCACAGTGAGTCTACCACACAGAGCTTTTCTGATGTTTGCCACTTTGTAGTCCATGATAATAAAGTGATTTTTGTCCTCTGTGAGCAGACGGGAGCGTTCATTGTCCCCCAATCAGTGACTCAGCCCTCAGAAGGAATTGTGTTTGAAAGGTTTAAACGCTTGTTTGTCTCTGCGTTGTTTAGGAGAAGCTGAGTGAAGTCATCTCTCCACCCTTCTAACTCCCGTCGGCTAATCTCGAAAATGGAGTGTGTAATTTTTTGGAAAATGAGACGGGATATTCTGAGTTTCCTGTAAACTTCGTTTGGACGCTTTGATTGTTTTTTTCTTGTTTCACACAAGAGAACAGATTTCCTCTTACAGTCATTTCACATCAGGTTTTGGTTGCCAGCGTGACTGGCCTGGTGCCTGCAGCGGTTCTTCTGTGATCCTTCATATCTCCTGCATCAACTGCATCAGTCCTACACCACAATAGACAGGGTTCTAAAGGCTAAAGAGAAAATCATTCACATAAATACCGTGAATGTGCAACTGTACGCAGAAAAAGTGCCAGAGGAACCCGTTAGCTGGGTGTGAAAGCTGTTCTGAATCAGTGTGTGACCCGGGGGTCGAACTGCAGGAGGCGTGAACGTTCAGGGGATTTGACGGTTAAATACATCTAAACAGTAGCACTTCACCTGTGTGACTCGTTCTTCTCACGGTGGACTTTGGTCTTTCGGGATCAAAGATGTAGTCTGAGACGAGAGGTCACCACCAGACACCTTTTACCTCTGAGGCAAGATACCATGTGAGCGTGGTTTCTCCCGGACTTCATGGAGTTGATCTCCACAAATCAGGTGATGAGTAGCGCTGACTGCTTCAGCCGTCTTCCAGGCCTGGAATGTGTTAGGAATATGTTGACACCCATCATCTGCACCACGTACCTGTCTCTTCCCATCCTCCTTGACCTCGTAAGATCCGCTGACGTGCAGCACGCGCTACACATGATGCGGCTTTGAAAGGCGACGCGCTGAAAGACGCCATTGTTGGAGGGTTTTTTACGGCGGGATGTCGAAGGCCATGTCGTATAAATGTTGTGTTAAACCTTCGGCTTGATGCCGACTGGCTTTGTGTTACTGTAGGTGGTACAGGCAGCGCTGCAGGACAGCAGCACGGTGATGGATGGCTTTAATCAGTTCCTCTCAGATCCTGTGACTTTAATAAAGCCCGTCTTTCAGATGCACTTCAAAGCTGCATGAGGGAAAGCTGGAGATGTTGAAGTAATATTTTACTTGTGTTTTATGTCTGCTTTATATAAAGACTGCTACATAAATCTCTTTCTGTTTGTCTCGATGGTGGAAATCAATTCCGCTGCACTGCTTAACCTCAGAACCCAATTCAGAAGAAAGAGGTTGTTCAAACATCTACTGTATCTGGACAGTTGAGGCTATCAGGTGGGCTCCACCGGCTTACAGTGGAATCTACAGAATGGTGTCGGTGTTAAATACTTTGAAATATTCTGATGGTCTTAAGTAAAATATTGCAGAAAAACACCGCGTGCGATGTCTTCAGCTTGCAGGCTGTGAATCAGTCAGATGTAGAACTGGAAGTTAAAGTTCTCAATCTTCATCTTCTGCCCTCAGGATGACGGGGCTTTCGTGGTTTTTGTTGTCTCTCCGGAACATGACGAGCTGTTGTTCTTTTGTGAGTATTAAAAATAGCGAGGCTGCTAAAGAGGCGAGGTTAATTAATCAATCCGATGTCATTCTGTGGGTTTGGGTAAGATGATTTAGATCAGACTGGTGGTCGTATATTATCCATGTTATCATGTCTGATCAGACTGACTGCTTCTGGGTCAAAGACACTGTGTACATTTCATTTTTTCGGTGAACTTTCCGTCTAAAGGTTAAAGGTCGTAGCAGCATTACATCAGAATGCAGATGCTGAGAGTAAAGGGCAGATCTATAAAGATCAGGAGCTCAGCTTCGGGGTAGTATTCTGTGTAGTCCGAGTCATCAATCCCTGAGATGTTGGAGATAAAGCTGTGTTTTAGTTTCCCTCTCTTTCTCTGTTGTGTTCTCTCTTTACGGTCCGAGTTCAGGACCATGGCACGGTCTCAGTTTCAGTGTCTGGAGTAAATCAGCTGTGGAGTCTGAGACTCACCACACCATTATTTATCTTGTAGATCACTTCACAACATCTCTCACCGTTTGATGTCTAGCTAATTTATTGGTTCTGTCCTGAATGACTGTGTTTTCTGTTCATTTGCTTTTCATGACCTTTATGACAGAAAAGCTCTCCGTTGTGCAACTCGCCCCCCTTCACACACACACACACACACACACACACACACACACACACACACACAAGCTGACATGCTGTTCTTGGTTTAATGGATTCCAGTCCTGGAGTAAATGTCGAGCTGTTCTATGCAATAATAAATGCAGCAGAATTTATGGAGGCTGATTTTGTTCTATGATCTTCGGATCCGTCAGCGTATTAAACACTTTATTAGTATAGCGTGCGGTTCCAGAGCGACGGTTTGGATTGGACGGCTAGGAGACGCTGCAGAACATTGGTAGGAGTTGTAGTTACAGGAACAGGTGAGATGGACTGTAAGCGAGGAAGGAAAAATCAAAAAAATGCTTATGACAATGGAGAACTTTTTATCTGAAGAGGAACTGCAGGAGACATTCACACCGACACATCGAATTCCAGATGTTCTGTCCACACCGCTAGGACATGTGTCTTACTTCCACTCACACACTGCACATGGGAAAATTCTCCAAACTCGCCAGTTTACATTACTTTAACTTTGTTTCACCTCACACACAGTTTGACCTTCTGATCAGAGTCTGGACTGTTTACCAAACCCAGGCTGCTGCTTCTACTGTAATATCACCAGCAGGGTCTGGGCTGTGCGCTAGGGGAAATGGTAACTTGGTGGTTAGTGCTTTGTGGCTAGATGTAAATCTATATGGTTGCTTTGTCAGTTTAACAAAAAGAACAGCAGGGATCCTCAGTATGCAGCTATAAATAAGGTCATGGTCATCTTTTGGAGCGCCGTTGTGACACCAAGCTTTTGGTTTCCTGCAGGGTGACATCACAATTTCCTCACAATAACAAGCTGAAACTCGAGCATCGGTTTCACACCACAGTCGGAACCTGAGCGGAAACATGGTGACAATAATGCGCCGCTCCTGTGGTGCTGCTACCCTCTGCCCAAACAACAGCCTTCTAAAAATAAACAGAGCAGGATCCGGATTCGGTGCTCCAGGTGAAGGAGAAGAAAGGTGGAGATCCCGACTACATCTCGGCCTTTTGTTCCGGGTGGTGTTGCATGTGTTCCCCAAAGCAGGTGCTTCATCCTGACACGATTTCAGCAGTGAGAGACAGCGTTTCCCGGCGGCTCGGGTTCCACCTGTGGACGGAGATGAATGTGATGCCTTTGAGGAATGACGTAACCTGCGGTATTGCGATCATCATTTGAAATCTGAAGAGCACCAATGCAGATCCGCCACTGTGCTAGCACTGGGTTCTCACAAAAATTACACAAGTACCTGTTTATTTGTTGCCATCCTGTTTCTGGTCCCCTGTAGACGGGGGTAATGCGGGGCAATGTACAACTTTCCATTGCTTTTAAGCTCCATTACTGTCACTGAACCCCACCCCCCACCCCATCTTGTTCCAGTGTTGCTAATTTGGCCTGTGCACACATGACCCTGAGTTTTGTGTGTGTGTGTGTGTGTGTGTGTGTGTGTGTGTGTGTGTGTGTGTGTGGTCGGAGCATCATTACCATTCAAAGTGTGCATGGGTTAAAAAAAGTGTGGCAAAGGGGTCAGTGTATGTGTCTAGTTTGTGCTGGCTACACCCCAGTCTTGTGTTTGTTTGTGTGTGTGTGTGTGCGTGTGTGTGGTGTGTGTGTGTGTGTGTGTTTGTGTGTGTGTGTGTGCGTGTGTGTGTGCATGCATAATTTTGGCAGAGAACATTTTGAGCTCATAATAACGACAGATTTCTATTTGTACACACACACACACACACACACACACACCGTGTCGGGTCATGGGCGTCATCACGAGGTGCCAATTTTGGCGCTTTTTTTCACCCTAGTATTTACAGTAAAACTTCATCATGTTTAAAAACAGCTTTTACACACAAACTCTTTTCTTTTACACACACAACTCAGTCAGCATCGTAATTTACACAAGGACACACACACACACACACACACATACACACACACACACAGGACAGAATTCATGCATTCACACTTCAGTGCTGATTTGTTTTTAAGGTGAAGTTCTAATTTACCTGCTGCAGAGTGATGAAAAATGAACTGAGCTGTGTGTGTGTGTGTGTGTGTGTGTGTGTGTGTGTGTTTCCCATGTTTTTCTCTGGTTTCTGGAGACCTGGGGCCCTTCTTTACAGCTCTGTCTGTCTCTCTCTCTCTAACTGTCTCACTGCTCTCCCGAGGTTTCACCCACACATTCCTGTACAATCAAAATAAAACAGGAAATTTTTCTTACTGACATTCCTGATGTTTCTTTTACCCCCCCCCATGTCACAATGCATCACATCCCCCTCTCTTTCTCTCTCTCTCTCCCCCCCCCTCTCTCTCACAGAAAGTGGGATCGTCGGTGGTGAACACCTGACAGCGATGGAGAACAGGAAGTGGAGGAGGTCAGGAGAAAAGCTACGGTCTGACCTGCAGCAGTGCAGAGAAAATCCAGAGCTGCTGTTCCTTTATAGGATTGGGAGGATGTGAGGAACCCCGACGGGGTGTGTGTTTAGTGTGAGGAACACCGACGGGGTGTGTGTTCAGTGTCTGACGCACCGGAGGTGTCGTGTCATCAGCTCAAATGGAGGTAAAGAAACACCAATAAACATAAAAGAATGAAATGAGAAGATTTCTACACTGCTTTAAAGGAAGTGACTCAGGAAGCTTTTCAGAAGATAACCAGAAGCACATTACCTCACTCCTACATCACACCAACCTCACTCCTATCTCACTCGTACCTCACTCCTACCTCACTCCTACCTCACTGTCACTATAGCTTGTTATAACCATCATTAGCCACTCCCACTTTTTTCATGATTCTCAGGATCAAATAAATACCAATCCTGGCTGCTGAGAAGTTGAGGAGGAGGAGGAGAAGGAGGAAAAAGGATGATGATGAGGAGAAGGAGGAAGAGGAACATAATAAGGAGTAAGAGGAGGCGGAGGAAGATGAGGAGGAGAAAGATAAAAAGGAGGAGAATGATTACTATGATGGCTGAAGCTAAAGATGATCTTAAGTCATTATCACCCCCATGATATTGTAGATATTATAGTGTTTATATAGATATTATATAGTTATTATATAGTCAATGTATAGTTATTATATAGTTTGTATAGTTTTGTATAGTATTATATAGTCATGTTGAGTATTATATAGTTATTGTATAGTTATTGTATGAGTTATTCTTAGTTATGTATATTATATAGTTGTTATTATAGTTGTATATAGTTAAATTGTTAGCTATGTTTATAGTTGTAATTATAGTAATTGTATAGTAATTGTATAGTTATTATATAGTTATTGCTATAATTATTATTAGTTATTTATGTATATTATATAGTAATTGTATAGTTATTATAGTATATTATGCAGTGTTTGTAGTTATTGTATAGTTTTATTAATGTATAGTATAGTGTATTATGTATAGTTATTGTATAGTATTGTTAGTATTATATACTTATTTGTAGTTATTGCTATAGTTATTATATAGTTTATTTATAGTATAGTTATATATAGTTATTGTAAGTTATATATAGTTATTGTATAGTTATTATCTTAGTTATGTTATAGTATTATATAGTAGTTATTATATAGTTTTACTGTATAGTAATTATATAGTTATTGTATAGTTATTATATATTACTTGTAGGTAATTATAGATGTTACTGTATAGTATTATATAGTATTGTAGTTATTATAATGTTATTGTATAGTTATGATCTGTTTTGTATTTATTGTGTGGTATTATATAGTTATGTTTAGGGTATCGTTATTATGTTAGTGTTATTGTATATTTTATTATAGTTATGTAGTTATTGAGTTATTGTATAGTTATTGTAGTTATTATGTAGTTATTGTAAGTTATTATGTAGTATTGTATAGTTATTAGTGTATTATGTATAGTTATGTATAGTTATTGTAATTATATAGTTATGTAGTATGATAGTTATTATAGATATTGTTAGTTACTATATAGGGATATCTAGTTATTGTATATTATTTATAGTTATGTAGTTATTATATAGTTATGTTATAGTATGTATAGTTATTATATAGTTATTGTATGATTATTATATAGTTATGTATAGTTATTTATAGTTATTATGATATATGACTTAAGATAAAGATGATAGTGGATCATCATTCACTAGGATGATATTGATTTAAGATAGGAATAGGAGGAGGAGAAGATGAGAAGGGGAGGAGGAGGAGGAGGAGGAAGATGGGAAGAAGGAGGAGGAGGAGGAGGAAGATGGGAAGAAGGAGGAGGAGGAGGATGAATAAGACGAGGTGGAGGAAGATAAGGTTTCACACACTGCAGCTAATGTCATTTTTTATTTAATTTGCTAATGAAGCTCTTCGACTGGTGTTGGTGGGCTGAACACACCCTCAGTAAGAGGTGTGTATAAAAGTGGACTCAGGTTTTTTTGGGGGGGGTTTTTTTTTTTTTTGGGATGGGATGGGATGGGATGTTGGCATGTGCCTCTGACGTTCTCCAGTAGAACCTGGGGTTTTATTTTAAAGACCTTCTTTTCAACAGTGGAGTCGGAGAAGTTGCCGGACGAACGCCGCCTCGGTTACTGGACAAACAAACAACATTCCCGTGTCTGTGACCGCGTCCCGTTTAAACCTCATCCTGTTTATGGAGCGCCGCTCAGTTTAACGCGGCTGTGTTCAAACATTTATTCAGTAGTGGAGCGAGGAGAGGACGCGCTTCAGCAGGGTCACGGTGGGACATACTGGCTCGCTCACTTTGCTTCACTCCTTCTTGTTCAAGCACATTTCATCTCCTTGTGTGTGTGTGTGTGTGTGTGTGTGTTGTG
>VCAZ01000291.1:0-25000 GCA_005784505.1 Bagarius yarrelli
CTGTCTCTGTCTCTCTGTCTCTCTCTCTCTCTCTCTCTGTCTCTCTCTCTCTATCTCTCTCTCTCTACTCGAATGTGGAGCAGCCTGTTGGACTGGTTAGAGTGGGTCACTGTATACAGAAACATTAATAGAGTATTGTATACATCTATGTATTTGTGGTGTGTGTGTGTGTGTGTGTGTGTGTGTGTGTGTGTGTTTCCAGACACTAAATAATAATAAATGACGCATGAAGCGTTATTGTTGTCGCATTCTGTACTGACAGCCAGTTTTGTATTAAGAGTGTGTACAAAGGGTGTGTGTACGAGGAGTGTGTATGAAGAGTGTGTGTATGAGGAGTATGTATGAGGAGTGTGTGTATGAAGAGTGTGTATATGAGAAGTGTGTATAAAGAGTGTGTGTATGAGAAGCGTGTGGAAGTGAGAGAGAGAGACAGAGAGAGATAGAGTGAGAGTGTGTACGAAGAGTGTGTATGAAGAGTGTGTGTATGGAAGTGTGTATGAAGAGTGTGTACGGAAAGTGTGTATGAAGAGTGTGTGTGTATATGAGGGAGTGTGGTTGTATGAAAGTGAAGTATAATGTTTATGTTAATGCTGTACTGTAGGTAGATTAAACACTTCAGCGTGTGTTTGTGTATTGTTTGACATTTGATCTGAATATTAGACACACACACACACACACACACACACACACACACACACACACACACACACTGTGTTTACTTCAAGATGAAACACTGAAGTGAATTCTCTCTCTCTTTCACTCTCTCTGTCTGTTGTCTGTCTGTCTGTCTCTCTCCCCCTCTCTCTTTAGTTGATGATGATGTTTTCCAGATGTGCCCCCCCCCTGCACCCTGGGGGGACAGAAGCATCTATCAGCTGATGCCAGAGGGTTTTGCTCTTTGTGTGTTGTGTGTGTGGTGTGTGTGGTGTGTGTTCATGCAGTCTACACATAAGTGAAGTGCTCAGATACTGATCTTAAATTCAGTCAGTGATTATGCTCTAACACACACACACACACAACAACACACACACACACACACACAGACCTGAGATAATTAGCTGAACAGCTGCTGCAGGTCTTAGTCTTTTCCCCTAGGTTGATTTGTCGTGTCCTTCTCTCCTTTTTTTAAAAAAAACACACACTATACACACTTAGTTAGTTAGTTACTTACACACACACACACACACACACACACCATACACTTAAACACATTTAATCCCCAACACATTAAGGACATGTCTGAGCCTGTGTGTGTGTTGTGTGTGTTTGTGTTTGGTGTGTGTGTGTGTTGTGTGTGTGTGTTTTGTGTGTGTGTGTTGTGAGCTGTTCTCTATCACACCGCATGTTTTTTTAATTCAACCTCCGCTCAAAATTCTCCCAACCAAAACTCATTACTAAAGGGACCTCACATCTGTATGTGTGTGTGTTTGTGTGTGTGTGTGTGAGAGAGAGAGAGAGAGAGAGAGAGATTCTGTATCTGTAACTATGACACATGCCTTATTCTCTCATGTCTGTATCTCTTTACATCTGAACAAAAAATCCAGATGATCTCTCTCTCTCTCTCTCTCTCTCTCGCTCTCTCTCTCTCTCTCTTGCTCTGTCTCTGTCTCTCTCTATCTCTCTCTCTTCTCTTGTCTCTCTGTCTCTCTCTCTCTCTCTCTCTCTCTCTCTCTCTCTGTCTCTGTCTCTCTCTCTCTCTTCTCTCTGTCTCTGTCTCTCTCTCTCTCTCTCTCTCTCTCTCTCTCTCTCTCTGTCTCTCTCTCTCTCTCTCTCTCTGTCTCTCTCTGTCTCTCTCTCTCTCTCTCTCTCTCTCTCTCTCTCTCTCTCTCTCTCTCTCTCTCTCTGTCTCTCTCTCTCTATAGTCTCTCTGTCTTGTCTCTCTCTCGTCTCTCTCTCTCTCTCTCTATCTCTCTCTCTTTCTCTGTCTCTCTCTCTGTCTCTCTCTGTCTCTCTCTCTCTCTCTCTCATCTCTCTCTTCTCTCTTTATCCTCCTCTCTCTGTCTCTGTCTCTGTCTCTGTCTCTCTGCTCTCTCTCTCTTTCTCTTCTCTGTCTCTCTCTCTCTCTCTCTCTCTCTCTCCTCTCCTTCTCTTCTCTGTCTCTGTCTCTCTATCTCTCTCATCTCTCTCTCTCTCTCTTTCTCTCTCTGTTCTCTCTCTCTGTCTCTCTCTCTCTCTCTCTCTCTCTCTCTTTCTCTGTCTCTGTCTCTGTCTCTGTCTCTCTCTGTCTCTCTCTCTCTCTTACACACACACACACACACACACACACACACACACACACACACACACACACACAAACACACACACAGGAAGCCAAGGCTGTTTTTCCCATACACCAGATGTGTGTGTGTGTATGTGTGTGTGTGTGTGTTGTGTGTGTGTGTGTGTGTGTAATGTGCACCAGATGACCGCTTGTGGAACTGGAGTCTGAGCGCTTTTGTCTCTTTCTCTCAGAGCTGCAGTATGGAACTCGCTCGCTCTAAAGCCATGCGGACTTTCGGATGTTTTTTGGCTGGCGCTGTGGATTCCCACACTGAGGACAGAATGATGTCATAGCGCCGGGGACACAGCAGGGACCATGGCGAAGCGTGCTCTTTCTCATCTTGCTCTGTGGACTGTGGGCGCACTGTCTCTGCTGCTGCTATGCGCTCGAGCCGCTTGTCCTGAGCTCTGTGACTGTCCACGTGCACACCACGTCCTCTGCGCCAACCGTGGACTCCGTGCCGTGGCCGAGGGCAGCCGGTCCGTGAGTGTGCTCACCTCGCGGGGAACTTTCTCAGTAACATGAGTGCGGCCGCTTTGGCACGCTACAGCAACCTGACGCGGCTCGAGCTGCAGTTCAACCAGATCCAGCGCTTGCATCCAAAAGCCTTCCGAAAGCTTGTTGAGCTCGAGGAGCTTTATCTGGGACACAACCGGATATCGGTGCTGCAACCCGGGACCTTCCGCCACTTACAGAACCTCCGCGTGCTGCACGTTAATGATAACCAGCTGCGCGTGCTGACAGGAGAGGAGTTTGGGAAGCTGAAGCGTCTGGTTCGGTTACGTCTGGATAAAAACACGCTCGAGCTGCTGAGTGAGTCTGTGTTTCAACATTTCTCCAGTCTGATGTTCCTACAGCTGGAATTCAATCAACTGCGTCACATCCACCACCGCATGCTCCAAAATCTCACCAAACTGCACTTCCTGAACCTGTCCCATAACAAACTGATGCAGCTGCACGAGCCCTCTCTCTTCTCTCGGCTCCGCTCTTTAAACACACTGCTGCTGTCCGGAAACCACATCACACACATCGGCGCGCGTGTGTTCCACAACCTCAGAAAGCTCACCAAACTCTCTCTGAGTAACAACTACATCCTGAGACTGGAGAACCACACGCTGAAAGGACTCGCACGCCTCCGGGAGTTAGCGCTGGACAACAACAAGCTCACGGACATCCCGGCGGGTGCACTGGAGCCGCTCACGCGCCTCGAACGACTCGATCTCAGCAACAACCGGATTGTGCGCATGGATTCTGCGGTGTTTTCCCGCCTTTCCCGCCTTGCAGTGCTGGATCTAAGCAACAACCGGCTCAGGAGGATCTCCGGCCACGCACTCGCCTCAAACCCTGCGCTTTTCCGTCTTGAGCTGAGTGGAAACCAGTGGTCATGTGACTGTCACATGGAGAGACTGAAGGCGTGGATGGCAGAGATGCGCACACGTGGGAAATTAGTCTCAGCGCTCGTGAGATGCCAATACCCGCCCACACTCGAGGGAAAATATCTGGAGCACGTGAGCGACACCGAACTGCTAGCAGACTGGAGCGGAAGCGGAAACTGCCCAGCGGAGACTCGCGGATCAGAAGCGCAGGAGGCGGAGGAAAGGCTGAAGAGAGGACGAAACTCAGTGGAGGACATGGCAACCCAAAAGAACCCAATGACGGAGCTGAGACCAGCGCTGAGTGACACTGAGAGCGCGCGCTCTTCCTCTGCGCTGGTTGAAACTCCGGCAACCAAAACGTTCAGCATCGGCACGTGGAAGCCGAATGATGCGGGGACCCGTGCGGGTTCCGCACCAGACCTGAAGCATCACGCGGCTGTAAGTGTTGTGGTGTCGGACGCGTGTCAGCTAAATCGCTACATCACAAACGTGAGCGCATACAGCGTAACCTTCGACTCTATCACAGTGTCGTGGAGCACACCTGCGGATACATGCACCGCCCCCGGCCAAACGCTAATGTTCCGCATCCTGTTCGACCGCTTTGGCCAACCTGACCGTTTCCCACGCTACGTTTACACCGAAGGATCAGCTCGCACTGTGATGCTAAGGGAGCTCCGCCCAGACTCCACCTATATTACCTGTGTGGAAAGCGTAGTGGGCGGAGCTTTGTGCCACATGGCTCCGCGAGATCACTGCACGGGTTTCGTCACCACATCCCCACCATCAGCGCAGAGCGACATCAAGCTTCAGCATGTTACCGCGGCGATGCTGGCTACCAATGCCCTGCTGATCCTATTGGTGGGCGGAGTCTGGCTGGGGCGCGTCATCAGGAGGAGGATTAAAAGCCGAAAGTCGGCAGCGCATACTCACGTGCGTCACATGTACTCAACGCGGAGGCCCTTTCGCGCTGCCATGGCAACTACATGTGTCTCCTCAGAGTTCAGTGGCTACCAGAGCGGCCCGCGGGCCGAGGACGGAGATCTGATCCAGTTTCCGGTGGAACGTTTCTTCGACGGGAGAGAGGAGGACTGTGTGATTCCCAGATTTAACAACTGAATCTCAGCTTCTCACCTGCACAGAGTCTGTGTGTGTGTGTGTTTGTGTGTGTGTGTGTAAGAGAGAGAGAGATTCCTGATCATGTGACTGTATCCAGCGAATCACAGATGAAACCTGTTCTAATCTGTTTATTTTACACGTCATGTGTTTTTCAGTGTTTCAGTTCCTGCAGAAAAAAATCATCATCAGAGATTCGATTAAAGTCTGTCAATAATCCGAGCTTCCTGTTCCCAAATAAACAGCAGGAAATGCACCTAATGTGTGTGTGTGTGTGTGTGAGTGTGTGAGAATCTGTTTTCTATGTGGGTCCCATCATTGTTCATTTGGTGTGTGTGTGTGTGTGTGTGTGTGTATGTGTGAACTCCTAGTTTTCTCATGGAGACTTGATGATGATTTGAAATGTATTTATTATTTTCTTTTCTTTAATACTCGATTAATTACAGATTAAAGATCATTACTGAAATATTAAATATGACCAGATCAGACAAACAGACGAATAATCACTCGTCCGATTTTGGTGAAATTTCCTGTTTTCTGAATCATTTAATGTTTTTATAAATGTTTGTTCAGAGTTTTTTCTCTTTCGCTGCTTTTACACTGCAGGTCCTGCTGTCCGATTCCGATTTTTGTGATTATGTCTGATTTATTTGATCATCCGATTACATCATCTGTTAAAACCGACCGTTTTGGGTTCATTTCCCATCTCAGAAATAGGTCACATGACACATATGATATGAATGCGGCCTTTGAGTTTCCCTGCTGGTTGGCGTGTGGTATCAGCTGCTTATGGACCGTTATGCTGAATCTGTTATTGAGGAATGAAAAGCAATAATTCCACCTTAATATCTGAGGAGGGATTTTAGTTTGAAAGGCAACATTTATTATATTAAATACAGACCTGATAGGAATAAAATCTAGATTTTGAATGATGTGTCTGGTTTCGTTCCTGTGGGGGCGGGACGGGGGCTCCTGCTGCTGTTTAGGAACTATAAACACACTTATTTATTTCATTTTCAATTGTTTCATAAAAAGAGAGTTTAAGTGTGATATCCTGTGAATGTTTATTATTAATTATACGTTCTGTATAATATGTTTTTTTAATGTTATGCACAAAAAGCAGACGGACCACATGAACGCAGCTCGAACTTTATTTTATTAGAAAAAGCAGCAACATTTGTTAGTTCGCCGTACAAAAATAAAGAAATATGGAGATAGAGATATTTTTGGGAAAACTGTACATGAAAAAATTAGGTTGTGTTTTTATACTTATTGAATTGCTGTGTATTCGTCACACACTCGAGAGAGCAGTGTGATGATGATGATGATGAAGAACATGTGTGTATTAACAGGAAAAACAATACTGAAGATTAGAAAAGCCTGAGTGCTGAGTATCCTGAAAACATTTTCCAGTCAGTCCCTGCGGAGGTGTGTGTGTGTCTGTGTGTGTGTGTGTAGCATCTGAGATGAATCACATAGAGTTTGAGATTAATAATAAGAGACTGTTGAAATGTCCCGGTGTGTCCAGGTCTCCTTTAGGAAGCGGTGTGTGAGTGTGTGTGGTGGGGTGTGTGTGCCGCTGCGGTGCAGGACGATGAGATGCTGTTGTGTTGGACCGTTTGTGTCCGGCGGGGACTTCCAGCTGCACATAGACATAAAGATCAAATCTGTTATCTGTTATCTGCGTGTGTGTGTGTGTGTGTGTGTGTGTTTCTCACCGCGTGTTTCCTGTTGTCGCCGTGTCACAGGACAGTCGTTATGTGCAATCAGCAGCTGCTTTAGCTGAATGACCTCAGACTTGAGGAGTGTGACCTCATTCTGAAACACAGGCGGTGTTTGATTTGTCGGTTCAGGTGATTTTCAGGGTTGCCAGATTGTAGATGTGATAAACACTAGACAGGATCTACCTGTAGCTGCAGGTTCGTGTGTGTAAGCTCCTCCGCCTTCTTCTCCAGTGACATCACCCAGACTTTCCTCTTCTGTCTGCAGCGTGACGCCGCCGCTCGGTTCCGTTCCAGAAACTTGCGCCTGCGCTCGTCTGGATTCTCGACTGCTGTCCGTCTGCGTTTCCCTCCACTTGTCTGCGGAGGAGATTCCACACACTCCGTGATCCTGGGAACTGGAGATATCTAAAACAAAACATAAAAAAGCATCAAATGGTAGCCCAGTCAGGTGGAATAGGTGTCTGCTGAAGGTGTGTACCTGCGCAGGGTTCGGCTGTTGGCTCAGGTGCGGGTGTGCAGGGGGCGAATGGTGAGCACAGCTGTGAGGAGAGCGCTCCTGGCTTTGCTGCTGATGGGCGTGTCCAGGCTGCGGGTAGGACTGATGAGACGAGGCTGGCACGTGTGTCAGGGGGAACGTCATCTCCATCATGTGACCCATGGAGTTCTGGTTCCCATTGGTAGCCATCGGGTGAGACTGGCATGACATGACCTTTGACCTCTAATGGATCAGGAATGTTTAGTGAGCAGCAGGTGGAAAATTCCTCTGTTATGTATCATATCGGAGGCTTAGTGTCCCCTATACATTGAAGCGGTACTGTAGCTAAAACAAACTGCTACTGCCGGGCCCCTGAGTGAGGCCCTTAACCCTCAACTGCTCGCTTGTATAAATGAGATGAAAGTTATTTACACTGTATGAAAGTGTAGATGCTGTAAATGTACCTGGGCTGCGGGTGCTGGTCTGGAGTGAGGAGGTGCTGGGATATCAGTCATGCTGGGATCCTCTGGTAACTGTGTGTTCATCTAATAGGGTACAAAAAACATTAAAGTGAGACACTAAAAACACACACACACACACACACACACGAAAGCTCAGTGTAAAAGATCTAGGAACTCTTTCATATGGTACATCTCTCTGTTTTTTAGTAGTAATGAAATAATCCAGGAATCTGTGTGATTACTCACCCGTGCAGAAGGGGGCGCCTGCATGGCACATGCCACAGGGTGGCGCTGTTGGCTGTGGAGATAACTGGGCTCTGGCCTTTATCCGGAGGGAAAGGAGGAAAAAAAATCTTGAGACTGGAACAAACAATATACACTCACCGTCCGCTTTATTAGGAACACCTGTCCTCCTTTATATACTGAAATGCTGTACTCTGATTGGCAGATTAGAGAACTGCATAAATGAGCAGGTGTTCCTAATAAAGTGGACTGTGAATAAACATTTCTATCATTTAGCAGACAGTTATGTCAATTTTTTATCTATCTGAGCAGTTAAGGGTTAAGGGCCTTGCTCAGGGGCCCCATCAGTGGCAACTGGGAATTAAACCTATGATCTTCTGATCAGCAGTCCAAAACCGTTTCCACTGAGCTATGGCTTTATGTGTGTGTGTGTGTGTGTGTATGTGTGTGCATCGGTACTCACAGTGTGTTGCTGGTGCTGTGGGTGGTGTGTTGTAGCATGGCGCAGTGAGGTGAAGAGTGAGGCGTGTGTGTGTGGAGATGAGCGGAGTGGAACTGAGCCGCGGAACATTGCTCCTGCAGGGAGGAGTGACGTTCCCTCTGCGTCTCTCCTGATGAACTTTGACCCGCAATGTTCTAACAGGAAACATTAAAACAGCTGAGAGACGAAACTTTCTTTCTAATTAATAAAGTGAATTAATTTTAGAATTGTTGAAATCTCAACAGAAGGAAATGGGGCTTTTTGTCATTACCCAGAATTCCGTGCAGGTGAGAGGAGCACATTTCTGTGCCAGTCCTATAATTAGCTAAAGGCTGTTAGCGGCTGCGCTCTTTCATTTCTCTTTCATTTTTAGAGGAATGTGTCTCCTCTGTCTGACACTAGATGGTGCAGTTCTGCAGTTTTTAAACCACAAAGCTACTTATAGACCATCCTGTTAGCTGCCCCTACTAGCTGCCCCAGGGCCCTGGCGGAGGTAGTACTGTATCAGGGTGTCAGTAATCACTGATGGAAGTCATGTGGTCTCTGTTATTTCTACCTGTTCTGTTTCTTCTTCTTCGTCTTCAGAAGTCTGGTCGATCTCCAGGTCACTAAAGAGTCCAACCTCCTCACAGTTTCTCAGGAAGCGTGTTGGAGTCGGAGTCTGATCTACACACACACACACACACACACACACAGACACACACAAACGATTTCATAAATCATTTACACCCGGGTGCCCTGCATGGGGTGTATATTGAGTTGCTGTACACACACCTGGGGTAATAAATCATCTTGCTGAGATTCACCACTGCATAAATGCCTCTTATCACAGTACAGCCCTTTATCTCAGCGCCACCTGCTGGTTCATGCGCCAGATCCTTAAACACTCCTCACACTGCTTTCAGATTCATTCCAGCATGTCAATGAAACAGTGCTGTGCAGTCAGTGGTGGCAGTCAGTGTTGTGTGTCAGTGGTGTGTGTCAGTGAATGGTTAGTGTGTGCAGTCAGTGTGTGTGCAGTCAGTGTTGTGCAGTTGATGGTGTGCGTTAGTGTGTGCAGTCGGTGTTGGGCAGTCAGTGTTGTGTGTGTGTCAGTGTTGTGTGTCAGTGGTGTGCTGTCAGTGGTGTGTGCAGTCAGTGTGTGTTCAGTCAGTGTGTGTGCAGTCAGTGTGTGTGCAGTCAGTGTGTCAGTGTGTGTTCAGTCAGTGTGTGTGCAGTCAGTATGTGTCAGTCAGTGTGTGTGTGCAGTCAGTGTGTGTGTACAGTCAGTGTGTGTGCAGTCAGTGTGTGTTCAGTCAGTGTGTGTGCAGTCAGTGTTGTGCAGTCGGTGGTGTGCAGTCGGTGGTGTGCAGTCAGTGTTGGTCAGTCCGGGTCAGTCAGTGGTTCTCTGCTGTTTAAACACTTTAGTTCCATTAAATGGTATTAATTTATTCCAGCAGTTTATTCTCTTCATTTCGTAGTGTTTCTCTCGCTGCACTGCTTCCAGTACGTGTGTGTGGATGTTAGATTTTTTGTCCAATCAGATTTCAGTTTCTATGTGCTGCCATGTTAATCTAATCTGCTTCAGAATCAGTAGCGCTGCCTGTGGAACTTACACTATATTAGCAGGGGCAGATTGATCATTGGGTACAATATTATTAAACACTGTTTCTAATATGCTGGGAATCGAACCCACAATCTTCGGGTTGGCAGTCCAACACTTTAACAATGAGCCACTGCTTCCCCACGAAACTCGTCTGTAGAGTTAAATTAGACCAAATGCACCGCCCGTCACTGCTGCTAGTTTTTTAAGTGTGTGTGTGTGTGTGTGTGTGTGTGTGCAATACCTAAGAGTGTGCTGTCACACTTAATGGCAGAGAACTTCAGGGTCATCTCATGCTTGTGTCTGTGGATGATCAAATGATCTTCTCTTTGGAATTGCTACAGAGATCAAAAGAAACACCTGAGATCAGCTGATGCACGATGTGTGTGTGGTGGGGGTGGTGGGGGTTGTCAATACTTATTCACAGCCAAACAGAGTAAATCAAGGCAAGAGTAGCTAAGAATTCCAGGTGGGACTCACCTGAGTGCATCCGGGGGCGGAGCAAACATACATCCCATCCTGATCACTGTTCATCACTGAAACCTGAAGACACACACACACACATACACACATATACACAGCCACACACACACACACATATACACACCCACCCACACACACACCCACACACATGTAACATACACATACACACACACACACACACACACACACACATACACCCCCCCACACATATATACACACATACACAGCCACACACACACACACACACACACACACACACACACACACACATACACACACACATACACATATACACATAGACACACACATACACGTACATAAACACACACACATATACACATACACATACACACACACACATACACACACACATACAACATATACACATATACACATACACATACACACACACACATACACACATAATAGCAATAATTATTGATATGTTTTTTTATGGATTTTCTCTCCAGATGTTTCCGTTATTTTACTCTATGAACTTAGTTATCAGGTCATGACGTCATCAACAAAGCCTAATTTAAGCAATTTGGTAATGACAGCGCAGATTGACGTCATAAACACGGTAGAACTTCCACTAAGACCTCATACACACACACCACACATACGGAGTCGGAAAGACCTCAGAGCACCTGAACCCGCTGACTGGTATGAATTAATAAAACCGTAAACAAGTTTTCTGAATGAATGAGCACGCTGTGTGTGTGCGTGTGTGTGTGTGTTTGTGTGCGGTGTGTGTGAGACACGCTTAACAGGTCTTCAAATAGATTTCTTAGCCCTGTCTATCAGCGGACAAACTCACTTAACTGTCTGCCTCACACACTCTAACACACACACACACACATACAGTTTCTATCTCTTAATATTAGTTATAATATAGTGTCTCAGAGTTAAAGTAACTCACCTGAACGCGCGCGCGGACTGAGACGTGTGACGCTCCTCGCCGAACTGAAGCGCGATTACACTATCATCTATTTACAGAAGCATTACATCACCCCGCGGTGACGTCACACGGGATCCTGAAAACTTCTAAATCATTGCGGTCGGTTTTTTAGGAAGTCGTGGGCGGGGGGTTAAAGCCACAAGTTCCCGCCCACCCAAAACAGAGGCCTCGCATTGGTCTCGCTGGCTTAGCGGCTGCTGGAGGAGAGGCGTGGCTTCGTGACGCTACTGCACCAACAGCTGTGTGCGCGGGACAGTCCCCGGTCCCGACAGGGGAGCAAAGCGCGTGCATGCATGTGTGTGTGTGTGTGTGTGTGTGTGTGTGGTGTGTGGCGTCAGATCTTTTCCACTGCTCCTTCAAGGCACGACCTTTATTCATAATAATAATAATAATAACAACAACAACAAAAATACTAATAATAACATAATACAATAGTTAATAAATGAATAGAATAAAATATGAATGTTATTAGTAGTAACAGTAAAGAACAGAATGATTATGTTAACAGTAAATGTATGACAGTAAATGAAGATATGAATAGTATTAGTAACAGTAAATGAATATGAATGTTATTAGTAACAGTAAATGAATATGAATGTTATTAGTAGTAACAGTAAATGAATATGAATGTTATTAGTAGTAACAGTAAATGAATATGAATGTTATTAGTAACAGTAAATGAATATGAATGTTATTAGTAGTAACAGTAAATGAATATATGTTATTAGTAACAGTAAATGGAATATGAATGTTATTAGTAGTACAGTAAATGAATATAAATGTTATTAGTAACAGGTAAAGAATAGAATGTTCTTAGTAGTAACAGTAAATGAATATGAATGTTATTAGTAACAGTAAATGAATATGAATGTTATTAGTAGTAACAGTAAATGAATATGAATGTTATTAGTAACAGTAAATGAATATGAATGTTATTAGTACAGTAATGATATGAATGTTATAGTAAGTAACGTAAATGTAAATATAGAACAGTAATAATATGAATGTATAGTAAACAGTAAAGATTTGTTATGTAACAGTAAATGAATATGAATGTTATTAGTAGTAACAGTAAATGAATATGAATGAGGTGTTAAATTACTCCGCTGACTGTTATACTTAAAATGAATGATTTCTGAAGTTTTCTTTCTCTTTTATCAGTAGGTGTGTGTAAGCAACCATGTTTCAGATTGTAAAAAGGAAGTGAGAGTGAGAATGGAGGCGTTGTGTGTGTGTGTGTGTGTGTGTGTGTGTGTGTGTGTGTGTGTGTGTGTGTGTGTGTGTGTGTGGCATAACACTGATGATTCAGACCAACACAGCTCATCTGTGATTTAAGATAGATGGAGAGAGAGGCAGACAGAGAGAGAAGATAGAAAGACAGACAGATAAAGAGACAGACAGAGAGAGACAGACAGATAGAGAGACAGACAGAGAGAGAGACAGACAGATAGAGACAGATAGAGAGAGAGACAGACAGATATAGAGAGAGACAGGGACAGAGGGAGAGAAGCGACAGAGCGAGAAGACAGATAGAGGGGACAGATAGAGACAGAGGAGAGACAGAGAGGGGACAGGGGACAGATAGAGAGACAGACAGAAGAGAGAGAGAGAGGACAGACAGCTGAGAGGACAGACAGATAAGAGACAGACAGATAGAGAAGAGGGACAGGAGAGGCAGACAGACAGATAGAGACAGACAGATAGAGAGAGACAGACAGATACAGAGGAGAGAGAGAGAGAGAGACAGACAGATAGAGAGAGGACAGACAGATATAGAGACAGACAGATAGAGACAGACGATAGACAGACAGATAGAGAGAGGACAGGACAGATAGAGAGGCAGACAGACGAGAGAGAAGAGAGAGACAGAGAGATAGAGAGGAGACAGATAGCAGATATAGAGCAGACAGATAGAGAGACAGACAGATATAGAGAGACAGATAGAGAGAGACAGACAGATAGAGAGAGACAGACAGATATAGAGGCAGACAGACAGATAGAGAGACAAAGACCAGATATAGAGGAGGGACAGACAGATAGAGAGAGACAGACAGATATAGAGGCAGACAGATAGAGAGAGACAGACAGAGAGAAGAGACAGACAGACAGATAGAGACAGACAGATAGAGAGACAGACAGACATATAGAGGCAGAAGAGTATAGAGAGAGACAGACAGATAGAGAGAGACAGACAGATATAGAGGCAGACAGACGATAGAGACAGGACAGATAATATAGAGGCAGACAGATAGAGAGAGACAGACAGATATAGAGGCAGACAGATAGAGAGAGACAGACATAGAGAGGCAGACAGACAGATAGAGACAGACAGATAGAGAGAGACAGACAGATATAGAGGCAGGACAGATAGAGAGAGACAGACAGATAGAGAGAGACAGACAGATATAGAGGCAGACAGATAGAGAGACAGACAGGCACAGATAGAGAGGGACAGACAGAAGATAGAGACAGACAGATAGAGAGAGCAGACAGATAGAGGCAGACAGAGAGAGAGACAGACAGATAGAGAGGCAGACAGAGATAGACAGACAGATAGAGAGAGACAGGAGAGAGAGAGGACAGGACAGATAGAGATGGAGGACAGAAAGATAGAGAGAGACAGACCGATTAAGAGGCAGACAGATAGAGAGAGAGACAGATAGAGACAGACAGATAGAGAGAAGAACGACAGGATAGAGCAGACAGATAGAGAGAGACAGAGAGAGAGACAGAGATATAGAGGAACAGACAGACAGATAGAGAGAGTACAGGACAGATAGAGAGAGCAGACAGATCGAGACAGACAGATAGAGAGGCAGAGGATAGAGACAGACAGATAGAGGACAGATAGGAGAGAGCAGACAGATATAGAGGCAGGGATAGACCGATAGACCGATAGAGACAGACAGATATAGAGGCAGACAGATAGAGAGAGACAGACAGATAGAGAGAGACAGACAGATATAGAGGCAGGATAGAGACCAGAGAGACAGACTATAGAGGCAGAAGCAGACAGATAGAGAGACAGACAGACAGATAGGATAGAGGACAGACAGATATAGAGGCAGACAGATTAGAGAGAGAACAGATAGAGAGAGGACAGATATAGAGAGAAACAGACAGACAGACAGATATAGAGGCAGGACAGACAGATAGAGACAGACAGAGACAGATAGAGAGGCAGACAGATAGAGAGAGACAGACAGATAGAGAGAGACAGACAGATATAGAGGCAGACAGATAGAGAGAGACAGACAGATAGAGAGAGACAGACAGACTAGAGAGATAGAACTTCAGAAGGACTTTAAATGAGAAAAACAAGACGATGACTCATCACTGGTCTACTTCAGTAACCCCACAAAACAAGAAGGAATTGATGATGTCATTTCGAGCCCTCAGTCTGCGTCTCCTCCCATATTTGTGTATTTAACTTCTGCACCAAAACACTGGAAACCATCCACAGTGTATACTATACTATACTATACTATACTATACCATACCATACTATACCATAATATACTATGCTAACAATATACTATACTATGCTGTACTAATTTTTTTACCATATTATACTATACTACACTGGTTCCATACTCTACCTTTCTATACTAATGGTCATTTATTTGTTTATGATTATTCGAAACAACGAGCAGTCAGTGATAACCGGAAGTTGTCTAATGATGACAGAAGTTTCTCAGATCTTTATAATCCTGAGTTTAAAGATTTATTGGCAGTTGATGGGTTTGCACAGGGCACAGGACATACCGTTATCTCTGAGAGTCTCTCTCTCTCTCTCTCACACACACACACACACACACACACACACACACCACACACCTGACTGATTCTGAGGGCTGGTTTGCACCGCTCCAGTGGTTACTTATAACTTTTACTTTGATCCTTTAGAGCTGTTATCTGCATTAAATACACGATTATATGGCATTAATGAATGTAAACGAGAATATATACAAATATATATATATATACACAATAAACAAAAAGCTGTAAACAAAAAATATTTCCATTTAAGCAGGTTTAATATTTATTAGTTGACAAAATAATGCTTGTCAAAGAATGACAATATAACAATTAAAAATAATAATAATAATAGTAATAGTAATAAAATAATAATAATAGTAGTAGTAGCAATAATAGTAATATTATTATTATAATATAATAATAATAGGAGTAGTAGCAATAATAGTAAGGTATATAAGTAATAATAATAATAATAATAGTAGTAGTAGTAGTAGCAATAATAGTAATATAGTATTAATAACAATAACAATTAATAAATATATTAAACAATAATAATAATAATAAATAGTAGTAAGCAATAATAGTAATATTATTAATAATAATAATAATAATAATAATAGTAGTAGTAGTAGTAGCAATAATAGTAATATTATTATTAATAACAATAATCCAATAATAGTATAATAATAATAATTATAATAATAATAATAAGTAGCAAATAATAGTAATATATTTAATAATAATAATAATAATAATAATAATAGTAGTAGTAGTAGTAGCAATAATAGTAATAGTAATAAATAATAATAATAATAGTAGTAGTAGCAATAATAGTAATATTATTATTAATAATAATAATAATAATACTAGTAGTAGTAGTAGCAATAATAGTAATAGTAATAATAATAATAATAATAATAGTAGTAGTAGTAGTACTAATAATAGTAATATAATAATAGTACTAATAATAATAATAATAATAATAATAATAGTAGTAGTAGTAGCAATTAATAGTAATAGTAATAATAAAAGAATAATAATAGTAGTAGTAATAATAGTAATAGTAATAAATAATAATAAATAATAGTAGTAGTAGTAGCAATAATAGTAATATTATTAGTAATAATAATAATAAATAATAGTAGTAGTATAGCAATAATAGTAATAGTAATAATAATTAATAATAATATAGTAGCATATAGTAATATTATTATTAATAATAATAATAAAATAATAATAGTAGCAATAATAGTAATAGTATTATAATAATAATAATAATAATAGTAGTAGTAATGAGCAATTATAAATATAATTATTGTTATTTAATGCTTCCCCAGTGTTATATTACATAAATGCGTTATTACGATAATTGTGAGTCAAATGATCCGAACACGTTTAGTTCGGTTCACTCAAAGAATCGACACAGTGTTGTGACTCGCGATGCCATCAGTGAGGTGTGTATAATATCACTCACTCCTCCTCACTCGCATTCCGCCCCCCCCCCTCCTCCTCCTCCACCTCCTCCAGCTGCTCCTGCGCCGCTGCTTTCCCTCTCCTCTTCCTCTCCTCTTCCTCTTCCTCTTCCTTTCCTTTCCTCTCCTCTTCCTCCACCCCGGGGCGGAGATGGCGGGTGTCGCTGCCGCCTCCTTCTTCTCGAACGCATGTCGTTTCGGCGGCTGCGGGCTGCACTTCGACTCTCTGTCCGAGCTCATCGCTCACATCGAGGACAACCACATCGGTGAGTGCCGCTAGAACCGCCTGCACTTAGCTAGCTAACCGGAGGAAACTGCTCCGAGTGCGTGTGTGTGTGTGTGTGTGTGTGTGTGTGTGTGTGTCAGTGTGTGAGTCAGCGTGTGTAGTAGCAGTATGTAAAGATACGTGTCGCTTCGTTTGCTAAAATCCCGCTATTGACGCCAATTCCGTGTTTGTGTGTGTGTATGTGTGTGCGCGCGCGCCGAGGCCTGAACCGTAATTATCACCGCTGCTTTCAGCTTTGTCTCGCTCGTTTACTTGAGCTGTCTGTCATCACACACACACACACACACACACACACACACACACACACAGATTTCAGTGCCTTGTTCAGCTTGTTAAGGCCTGCTTTTAAACAGAAGAATCTGTGTATGTAGTTAAAGTGCAGGATTGTGTTTGTGTTTTAGTGTCAGTGTGTGTGTGTTTGTGTGTTTTAGTGTTAGTGTGTGTGTTTTAGTGTTAGTGTGTTGTTTTTTAGTGTTAGTGTGTGTGTTTTGTGTTTTTGTGTGTTGTGTGTTTTTAGTGTTTTGTTGTTTTAGTGTTTGTGTGTTTTAGTGTTTTGTGTGTGTGTTTTTATTGTTGTTTTGTGTGTTTGTTTAGTGTTTTGTGTGTTTTAGTGTTTTTGTGTGTGTGTTTTAGTGTTTGTGTGTGGTTTTCGTTTTTTTGTGTGTTTTAGTGTTTTTGTGTGTGTTTATGTTGTGTGTGTGTGTGTGTGTGTGTTGTTGTTAGTGTTTGTGTGGTGTGTTTTTAGTGTTTGTGTTTAGTGTTTGTGTGTTTTTAGTGTGTTTGTGTTTTAGTGTGTGTTTGTTGTGTTGTGTGTGTGTTTTGTTTTGTGTGTTTTAGTGTTTTGTGTTGTGTGTGTAGTGTTGTGTTTGTGTGTGTGTGTTTTTTGTGTTTTGTGTGGTTTAGGTTGTGTGTTTAGTGTTTTGTGTGTGTTTTAGTGTGTTTGTGTGTGTGTGTGTTGTGTGTGTGTTGTAGTGTTTTAGTGTTGTTAGTGGTTTGTGTTTGTGTGTTTTTAGTGTTGTGGTGTGTGTGTTTGTAGTGTTGTGTGTGTGTGTGTGTTTGTGGTGTGTTTAGTTTTGTGTGTGTTTTAGTGTTTTGTGTGTGTGTGTTTAGTGTTTTGTGTGGTGTGTTTGTGAGTGTTTTGTGTGTGTGTGTTAGTGTTGTGTGTTTTTGTGTGTGTTTTAGTGTTTTAGTGTTGTGTGTGTGTGTTAGTGTTTGTGTGTGTGTGTGTGTTGTGGTTTGTGGTTGTTTAGTGTTGTGTGTGTGTGTTTTAGTGTTTTGTGTGTTTTAGTGTGTTTTTAGTGTTTGTGTGTTAGTGGTTTTGTGTGTGTGTGTGTGTTTTAGTGGTTTTGTTGTGTGTGTGTTTTAGTGTGTGTTTGTGTGTTTTAGTGTGTTTGTGTGTTTTAGTGTTTTTTGGTGTGTGTGTGTTGTGTTAGTGTTTTGTGTGTGTTTTGTGTTTTGTGTGTTTGTGTTTTTAGTGTGTTTTTGTGTGTGTGTTTGGTTAGTGTGTTTGTGTTTGTGTTTTTAGTGTGTGTTTTTTGTGTGTGTGGGTTTTGTGTGTGTGTTGTTTAGTGTTTTTGTGGTGTGTGTGTGTGTGTGTTGTTTTTAGTGTTGTTTGTGTGTGTTTGTGTTGTGTTTAGTGTGTGTGTGTTGTGTTGTTGTGTGTTTGTGTTTGTGTGTGTGTGTTTGTGTTTTTGTGGGTTGTGTGTGTGTGTTTGTGTTTTTGTGTGTGTTTGTTAGTGGTTTTGTGTGTGTGTGTGTTTTAGTGGTTTTGTGGATGTGTGTGTGTTTTGTTTTAGGGGTTTTGTGTGTGTGGTGTTTTTAGTGGTTTTGTGTGTGTGTGTGTGTTTTGTGTGTGGTGTGTGTTTTGTGTTTTAGTGGTTTTGTGTGTGGTGTGTTTTAGGGTGTTTTGTGTGTGTGTGTGTTTAGTGGGTTTTGTGTGTGTGTGTGTGTGTTTTAGTGGTTTTGTGTGTGTGTGTTTTAGTGGTTTTGTGTGGTGTGTTTTTTAGTGGTTTGTGTGTGTGTGTTTAGTGGTTTTTGTGTGGTGTTTAGTGGTTTGTGTGTGTTTTAGTGGTTTTGTGTTTTTGTGTGTGTGTGTGTTTTGTGTGTGTGTGTGTTTTGTGTGTGTGTGTGTTGTTGTGTTTGTGTGTTTGTGTGTGGTTTTAGTGTTTTGTGTGTGTGTGTGTTTTTGTGTGTGTGTGTTTAGTTTTTGTGGTAGTGTTTGTTTTTGTGTGTGTGTTTTTTAGTGTTTTTGTGTGTGTGTTTTAGTGTTTTGTTTACTGTGTGTGTGTGTTTAGTGTTTTGTGTGGGTGTGTGTTTTTGTGGTGTGTTAGTGTTTTTGTGTGTGTGTTTTTTAGTGTTGTTTTGTGTGTGTGTGTTTTGTGTGTGTTTTGTGTGTGTGTTTTAGTGGTTTTTGTGTGGTTTTTAGTGGTGTTTTGTGTTTTTGTGTGTGTTTTGTGTTTTGTTTTGTAGTGTGTGTGGTTGTGTTTTTGGGTGTGTGTGTGTGTGTTTGTTTTAGTGGTTTTGTGTGTTGTGTGTGTGTTAGTGGTTTGTGTGTTGTGGTGTGTGTGTGTGTTTAGTGTTTTTGTGTTGTGTTTCTTAGTGTGTGTGTTTTAGTGTTTTTGTTTTAGTGTTTTTGTGTGTGTTTTCGTGTGTTGTGTGTGGTTTTGTGTGTGTGTTGTTTTGTGTGCTGTGTGTGTTTTAGTGTTGTGTTGTGTGTGTGTGTTGTGTTTTTAGTGTGTTTTTGTGTGTTTTGTGTGTGTGTGTTTTTGTGTTGTGTGTTTTTGTGTGTGTTTTGTGGAGTGTTTTTGTGTTTTTAGTGGTTGGGTTGTTTTTGTGTGGTTTTTTGTGTGTGTGTGTGTGTTTTAGTGTTTTTGTGTGTGTTTTAGTGTTTTTGTGGTTTTGTGTTTTTGTGTGTGTGGTTGTGTTTTTGTGTGTGTGTGTTTAGTGTTTTTGTGTGTGTGTGTTTTTGTTTTTGTTTAGGGTTTTTGTGTGTGTGGTTGTGTTTTTGTGTGTGTGTGGTTGAAGTAAAAGTTTAGTGTGAAAGTTAAGCAGCAGGTTTCGAGTGGCTGAAAAATGTTGCCCACTAAAAGTATGTGCCCCCCACAAGCATCACAGTAACACAGTTCTTTTCTGAACACACACACACACACACACACACACACACTCATCTAGGTCTCTGATGAAAGGTGCGTCTACAGGCTGTGATGCTGTGCTTTACCTTCGGTTGTTTTGGGGCAGTTCGGGTGGCCCCAGGGGGCAGTCAGTACAGTGTACGTCAGAAGGATAAATTACAGATGGATTCCAGCTGTGTTCCTGTTTTACTGCTTTATTTTATAGAATTTATTGTTATTTTTATTTTGGTGTTTTATCTGAAGGGGTTCCTGATGCCTCATCTTTCTACCCTGTTAACATTTTTTTGGGGTCGCCACTGGGTGCAGAAGGATGGGATTAGAGCTGCTGGTGTTCCTAATAAAGTGGCTAAGAAAGAATAACATAATGGACATCAGGACTGGGATCAGGGGGACTGCATGTCCTGTCTCAGGGACTGGTCTGGGTCGTGGTCCAGCTCCACCATGGTTCCTGCTCCGCTTCATTGTCCAGGCTTTCCAGGGTTCCACAGCCTTCCTGTTTGCCAAGGTTTAGGTTCTCCGGAGCTTTATGTTTCTCTGCCCGGTATGTTGCCCTGCCAGGTGTGTTTCCCTGCCTGGTATGTTGCCCTGCCAGGTGTGTTTCCCTTCCGGGTGTGTTGCCCTTCCGGGTGTGTTGCCCTGTCAGGTGTGTTGCCCTGCCTGGTGTGTTGCCCTGCCAGGTGTGTTGCCCTTCCGGTTGTGTTGCCCTGCCAGGTGTGTTGCCCTGCCAGGTGTGTTGCCCTGCCAGGTGTGTTTCCCTGCCGGGTGTGTTTTCCTGCCCGGTATGTTGCCCTTCCGGGTGTGTTGCCCTTCCGGGTGTGTTACCCTGCGGTTAGTGTGTAATGGTGTATGTTATGTTCTGGTCGGTGTTCATGTCCATGTTTTCAGGTTATGTGTTGCTGTTTTTTGTTTTATTACTTAACTCCGCTTGTCACTGTAAATAAATAACTGCCCTTTCATTTGAAACAACCCTACGACCTGTGACGTCTGCGTCCTAATTTACTTACTTGCTGTTTGGTAATTGTGGGTCTGCAACACTGACACAGCCGTTCGTTTGATTTGTTACTCATTAATATTTTGTGTCAGACAGACAGCGAGAGACAGAATAACAGTATTTTCTATGAAAAATACTTTCTGCAAAAAAGTTTCTCTTGTAACACAACTTACCCCAGGTGTGTGTGGTGTGAGATGAGGGTGTGTGTGGTGTGGTATGAGGGTGTGTGTGGTGTGAGATGAGGGGGTGTGTGTGGTATGAGATGGGTGGGTGTGTGTGGTGTGAGATGGGCGGGTGTGTGGTGTGAGATGGGGTGTGCTGTGGTGTGAGATGTGTGTGTGGTGATGAGAGAGGGTGTGTGTGTGTGATGAGTGTGTGTGAGATTGATGAGGTGTATGTTGTGGGTGTGAGGTGTGAGATGTGTGTGTGTGAGATGAGGGTGTGTGTGTGGTATGAGATGAGGGTGTGTGTGTGGTATGAGATGAGGGTGTGTGTGTGTGAGATGTGTGTGTGTAGATGTGTAGTGGTATGTGGTATAGTGTGAGTGTGGTGTGTGAGTGTGTGTATGAGATGCGGGTGTGTGTGGAGTGTGAGTGTGTGTGTGTTGTGAGTGTGAGTGATTGTGTGGTGTGAGTGTGTGTGTGTGTAGTGGTGTGTATGTGAGTTGGTGTGGTGAGTGGTGTGTGTGTAGTGTGAGATGAGGGGTGTGTGGTAGTGTGAGTGTGTGGTGTGGGTGTGGTGTGTGTATGTGGAGATGAGGGTGTGTGTGTGTGGTGTGAGATGAGGGTGTGTGTGGTGTGAGTGTGAGTGAGGGTGTGTGTGGTGTGTAGTGTGTGTGTGAGTGTGGTGTGTGTAGTGTGAGGATGGTGTATGTGTGGTGTGTGTGTGAGATGAGGTGTGTGATGTGTGGTGTGAGTGTGAGATGAGGGTGTGTGTGTGTGTGTGTGAGCTGTGTGTGGAGGGGTGTGTGTGTGTGTGTGAGATGTGAGGGTGTGTGTAGTGTGAGTGTGTGTGTGTGTGTGGTGTGAGGTGTGGTGTGTGTGTGAGTTGATGAGAGTGGTGTGTGTGTGAGTGTGTAGTGTGTGAGTATGGTGTGTGTAGTGTGTGTGAGTGTGTGTGAGTGTGTATGTGTGGTGTGAGTGTGTGTGTGGTGTGAGTGTGTGTGAGTGTGTGGTTGTAGTGTGAGTGTGTGTGGGTGTGTGAGTGTGTAGTGTGAGTGAGGGAGTGTGTGTGTGTGGTAGTGTGTGTGTGTGTGGAGTGTGTGTAGTGGGTGTGTGTGGTGTGAGTGTGAGATGTGTGTGTGTGTGTGTATGTGTGGGGTGAGTGTGTGTGTGTGTAGTGTGAGATGTGTAGTGTGGTGTTGTGTGTGTGTGTAGTGTGTAGGTGTGTGGTGTGTGGTGTGGTGTGAGTGTGTGTGTGTGTGTGTGTGTAGTGTGTGTGAGATGAGGGTGTGAGTGTGTGTATGTGTGGTGTGTGTGAGTGTGTGTGTGTGTGTGTGTGAGTGTGTGTGGTGTGTGTGGGTGTAGGTGTGGTGTGTGTGTAGTGTGAGGTGTGAGTGTGGTGTGTGTGTGTGTGTGTGTGTGTAGTGTGTGTGTGTGAGGGTGTGTGTGTGTGTGTGAGATGTGTGTGTGTGGTGTGTGGAGTGTGAGATGAGGGTGTGTAGTGTGAGTGTGTGTGATGTAGTGTGTGTGTGTGGTGTGTGTAGTGTGTGAGGATGTGTAGTGGTGTGTGTGTGAGTGTGTGTGTGTGTAGTGTGTGTGTGTGAGTGTGTGTGTGTGTGTGTGTGTAGTGTGTGAGTGTGTGTGAGTGTATGTGTGGTGGTAGTGTGTGTGAGTGTGTGTGAGTGTGTGTGTGTGAGGGTGTGTGTGTGTAGTGTGTATGTGTGGTGTGAGTGTGTGTGTGTGTGTGTGTGTAGTGTGTGTGTGTGTAGTGTGAGTGTGAGTGTGTGAGGTGTGTGTGTTGTGTAGTGTGTGAGTGTGTAGTGGTGTGTGAGTGTGTGTGTGTGTGTGTGTGTGTGTGTAGTGTGTGAGATGAGGGTGTGTGTGGTGTAAGTGGTATGTGTGGTAGTGAGTGTGATGTGTGTGTGTAGTGTGAGATGAGGGTGTGTAGTGTGTATGTGTGTGTGTGGGTGTGTGGTAGTGTGTAGTGTAGATGGGTGTGTAGTGTGAGTGTGTGATGTGTGTGGTGGATGTGTGTGTGTGTGAGATGTGTAGTGTGTGTGTGTGTGTGAGTGTGTGAGTGTGTATGTGTGGTGTGAGTGTGTGTGTGTGTAGTGTGAGTGTGTGTGTGTGTGTGTGTAGTGTGAGATGAGGGTGTGTGTGTGTGTGTTGTGAGTGTGTGGTGTGTGTGTGTAGTGTGAGATGAGGGTGTGTAGTGTGTGGTGTGTGTGGCGTGTGTAGTGGGTGTGTGTGTGAGTGTGAGTGTGTATTGTGTGGTGTGAGTGTGGTGTGTGAGTGTGTGTGGTAGTGTGAGATGAGGGTGTGTGTGTGTAGTGTGAGTGTGTGGTGAGTGTGTGTGTGTGTGTATGTGTAGTGTGTGTGTGTGTAGTGTGAGTCTGAGATGAGGGTGTGTGAGTGTGTGAGTGGTGTATGTGTGGTGTGAGTGTGTGTGTGTGTTTTGGGGTGTGTGTGTGCGTGTGTGTGTGTAGTGTGAGATGAGGGTGTGTAGTGTGAGTGTGTGTGTGTGGTGTGTGTGGTGTGTGTAGTGTGTGAGATGAGGGGTGTTGGTGTGAGTGTGTATGTGTGGTGTGAGTGTGTGTGTGTGTGGTGTGTAGTGTGTGAGTGAGTGTGCATGTGTGTGTATGAGTGTGTGAGTGTGAGTGTGTGTGAGTGTGTGTGTAGTGTGTAGTGTGAGAGTGAGTGTGTAGTGTGAGTGTGTATGTGTGTTGTGTGAGTGTGAGTGTGAGTGAGTGTGTGTGTGGTGTGTAGGTGTGAGTGTGTGTGTGTGTAGTGTGTGTGTGTGTGTAGTGTGAGATGAGGGTGTGTAGTGTGAGTGTGTATGTGAGTGTGTGTGTGTGGGGTGTTGTGTGTGTTGTGTTGAGGGTGTTGTGTGTTAGGTGAGATGAGGGTGGTGTAGTGTGTGTGGAGTGTGTAGTGTGTAGGGTGTGTTGTGTGTGAGTGTGTAGTGTGTGTGTGTGTGTGTAGTGTGTGTGAGTGTGTGTGATGAGTGTGGGTGTGTAGGGTGTGTAGTGTGAGTGTGTGTGTGTGTGTGTGTGTGTGTAGATGTGAGGGAGTGTGAGTGGAGTGTGTAGTGTGAGTGTGATTGTGTGTGTGTGTGAGTGAGGGTGTGTGTGTGAGTGTGTAGTGTGTGTGTGTGTGTGTGTGTGAGTGTGTAGTGTGAGTGTTGTAGTGTGTGTGTGTGTGTGTGTGTGTAGGTGTGAGATGTGGTGTGAGTGAGTGTGTGTGTGTGTAGTGTGGAGTGAGTGGTGTGTGTGTGAGTGTGATGTGTGGTGTGTGTGTAGGTGTGTGTGTGTGTAGAGTGAGAGGTGTGTGTAGTGGGATGTGTGGTGTGAGGTGTGTGTGAGTGTGTAGTGTGTGTAGTGTGAGTATGTGTGAGTGTGTGTGTGTGTGTGAGTGTGTGTGTGTAGTGTGAGTGATGTGAGGGTGGGTAGTTGTGAGTGTGTATGTGTATGTGTGTGTGTATGTGTGTGTGTGTGTGTGTGTGAGTGTGTGGAGATGTGAGTGGGGTGTGAGGGTGTGTAGTGTGTGTAGTGTGTGTGTGTGAGTGTGTGTGTGTGTGTGTGTGTAGTGTGTGTGTGTGTGAGTGTGATGAGGGTGTGTAGTGTGAGTGTGTATGTGTGGTGTGAGTGTGAGTGAGGGTGTGTGTGTAGTGTGAGATGAGGGTGTGTAGTGTGAGTGTGTGGTAGTGTGTGGTTTAGTGTGGGTGTGTGTGTGAGTGTGAGATGAGGTGTGTGTGTGTGAGTGTGAGTGTGATGTGTAGGGTGTGTGTGTGTGAGTGTGATGATGTGTGTGAGTGTGTGTGTGGGTGTGTGTTGTGTGTGTGTAGTGTGAGTGTGTATGTTGTAGTGTGAGAGGGGTGTGTGTGTGTGAGATGAGGGTGTGTGTGTGTAGTGTGTGAGGTGTGGTGTGTAGTGTGGTGTGTGTTGTGTGAGTGTGTGTGTGTGCGTGTGTGAGTGTGTATGAGGGTGTGTAGTGTGAGTGTGTATGTGAGGTGTGTGTGTGTGTGTGGGTGTGAGTGTGAGTGAG
>VCAZ01000291.1:30000-37500 GCA_005784505.1 Bagarius yarrelli
ACCCTGTCTGTACTTCACACCTGTCGTACTTCCTGTACACCTGTTGTACTTTCCTCGTTACTCCTCACACCGTCTGTACTTCCTCACACCTGTCTGTATTCTCACACCCTCTGTACTCCCACACCCTGTCTGTACTTCCTCACCCCCTGTCTGTATTTCCTCACACCCCTGTCTGTACTTCCTCACACCCTGTCTGTACTGTCTGTACTCCTCACACCCTGTCTGTATGTATTCCTCACACCTGTCTGGTCTGTATTCCTCACACCCTGTCTGTATTTCCTCACACCCTGTCTGTACTTCCTTCACACACCCTGTCTGTACTTCCTCACACCCTGTCTGTACTTCCTCACACCACCCTCACACCCCGGTCTGTACTTCCTCACACCCTGTCTGTCTGTCTGTACTTCCTCACAACCCTGTCTGTACTTCCTCACACCCTGTCTGTACTTCTCACACCCTTCCTGTACTCACACCCGGTCTGTACTTCCTCACACCCTGTCTGTACTTCCTCACACCCTGTCTGTACTGTCTGACTTCCTCACACCCTGTCTGTCTGTCTGTACACCCGGTTCCTCTCACACCCCTGGTCTGTACTTCCTCACACCTGTCTGTACTTCCTCACACCCTGTCTGTACTTTCTCACACCCGGTCTGTACTTCCTCACACCCTGGTCTGTACTTCCCACACCCTGGCTGTCCTCACACCCGTGTCTGTACTTCCTCACACCCTGTCTGTACTGTACTTCCACACCCTCACACCCGGTCGTACTTCCTCACACCCTGTCTGTACTTCCTCACACCCTGTTACCCCGGTCTGTACTTCCTCACACCCGGTCTGTACTCTTCCTCACACCCGGTCTGTACTTCCTCACACCCTGTCTGTACTTCCTCACACCCGGTCTGTACTTCCTCACACCCTGTCTGTACTTCCTCACACCCGGTCTGTACTTCCTCACACCCGGTCTGTACTTCCTCTTACCCTTCCTCACACCCGGTCTGTACTTCCTCACACCCTGTCTGTACTTTCTCACACCCTGTCTGTACTTCCTCACAACTTCCTCACACCCTGTCTGTACTTCCTCACACCCTACTCAAACCCTGGTCTGTCTGTACTTCCTCACACCCACCGTCTGTACTGTCTTTGTACTTCCTCACACCCTGTCTGTACTTCCTCACACCCGGTCTGTACTTCCTCACACCCGGTCTGTACTTCCTCACACCCGGTCTGTGTCGATGAACTACATGTCTCAGTTTTTCTCATGCCTGTCTGTTGACTTCCTGTCTCTGTATTTGGACATCCTCACTTCGGTATGTGGACTTAATTATGCCTGTCTGTATTTCCACCGCTGGGCCCCTGAACAAGGCCCTTAACCTGAACCGCTCATTTGGGTAAGAAAATGAGATAATTGGAAGCTCTGGTTAAAGACGTCTGCCAAATGCTGTAAATGTCAATGCGTTTCTCTCTGAGTGCTGGTGGTCTTTTGGTGTCTGGTCTTCTTCTGTTTCTAAGGGTGGTTCCAGCAGGTGCTTGACCCCCATAATCTCCATCACTTTCCTATAATTAAATTGATATTACAGTTATTTGTAGATAATTGCCCTCCTGCCTCTCCCTGTGTTACAGATACTGATCCTCGAGTTCTGGAGAAACAGGAGCTGCAGCAGCCCACATACGTGGCCCTGAGCTACATCAACAGGTGTGTTCCTCTGAGATGATCATTAAACCTGAACATCTGAAAAATATTCAGTAAAAATTATTTCAATAAAAATGTCCTAAAACCCAGTCATGAGATCCAGAGATCTCCTCTGTAGACCAACAGAATTTGTGCAGACATTAGGATTAAGGTAAGGAAGTAAAACCGTTTCTGAAGCTCTAAATGTTCTCAGGAGAACAGTGAGCTTCATCATAGTGAAATCTAAGAGGTTTGTGGCCACCGGGACTCTTCCTAAAACTGAACATCTGACTGAACTCAGCGTTCCAGGCTAGATCAGGACTGTGAGATAGAGAACCTGCCAGGAGGACAACCATCTTCATCAATCAGAAACACTCCAGGTCCAGGAATAGTTCAGAACTGAACCTCAGAGAACATCTACATTTAAATGAGAGATTTTGGTTTTTACCTTTTACTGGCACTTTGGGGTTATTGTGTGTAGATTGATGGCACACTGTGTGTGTGTGTGTGTGTGTGTGTGTGTGTGTGTGTAGATTCATGACTGAAGCAGCACGCAGAGAGCAGGAGAACCAGAAAAAAAAGGTGCAGCCAAAACTGCCGCTAACAGTCCCTGGAACAGTCTCCCGTAACATGTCCACACCCCCCCGTCATACCAACGGCAGCCTAACCCCGCCTGTGACTCCGCCCATCACACCTTCATCTTCCTTTCGCAGCAGCACACCCACAGGTGTGTGTGTGTGTGTGGATGTGTGTGATGGAGCTGTATGTGTTTTATGTTATAGATTCAATGAAGATGATGGTCGTGGTGGTGGTGATAGTGATAGTGATGATGATGATGGTGGTGGTGGTGATGATGGTCGTGGTAATAGTGGTGATGATGATGATGGTGGTGATGATGATGGTGATAATGATGGTGGTGGTGATGACGATAGCGGTGATGATGATGCCGATGGTGGTGGTGGTGGTGATGGTGGTGATGATGATGATGGTGGTGATGATGATGATGATGATGATGGTGATGATGATGATGGTGATGATGATGATGATGATGTGGTGATGACGATGGTGGTGATGACGATGGTGGTGATGATACTGGTGATGATGATAGTGGTGATGGTGGTGGTGATGATCGTGGTAATAGTGGTGATGATGATGGTTGTGTTGGTGATGATGATGATGGTGGTGATGGTGGTGGTGGTGGTGGTGATGGTGATGATGGTGGTGGTGATGATGATGGTGGTGGTGATGACGATGGTGGTGATGGTAATGATGGTGGTGGTGATGGTGATGGTGGTGGTGGTGGTGGTGATGGTAATGATGGTGGTGGTGATGATAGTGATGATGGTGGTGGTGATGGTGATAATGATGGTTTGTGATTTCTCTCAGGCAGTGAATGTGATGAAGAGGAGGTGGATTATGAAGATTCAGACAGTGACGAGTCGTGGACTACAGAAAGTGCCATTAGTTCAGAGTCCATTCTGAGCTCCATGTGCATGAACGGAGGAGACGAGAAGCCCTTCGCCTGTCCAGTGCCGGGCTGCAAGAAGAGATACAAGGTGGGCACAAACTCACACACACTCCTACACACACACACACACACACACACACACACACACACACACAGGCCTCAGGGGTCTGAGCACTGACAGCGTTCCTGTTTCCCCTGTTAAAGACCACAGCATGACGTCACACTAAAGACAGACATGATTAATCAATCACCGATAACTGATCGGTACAAATCTTCATCAGCTGTTTCAAAAACGGGTGGAAAATAAACAGCTTGTTTTCCCAGACAGACTGAGAGACGTGTGATTTTATCCAATCACAGTGACTTCTTTTGTAAAGTTAACCAATCAGTGTAAAGCTCCGCCCAAACCTTCACACCTACGACACCAAACACACTTCCTTGTGTTTTATTTTGAAGATGTGCTAATACACTTATGTCTTATTTACCAACAGAAATCAGTGTGTGTGTGTGTGTGTGTGTGTGTGTGTGTGTGTGTGTGTGTGTGTGTGTGTGTGTGTGTGTGTCTTGGCAGAACGTGAACGGTATAAAGTATCATGCTAAAAATGGACACCGGACGCAGATCCGCGTAAGGAAGCCCTTCAAGTGCCGCTGTGGAAAAAGCTACAAAACCTCTCAAGGGCTTCGACACCATACCATTAACTTCCACCCCCCACTGTGACCACACACACACACACACACACACACCAGCTCTCTTCAGCTCTCTCTCTCTCTTCATTCGTCTGTTTATCAGTGTTTCCTGTTTTGCACAAGACATTTATTTCGTGTAGTTGAATGGTTGGAGTGTGTGTGTGTGTGTGTGTTTGGTATAGATAAATGGTTGGAGTGTGTGTGTTTGGTGTAGCTGAATGGTTGGTGTGTGTGTGTATGAGACGTGTTTATATTTTTATTCACTTTAATGTATATAAATTTTAAGGAAAGGTTTAGCATGTGCATGTGTTAGCAATGATCATTCACACTCTCACACACACACACACACACACACACACACACACACACACACTCTTTCTGGTCAATCCCCTTTAGTGTCAGTGTGAGAGCCTGATGAGAAGCCACACACACACTGGGAGACTTCCTGACTCCGCCCACTGCCTCATCCACATGTTGTGTAGTGAAACATCTGGAGAGACTGGAGGCACATCTGCCCAGTGTGAATAAATGCTGTGTAGTGAAGCCGGGAGGGGTGAAGGTCACGACGCCGGACGTCTGATGCCGTAGTGAACATGTGCCATACTGGGGCCCTCATACAGGAAGTGGCCCCTTGTGCTGCTGCTCTCTTACACACACACACACACACACACGCACCTCTGATTCCTTAGCAGTATTTAAACCTCAGTGTTTATAAAGCACACACACACACACACATAGTGTGTCTGACTTACTGGGCAGCAGGGTGAGCTGTTACCCTGAGCATCATAAGATCCCAAAAACCCTGTGTGTGTGTGTGTGTGTGTGTGTTGCCCAGTGCAAGTTTTGATACTCGACCGGACATTTGATTCCTGTGTGACGTTGACGTGTCGTCCTGTTCGGTGTGTAGAACCTTTTTTTCCATTTACACACACACACACACACACACACACACACACACACAGGATTTGCAGTTGGAGTCTCAGTCCGGTTCCGTTTCCCAGCCAATGAAACGGAGCCGCTTTGTAAAGTCATTTTTAAGATATTTTCCTACGTTTGGTGGAATATTTTCTCTGTGGACAAAAACACATTTGTATCAGTGACAGATCGTTCGAGTGTTTATTTTTAAAGCTGTTTTAGGACAAACAACCTGAAAATAAAGACAAAGTGAACTGTGTGTGTGTGTGATTTAATCACACTTTTGTTACTGCAGTGCTGAGATGAAAGTGTGTTTTTGAACATATTGCGTTTCTATAAAAATTAAATCTTTATGGTCACATGACTGAACACACACACACACACACAGCAGGAGATTTGTATGATTTATTTCATTCACATTCAGGACACACAGCGGGACTCCACACACCGGCGCCCTCTAGAGGGGGATCAGGAAATGATGTGTCACATGACCGAATGCCATCAAACATAAGCCCAGAACAGGAAGTGCTCCAGCGTCTGGACAAGATTTACAGACAGGGACACTTCAATAGCAGCGTTTAATTCATTCACAATAAATAAAGTGCTGAAAGAAAATCCATAGGGGACACCGAGCGACGGGGCGGGAGTGTACGGTACAGCGCAGGTTCGAATCCCACGGTGGAGTGATGAAAAACATGCAGGTTATTAAACACACAAGCAAATGACCTCATCCTCATGATAAAAAGTGCCGAACTGCTCGTTTACACTCCACACCGCGCAGGGACATGAACCCATCACCCCGTCTAGTCGAAGTTGAGCACATTGTTGTCGAAGTGTGTGAGAACGTGTTTCTCGTAGAGTTCCTGCCTGCAGTCCAGAGCAAACTGTTCACTGCAGACGGGACACACTCGCCAATGAGACTCCACATGACGCTCAAAACGCCGCTGCTCAAAGTGTGGAGGGAAAATAACTTCACACAGAGGACAGCGCTTATGAACATCCGTCCTGAAACACACACACACACACACACACACACACACACACACAGGTGGGATCAGCGCTGACATCACAAATCATTCTTATTCTCTTTAACACCATCATTACTATCAAGAGTACAGAGTGTGTGTGTGTGTGTGTGTGTGTGCAATGTTACCTGGTGTCAAAGCAGAAACTGGAGCTGCTTTCATTTGATTCTGGACTCTGATGATCACAGACTGCAGGGGCTTCACCATCACCTCCCTATTAAAAGACCCCCATGCACACACACACACACACACACACACACACACACACACACACACACACACACTTAATGCTAGTCTTTAAACATTATTCATGCTTTTAAGTCTCATTAAGTCAAGCAGCTCATATTCTTACACACACACACAGCTGTCTGCGTTTCTGTAAAAGGTTAATGGGTCGTTAATGCAGTGAAGGAGAGAGGAAGAGGAGCAGGTGATGGTGAAGAGAGGACAACACCTCCACCAATTAGCACACAGCTCGTCAGGCACGCTGGCTAACGAGTCTCTGCCCTCGTCACTCTCATCCACTGAGCAGGAAACGCCTGAATCGCGTTATTATGCAGATTTCTGCCTCCGCTGCTCCCCTTTGAACCCAAAACGTCTGGATTTAAAGAGCAGGTCGGAGGAGAAGTAAAATACAGCCGGGAATAAAGGAGAAAACTGAACGCCGGGGAATGACCTTAAACACTCTCAGCCATCACACAAACGCTAACAAGTGTTCCTCACGCTGGGACGCTCCTCGGCGGGATTCTCCAGGCCGTCAGGAGGACTGAGACTGCGCAAAGGCTGACTGCACACCACAGGACCCCCCCACAAGGGCGGAGCTACAGGAGGGGGGCGGCAGCTCGGCTGGGGTGACAAAGCCCCGTCTGCTCTGTCTAGAAGAAGAAACACAGGTTTACACTCACGGCATCATGAATGAAGAGCAGTCACGCCAAGACGCTGCTATGCTACGTACCGCGTGTGTCCGGATCACAGTACGGGTTACCGAACTGCAGCTCGGCCGGCTGCTGGGGCACCAGCGGTGGAGGGGGGGAGTCGTGAGGGTAGGGTAGAGGATACCGCAACACCACAGGTTCCCTGACCTCTGACCTCTGTAGACAAGCGGCGTCCTCCCGACCTGCACGTGACTGCAGCTCCTAGAGAGGTAGAAACATCATCAGCATCGACATTTACATTCACATCCTTTAGCAGATGATCGAATTCAGAGCGCCAGAAAACCGGCGGTGCTTTAAATCTGATCAATAAACACAATCAGACAAAAACTAAGTGTAACAACCCGAAAAACAAACTGCTGAAAGGAGCAACAAAGATAATAAGCAACTTTTCCCAAGAGTTTAAATGTGCCGGTTTTTTAGAAGGAGTTCAGGTTTTAATGGTCTCCTGAAGACAGTTGGTGTCTCTGCTGTTCTGACACTGATGGGAAGTTCATTCCACCACCTGGATGCCAGAACAGAGAAAAGTCTTGAATCAGACCAACCTTGTGTATTATGGGATAGTGGAACAGTTGAGCGGTGCTTTTGGATCTGAGGGAGTGCAGTGTGATGTGAGGAGTGATGAGCGCTTGGGACAGGAGGGTTCTGCTCTGCTCTGCTTTTGGTTTTGTAGGCGAGTATCAGTGTTTTGAATCTAATGCGTGGAGCTACTGGGAAACAGTGGAGAAAGAGCATCAGTGTGAACATTTTGGGAGGTTAAAAAACAACTGGTGCAGCTGCATTCTGAATCATCTGCAGTGGACG
>VCAZ01000291.1:52500-55000 GCA_005784505.1 Bagarius yarrelli
ATGAGTGATGAGAGTTATTGATGAGATGAATGAGTGATGAGTTATGATGATGAATGAGTGATTATTGAGTGATATGAATGAATGAGTGATGAATGATGATGAGTTTATTGATGAGTGATGAATGTTATGATGAGTGATTATGAAGAGTGATGAGTTATGATGAATGAGTGATGATTATTGATGAGTGATGAAGTTATTGATGAATGAGTTGATGATGTTATTGATGAATGAATGATGATTTATGATGAATGTGATGATTATTATGAATGAGTGATGAGTTATTAATGAGTGATGAATGATGATGTGATGATGATGATGATGAAGTTATTGATGATGATGTTGAGTGATTTATGATGAGTGATGATTATTAATGAATGAGTGATGATGAGTTATGATGATTATGAGTGATGAGTTTGATTATTTATGAATGAGTTATTAATGAATGAGAGGATTATTTGATGATGAATGAGTGATGAGTTATTATGAATGAGTGATGAGTGATGAATTGATGAGTTGAGTGAGTGATGAGTGATGAGTTATTGATTGAGTGATGAGTTATTATGAATGATTGAATTGAGGCGTTATTGAGATGATGATGAGTGATGAGTTATTGATTGAATGAGTGATGAGTTATTGATGATGAGTTATTAATGAATGAGGATGATGAGTGATGATGTTGATGATTGATGATGAATGAGTGATGAGTTATTGATGAGTTATGATGTGATGAGTTATTGAATGAATGAGTGATGAGTTATTGATGGTGAATGAGTGATGAGTGATGATTATGAGTGAAAGTGATGAATGAGTTATGATGAGTTATGAGTGAATGAGTGATGAGTTGAGTTTATGAGTGATGATGATTAATGAATGAGTGATTATTGAGTGATGAGTTATTGATGAATGATGGAGTGAATGAGTTATTGAGTGAGTGATGAGTGATGAGTTATTGATGAGTGATGATTATTATGAATGAGTGATGAGGTGATGAGTTATTAATGAATGAGTGATGATGATATTGATGAGTGATGAATTATTGATGAATGAGTGATGATGATTAATGAATGCTGATGATGATGATGATTATGATGAGTGATGAGTGATGAGGATTATGATTTAGTGATGAGTTATTAATGAATGAGTGGATGAGTTATGATGAATGAGTTATTGATGATGAGGTTATTGATGAATGAGTGAATGAGTGATGAGTTATTGAAATGAATGAGTGATGAGTTTATTGATTGATATGAGTGATGAGTTATTGATGATGAGTTATTATGAGTGATGAGTGATGATTGATGATGATGAATGAATTGATTAATGATGAGTGATGAGTTATGATGAATGAGTGATGAGTGATGAGTGATGATGAGTTATTGATTGATGAGTTATGAGTGTGATGAGTTATTAATGAATGAGTGATGAATGAGTTATTAATGAATGAGTGATGAGTGATGATTGATGATGAGTGATGATGAGTTATTAATGATGAATGAGTATGATGAGTTATTAATGATGATGAGTGATGAGAGTGAATGATTTTATGAGTGAGTGATGATTATTGATGATGAGTGATTAATGAGTATGAATGAGAGTTATGAGGTAATTGATGAATGAGTGATGAGTTATTAATGAATGAGTGATGAGTGATGATTGATATGATGAGTGATGAGTTATTGAATGATTATGAGTGATGAGTTATGTTATTGAATGATGAGGTATGAGTTAGTTATGATGAATGAGTGAGAGTTTATTGAATGAATGAGTTGATGAGATGAGTTATTGATGAGGATGAGGATGAGTTATGGAATTATGAGTGATGAGTTATTGATGAATGAGTGATGAGTTATTGATGAATGAGTGATGAGTTATTAAGTATATGATGATTGAGATGAGTGATGAGTATTGATGAATGATGAGTGATGAGTTATTGATGAATGAGGATTGAGTTATTGGAGTGATGAGTGATGAATGAGTGATGAGTTATTGATTATGAGTGATGAGTTATTGAATGAGTGATGAGTGATGAGTTTATTGATTATATGAATGATAGTGCTGATGAGTGATTATGAATGTGATGATGAGTGAGTGATGAGTTATTGATTTATGAGTGAGGAGTTATGTGAATGAAGTGATGAGTGATGAGTATTATTAATGATGAGTGATGAGTGATGAGTTATTGATGAATGAGTGATGAGTGATGAGTTATGATGAGAGAGTGACTGAGTGATGAGTATGAGTGAATGAGTGAGGAGTTATTGATGAGTGATGATGAGTTATTGATTTATGCTGAGTTTATAATGATGAGTGATGAGTTTGATGAATGAAGTGAGTGATGAGTTATTGATTTATGAGTTATTGATGAGTTATTAATGAATGAGTGATGATTATATGATATGAGTTGAGTATTAATGAGTGATGAGTGATGAGGGATGATGAGTTGATGAATGAGTGATGAGTTATTAATGAATGAGTGATGAGTTATTGATGAATGAGTGAT
>VCAZ01000291.1:60000-62500 GCA_005784505.1 Bagarius yarrelli
AACACAAAAGCCATTGATCAGTTCTCCAAACTGCTACCAAATCTGCCCCTAAAAACCAGAGAACTGCTTTTCAGTCTTGGTTTACCTGAAAGTAATGGATCCCTGTTCACATCTGGATGGAATTCATGATGAATTTATGAGTGATTATTAACTTTTTCCTCTTGACAAGACAAGTTCTAAGGGTCTTCCTGCAGAGAGAATTAAGAGGCTCTTCTTATTTCCCTTTAAAGCTGAGTGTGACCAATATTGGTGTAGACATTTGGTTACCCAACACACTCCGTTCCAGTGTGTCAGTGGGTAGAAACCAACATTGTTCTTATGCAAACCCTACAAATTCTCTGGCAGCTGAAAGTGATTCATGCTGAGTTTGGGAGTTTGGGAGAACGCTCACCAAAGTCTAGAGCAGGTGACCAGAGTGACGACCTTTAGTACTACATCCAGTACATTGCGGTCAGTGACAGGTAACCCATCATCTCCGCTGTCTAACACCTCTAGAAACAAACAGAGACAAAGACATTCTAGTCTCCAGCTGCAGAGCTGGTCAACCCCTTCAATAGGTGCAAAGTGTTTCGGAGTGTCTCTCAGGTTCTAAGCAAGTTCTCCATTGTCCATAGTATCTTCTGTTGGGACATATTTTTATTTACATTTCTGCCAATTGTCGTTAACAATTGATCTCATTATCTAATTCACCTGAGCGGTTGAGGGTCGGAGGATTAGCTCATGGGCCCAGCAGTGACAGCCTGGTAGTGTTGAGGAATCGAACCCATGATCACCATTCCCTCACCCCAGAATCAGAGACTCCCCCCCCCTTATCCCCCCCCACTCCCAGTCACGGATACATTGTTGGGATTTGAACAAATAATTAACCGTAACTGTTAATGACACTGTCAGGCAGGACATTCACATACATACATTCACATACATACATTTTTAAAAGGGAACTAAACAAAAGATGGAATAAGACAGAAATCCGGGCTTTTTTTTCATGTGGAAGCGACAGATTGTCTACAGATGTTGACAAAGATAATTAAAGTTTGCTGATTAACTCGATTTTCCCGCAGGATTTAGTGTGTGTTTTTATGGCCGGGGATTTGATAAGGATGAAATGAGACCAAGCGGCGGAGTTCATATAGGCGAGTCTTTAAAGCCCTTTCCGTAGATTAGCTCTATGATCACACATTAAAAGCTTTTCCCCCCCCAGTTTTAATTAAGCTTTCTCATCCAGTTTTATTAGCGTTTACACACGCAAGTGGTGTTCACACTCTCACACATCACACACAGCTTTATTGAGTGGTTGTGGAGGTATTCGAGATGAAACTGCAAACCAGAGAACCGTTCCGAATCAACAGACGCTGCAAAGATTATAATTACATTCATTCACAGTGACTTACATTTCATCTCATTTTTAATCTAACTAAACAGTTGAAGGTTTAAGAGTCGTGACAAATCGGTGGTCCCAGGAATTAAACCTATGACCTTTTGATCAACAAGCCTGGATTCCTCTCACATGTCCTTACTGTTGTCACTGTGATGTACAGCTTTACTGCACAACTCATGGAAACCAGATTAAACCAAACAACCCCCCCCCCCCCCCGAGCCTTCCCCCAAAACAACATCTTTATAAATATGTTACTAATAAGAGGAGCATCGTTTATTTTTTATGCATGATTTGCTGCAATATTCCAAACTGAACACTTAGACAGAAGTTTATTGGTTCACATCCCTGAATATTACTGTAGCTGCTTTAACATTTCTATCCTGAAACAGCGCTTAATCCAGGACGTATTTGGTTTATTTACTTACATATTTACATATTTTCTTTCCATAACTGATTTAGGCATCGAGCTGGAATTCGTATGCTCAGCGCCTGTGAACATAAACCCCGCCCACTTTAATCTGATTGGCTGTCAGAAGCACTTTGACATTAATGAACGCTGAGGAATCAGAGATGAAAAGATCTCACATGTTATCTTGGCTATTAATTCTTTCAGAACCGAAGCAGAATTAATATAGAGTAAATATTTGACTACTTTATTCATAGTAAAAATACAGAGATCCGGACCTCCAGGACCTCAGTGGTGGGTTCCACCCTGACTGTAAAGACAGGCTACAGAATAATATTTCATATCATTTAGTGTACATCCGACAACAACCTTTTGGATATAGTCATAAATCATAAATCATAAATCAAATACACTGATTTAGCACAACTTCCTGGTCTGTTAGGAAAGTACAGGAACACCAGTCCATCCCATCCCATCCCATCGCAATCCCATCCCATCCCATCGCAATCCCATCCCATCGCAATCCCATCCCATCCCATCCCATCGCATCCATCTTTCACTGTTTCTCCTATAATCACATCCGTTCTTCTGTGCAGGTTTTCCCAATAGATTGTGTCATCTGACTGTGTGGATTTGATCCTTCAGTCATGATAGTATTAGTATTCGTCCCCCAGTGAGGGGACAGTCAGTGTCAGGGCTCTGTGCAGGACACGCCA
>VCAZ01000291.1:67500-200000 GCA_005784505.1 Bagarius yarrelli
AAGTGTCCATCGCATGTGGACTACAGAATCATCCGGGGACTTTACACACACTGATTTACACATACTAACCATTCAGACAAACTACACACCTCACACACACTACACACCTCACACACTCCATCACACACTACACACCTCACACACACTACACACCTCACACACTCCATCACACACACTACACACCTCACACACACTTTACTACACATACTACACACCTTACACACTCCATCACACACACTACACACCTCACACACTCTATTACACACCTACACACTTCACACACTCTATTACACACCTCATACACTCTATTACACACCTACACACTTCACACACTCTATTACACACCTCACACACACCTTCACACACTCTATTACACACCTCATCATTACACACCTCTTCACACACTCGATTACACACCTACACACTTCACACACTCTATTACACACCTCACACACTCCATCACACACTACACACCTCACACACCTACACACCTCACACACTCCATCACACACACTACACACCTCACACACACTTTACTACACACCTCACACACTCCATCACACACACTACACACTCACACACTCTATTACACACCTCATACACACTATTACACACCCTACACACTTCACACACTCTATTACAACACCTCATACACTCTATTACACACCTACACACTTCACACACTCTATTACACACCTCACACACACTTTATTACATGAGATTTTGGATGCTGCACCAGTTTCTCAAAGAATTTGCTTCTTTCCCTCACCTACGGCTTAGATATTGAATGAGTGTGTGTGTCTCTCTGGTTCACACACTCGGAACTCTTATACAATAAAATCTGCATTTTATTCCGATCATTTGTTGGTATTCGGTTACAAACGTTATGCTCGTTTTATCCACTGGGCTAAAATCTTCATCTGAAACATTTTATTCTGTTGATTAATTTCACACATTTCAATTTGTTTCTGGTTCAGATGTGTGTTCAAACGTGTCTCTGTGGTCAGTCTCCCGCTCAGAAACATCACTGCCGACCCCTGGGCCCCTGAGTAAGGCCCCTAACTCTCAGACTGCTAAGCTGTATTAATGAGCTGTTTGTATAAGAACATCCGCTGTAAAAGTGAATGAACTGCTGATTAAACTCAATAAAATGCTCTGTGATGTCGTGTGTGCTGCAGTAGGAGAAGGTCAGTGTATCCAGTCGGAAAATAAACACACGTCCTTTATAGAACCGACGGCGTCTGAGCTCGATTCCCTTCCCTCCTTTTCACACGCAGCATCTCTGCTGCATTAACTTCCTGTCATCTTTTCATTTGTTTGGTCTGTTGGGATGGATAGAGATGATTATCTTTAGGGTTCTGAGGGACGGAGAAGCTGCACAGCCTCATATTTTACTCCAGATCAGGGTTCCTGTGGCAGCCGTTAATGTTGAAATAAAGGGATACAAAGGAAAAAATATGGGAAAGGTGAACGGAATGAAAAGTGAGGAGAGGACGAGAGTGCAGCTGCTATTGATTACACTTTATGGTGTAAGAATGAATGTGTGTGTGTGCGTGTGTGTGGATAAAGTCTGTTTTTTAGTCTTATATTATATATATATTATACTTCCTGTTTAATTAGATGTAAAGAAGTGATGGGAATGTGGCCTGATGGGTAAATTAGCAGTAAATATATCAGAGCTAAATTCCTATAAATCTGTTTCTGAATCATTGAGTAGAATTTTGTGTCTGAAGATGCCGAGCGTTCCATCATACTGTTCCTGATGGCTACATGATTACTATTGACGGTGTGATGATGAAAGGGAATCAAAGTGATTAGGATGAGTTAAGACCTTTAGGAGGACAATTTCTCATCTAGAGATGAGATGTGTGTGTGTGTGTGTGTGTGTGTGGTGTGTGTGTGTGCGCTTCCCATTTCCTATCCCTTGCTTAGCATTTTAGTTATGAGAAATGTAATAAGTAAGAATGAAATTTTTAAATCATGTACATCATCAGCAGATACCAGGAAGTCCATTATGAGTGTTAAGATCAAATCTGATGATTGGTGTGTCCGGTATAAAATCTGGATGTTTCTGTAGAATTCTCCTGCTACTTTCATGAGTTCCATTATCAGTAAAGCTTAACGAGAATGTGTGTAAGAGGGCGTGGCACTGTGATCAAAGAAGAAATGAGGGGGAATAAAGTGGAACTGATAGGCTGGTGGTGTTTTTCCTGTTTCGCCATAACGCACGGCTTTAAATGCAAATTAAAGACTGTCTTTGCCACCTCACCTGCCTCCGCCTCTGATCTGCAATCGGGCTCCTCCCGTTTCTCTCTGGAGAGATTTAGCTGGCGGCTCCACAGCTCCTGGTCACCGAGATGCCATCCTCCAGTGGGTAGGACGCAGCCTTGAGCAACACTTACAGTGGTTCCACGCTATGGAGTTCCACAGGAGACAGGTCCAGGATCTCAACTGTAAGGTAGCGGTGAAGCATGGCAGATATACTACCTCAATCTGCTTAAAATATAGGAAGGGGAGGTCACTGTAACACACTGGCGATGGTAGGTCCCTAAAAGCGAGAAGCTAGAACTGGAGATAGACACCAATTGGACCCACACACCTACCCTGGTTACTTGTGGAGACCACCTCTCACTGGCCCAGTGCGCAGATTTTTCCAACATATTCTCACTTTTAGCAGGTGACAATAACCTTATAGAGCACCACATTGAGCCACCCCCAGGGGGTTATAGTCTGCCCCCAGCCCTATTGCCTCACTCAGCACAAAAAAGGAGGAACTCAGTGCTATGCTCGTTATATGGAGGTAGTTTCTGCTAAACATGGGTATTTCGTTTCCCTATCATAATATCATATCATGAGGTTCCTTCCACCAGGCTTCATCGTTTGTGATGATGGTTTGATGTTGGGAATCTGGGCCTTTTTGCGCTATAAACTTTTGTTCAACATCTTTTGTTTCATTAGTCCTTTTTCCCAGTAACGTTGTGGTTTGAAAAGAGAGAGGGAGAGAGAGAGAGAGAGAGGGAGAGAGAGACAGAGACAGAGACAGAGACAGAGAGAAACCAGAGTTCCCTGATTATAGAAGAAGTCATAAAAGTTCCATTAAGCTGTGAAGTGAAAACAGAACATCACCATAAAACCTGTTGCTCTTTCTTACTTTATCTTCCATTAACAGACTTAAAGAACAGACACACTTACAGACCTACACGCAGACTGTATGTGTGTGTGCGTGTGTGTGTTAGGATGAAAGACAGAGGCCGTGCTTACCTCTTTACGTGCCCAGTCAGACAGTACAAACAGTGAGGAACCTTTAAACACATCCACCCATCCAGACTCCACTCGCTCTCCATCTCACCACCAAACACCACAACCCATTAATACTAAACGTATTCATATCAAATACAAACACTGCTGGAGAAAAGGAGGAGGAGGAGGAAGAGGAGGAAGAGGAGGAGGAGGGGAACAGACAAATAAGATTAAAAAGATGAAGAAGAAGATAGAGGAGGAGGGGGGAGGGGGGAAGAGGACAAATAATAATAAGAAGAAGATGTTAATAATAGTTTATTATATGTTGTTGTGAAGTTGGAGAAAATGTTCTTAGAACAATATCATTAACTAACTGTACAAAAACCGTCTGTAAATAAAAACACTCCATAAATATTACTCAGCTTGAGCATCGGAATGATATTTCATATTATTAATCCAGAGTTCCTGCTCAGGGTTGTTGTTGTTGTTGTTGTTGTTGTTGTTGTTGTTGCTGTGTGTTCTTTTACTGTTCCTGTCCCGGGTGCTACAGTGCAGTGGGTCTAACCTTGGCAGAGACAGAGACAGAGTGTGTAGAGTTCCCGGTGGTCTTACTGTAGCGTTAAACTTCCACTGAATCGTCTGCATGCTAAAGTTCAGACTACATGATGTTCAACACACCTCACTGGAGAGACGCAGAGTTGATGATCATCTGCACTTCATGAGGAGGAGGTTTCACAGCTCAGTTTCATGAGGTATGAAGGTAAGTTTGGTTCGTTATTCCTCGTTTGTGATTGCTTTCTGCTTAATGTAGTTGATTGACAGGTGGACGAAGGAATGTGTGGGTTTTTCAGACTGTACCACTCGTACCACTCGATCAGTGATCCTCAACCAGATGTTCTCAAAGCAAGTGTTGGTAAAGACAGTGACATCAAAGGAATGAGTGTGTTCATGAAGAGCTTTAAGAGGTAATATTGATCCTCAGCAGGAAGTGTTATCACTATTTTAACTGATCTTCATAAACAGTATTAATTGGATGAGAGACTCAGATTCTAGCCATCCTTTCTCTTCGTTCTGGAAGTATTTTATATTTCTGCATGTTTATTAAGCTTAACAGCATTATTGATGGACGTACTGGACAAACAATTCTTGATGTCCCACACTGGAGGACAGTCTCTCTCTCTCTCTCTCTCTCTCTGGACAGGTTATGCTGAGGTGTCTGGTGGCTTGTAAATGGCTTTTCCTCACTATCTGCTAACCTTAAAATAAATTCCATCAGTCCACCATCACTCCTTATTTAACTGTGTACAATCATATTTCATCTCTTTATTAGGACTCTAGAGCTGGAAACTGAGCCGTGACAGACAATCTTAAAGAAACCACAGCGCAGTCGTTTACACACTTTTGGGTCAGGGTGGAATTCACTGGGCCTCATTTTATGGAGAGCTTTAAAGGAGGATTTGGACAAGCTGAGGACCGCTAATAGAGTAAATTATGTTCGAATCAGACGCAGTGAAATGTCTACCGCTCTAAACCTGGAATTACATTTCATCCTGGACGACACAATCAGTTTTATGAGGAACAAGAAGAAGATGATGATCACACAAACATTACAATACAGCAAAGTTCTGGGATCAGAACCTGTCCAACACGTGGCAGGATCTCGTGATGATCTCTTCATCAGAAGCTTACACACGACTGCAGCTCTGTGATTGGTGATGCACGACAATGAAGCTATTAAAATCGAGAAATTTAGCCGACTTATTGTGTAAACGGTCTGATTCTGTCTCACACCTCAGATGAAGCCATCACGTTTCAGCTGATCATTTTCCACATCCTGGATTTTTCTTTTGTCCAACTGATCTACTGTTGCCAAGATTTTACCATGTGAGCCCTGGGGCCCCAAAACAGAGAAAACTGACAGCGGTCTGAGTCTCTATGGCAGCCCGTGTCATTGATCTGGAACCTTATCATAAATTACACCCCGGAACTGTCTTTCAAACTGAATTAGCTCCTCGTTCACTCTAAACAATGTTCTCAGTTTACTGTAATGAAAGAAACGTCACCCTGTTAGAAACAGAAACAGTGTTTAATGGTGTTTTGGATCTTTAGTCTGTAAATATTTCTGGCTTCCAGCGAGGTGGTTCAGTAAACTGTGCTCTGGAGTTTCGCTCTGTTTTCAGCTTTTCTGCAGATGGAGGATTTTTCACATTCCTTTCCAATGATCCTGTAAACAGAATTTCATGATTGCATTTTATTTGGAATTATGAATCTTTTTTTTTTAACACAGTCTGTTACCGCTTTTAATAAAACCATCAGTCACTTAGTCTGGTCCCCTTTTGGCACTGGGACACACACACACGCACACACACACACTGAGACACATTTCCCACCAGCCAAAACTCGATTAATTGACAAGTCCCTGACTCACACACGGGTTCTGGCTGCTCACTGTGTTCAACCCTGAAAGCATTTAAAAATAATAAAATCTTTATTAAAAAACAATTCTGTAATAATAGAGGCGTCGCTAGCAATTTGGGGCCCCATTAAAGAATATGAGGTTGGGGCCCCGTATCACTCAATACACACTGTTACTGATAATAAACCGCGAAGCTCCTCCCACTTTTAGTGCCGGTGACCAAAAGCAAATATAACAAATCACAACATCCTTCATATAAAAAACAGCCAATCACTGACACGTCTGGCCTCTAAAACGGCACTCGTTTAATAAAAGAATTATAATTATAATTAAAGATTATTTTTCTTTTTCAGCAAAAGGTCTAAAGTCTAAAATTATATTCAACAAAATTCTACACTTTTTGAAAAAACCCAGCAGACTATGCGTTTTATTGCGTCGTGAATTTGTTGTTAATAATTTATAAATATTTGTTCCGATTATAACAGGATTATTATAGGATCATTCAATAACCAATAAACAGTTAAAGTCGACAGCAGTTCCGAACAGCTCATTAACATTTAACACTCAAACGTTTAAAATAGTTTTATTATGAATTTTATGACAACAAAAATTGATTTTGCTCTAAAAGAGAATATTTACATGAAGTCCTGATCTTTATGCTGACGAGAAACTAAAATAAAACACATGTAAAAAAGGGAAAACGCGTAAATTACAAAATTATTTTTAAACAGATAAAAACCCAGATTTCATATTTAGTAAAAAAAAAAGAAGAAAAAAAAAGAAAAAAAGAAGCTGTTTGTTATGAATAATAATGAAAAAAGTGCAAAAGGAAAAGAAGGAAAGATGAGATCGATGAGGTTCCAGCATCATCTATATATCATCTATATAAATACACCCCTCCTATAAACACACCGTCCTGTCATGTGAGTTTCGTTTCTACACTCAATTAAAAACAAAAAGGAAAGCAATAAAAGGCAACTAGTAGCTTCGTCATGTGCGCTGATTAAATTAATGAATTAAAAAGTATATAAATATATTCCTAATTTTGATAACAAATATTTATTTTATCCTGTTAAAAATGCTGTGAATTATTTAAATGTTAATATATGTAAAATAAACTGCATGAAGCGGTTTCTAAAACAACATATAGCATTACTGTGTGTCCTCCATTTCGCTTCATAACCGGAAAACATGTTTAGTGGCGTTTGAAGAGCTCGTGTGGTTTGTGCGTTAAAGTTCTTTTTGTGGTTTTATGTGTCTTATCTGGTTATCTGGTCAGGGGCACGTGCTCCCTTTGATCGACGGCAACGGTCGGCGACTTGCTGAGAAAAGCCGGCGAGAACATTAGGAAGGTATCATCTCTGCTGCTGGGCGAGCACGTGACGTCTGCGCTCGTCGGCGACCTCTGAGCAGTCCCGGTGGATTGACAAGCCAGACACGAGCACGCGCCCCCGCCGGGACCGAGGACGTGACCTGCGCTTGCGTACAGCGACGGGTGTCGAAACGCGCAGAGCAGCTCGGGACGCGGGTACGAGTGAGAAAGGAGCCTGAAAGTGTCCAATGAGCGCAAAGGGTTAGCGAAAGCAGGCGCTCCAGCTGCGGCGGCTGAACCCCCGGCCATGCCGCTCAGGGGGGAGTAATAAGCCACAGGGAGATGGGAGGAAAACGGATAGGGCAGATTCCCCGCGTGGCTCACCATGTAGCTGTAAAAGGCTGGATCGGCTGGATGAGGCCAAGTCATAGCCAGGCGTTGCCTCTTGTCCTTCATCCGCCGGTTCTGGAACCAAACCTGGAATTGAAAGCGCATCCACGTGCGTGAGTTAGGGAGCAAAATCCCTCTGAGAGAAGAATGATTTCTTTATTTTCATAATTTATATAACTACAGAATTATTACAGCACAGAAATCATTGCTTTATATTTCTATGCAGTTTAGATAAATAATTAATATGCTATATATAAATATTAATATACTATATATATATACACACTACTAATACTATATATATAATATACTATATATACTACAAAACTTTATATGTATATATATATAGTATATACTGCACAAGTCCATCCCTTTTACCTTGATGGTAGTTTCGGGTAAATTCAGGGCAGCCGCCAGTTCGCATCGTCGTGGACGGGACACGTAATTCTCCCTGTAAAACTCCTTCTCCAGCCGCGCGATCTGCTCCCTCGTGAAAGCGGTGCGGTAACGGCGCATCTGATCCGAGCCGTAGGAAATGCCCCCGGGGCACGTGCTCACCTTCACACCTCCATCCACTGAGCTCACAGTGCTGGGACTCGGAGACTCACGTGCTGTAGGAAACAGAGAGGTGCAATTATTTAGGGTGTCGGACAATCTGGCAGATAGACTATAATATTATTACTGATTTATTTATTATTACGTTTATATGAATCTGTGTCAATAATAATAATAATAATAATAACAACAATAATAGTTTTCTTATTATTATTTTCATCATCGTGACCAATATCATTGCACAGAACTTGTAATATTTATCACTGTAATAATTAACATTTTAATGAACATTTTGAGATTTTATCTTTGTTTTATTTGACTCTTTCTTTAATAATACTACATTAAACACACATTTGTGAATATGTTGCGCAAATATTTAGTTTTAATTCATCAACTGAATAATGTTATTTGTATGACACACCTGCGCATCTGCTCAATCACGTGACAGCAGCCTAATTCACACAGGACATCAGACTGAAGAGCTTTATGATCAGAACATCAGATCAGTGATTTCTGCAGGTGGGGCAGATTCATGACCGAGGGACTCGACCTGCCAGCCGTGTGTCAAAAGATCACACTGCTGGTGGTGATGTAATCATTTGGATCAGGACCATTAACACTACTGAAGTGCAATCTGAATGTTCTATGTTTCCATTTCCTCGACTTACTTACGCAGATGTATTTTTATTATGTTTAGTATGTCTTGTTGTCTTTTGTGACACTAAATCAGATTGTCTCTATGCGCACGCACCTCTTTCTGATTCTGATACAGAACATTAATGTTCACTCTGTCCTTCTGTTCTCCTGATTGAACTGATGCAGAAAATATAACACGATCATCCAGTTCTGAGTTGCGTCATGTTATTTTATATTAGCATGTTTATAATGTTAAAACTTTTAAAACAGGTGGAATTTGTTAACAGGAAGTTTAAAGCACGTGGCGCTTAAATTATGTCACCATAAGTCCAGTGTCGTATAAATCTTCACTGCAGCAGATCTTTAATGATCCCAGCATTTTCATCTAATTTGCTAATTAATTAATCAATTCTGATGACGACACTTCAGTCCTAACATCCCTCATGCACAGCTCAGATTATTTATTTTAAGTGAATAAGTAAGAGAAAGATGCTCCTTTACCTCGGATGTTGTGGTAATCCGCGCGTTCCGGGGTGCAGCTTGCGTCAGTGCCGTCATAGAAGTCGGATTCTGCGTCGGAGCTGCTGGATTCTTTCTTCTGGAGATCTGCGAGTTCCGGCTCGTGCGCGCACGGATTAGTCATTTCTTTCAAAGTGCCGCTCTGCGCTTCCTCCTTTGTCTCGTGCGTTCGCTCCTGTGGATACGGGAAACAGTCGCTGTTCCTGCGAGTCACCCTGTCCTGTTGGGCTTCGAAGAAATTGGAGTTCAGTGTTCCAGCGTGACCAGCGTCGGTCCTCATCAAGCCGTCTTTTCTACTTTCCATAACCTGCGCTCGTGCTGCAAGAAATAGTTCTTGGCGTGAATCACACAGGATCCGTTCACAGACAGAAACGCAGCAGCGATCGTGCAGCTGTATAGAGTGCAGCGCGAGCTCTGGGCCGGATCACCGCTGCCCTGCCTCCCCTCTGGAAATGTCATTCTTAATGGGGGCAAAGCGTCATAGCAGAACGCTCGGTGACGCCACACGTCGGTTTAACGTGAGAAACAGAAGAGGGTGAGGAGCTCAGATAAATGTGTGTGGATGGAGGTGTGGATTAGAAGTTTTTCACACTATAACACTACAGCGGATGCATCATTGTACATTTTATTACAAACTGTGCTGATTCGGGATCCGGAAGTGACCTACTGATGGCGTAAGAGACATAAGAGAGGTTTCTAAAGTGACAGCGTGATTACCAGGTGAGGGCTGCCAACTGCTCCTGGTAATCACGCTGTCACTTTAGAAACCTCTCTTATGTTTGTAGGACGCAGAGAACTTCAGGACGCCATCAGTAGGTGTTGACTTTGACTTTGAACTTTTGGAACAGAATTCATGCGTCCAGTCGTCTTACAGTATTTAAAAAATGAATTCCATCCATACTTTTAATTGGAATATGTTGTGCGAATGTGAGTGTAATTAAAGGGTAATTAATGTGAACGCAGCGTCCTGTTGGGGTAACTGGGGTAGAAAATGTGTAATAAAACTATTACAATGCTGTTTACACTAAATTCTGGTGAGATGTTAAATAAGTTTAAAATGTAAGTCTGTAAAGTTATGGGATGGAATTTTGGAATATATACACTTACATACATTTACTATCGGACGGGGTGTGAATCTGGTCCCCCTGTCACACGGCTGGCCCACCAAACTGCAGGGGAAAAGAAAGAGAAAAAACACGTGGTCTAATAATATATACTGTTAATATTTGAACATTTTCTTTAAATCACAGAAGAACATTTCTAAAACACCCCCCCCCCCCCCCCCCCACACACACACAGTCAGCAACGATAACCAGTCCGGTGGTACAGACACTCAGCTCATTACTAAGCTCAAGTGAAACTAATCAATGTCAATACAATGACGTCACAAGAAAAACAGATTGACAGTCACATTAGGTTCACATGAGGTTCTTTTTTAAAATCTGAAGGCTTTACTCTGCGTAATGACGTAATAACGCATGAAATGCAGAACAACCAATCAGAGAAACAGATTCATTTAATGACATTTTATTCGTTTTAATTTTATTACATAGAAAATCATGAAATATCAAATTTTAACAACAATAACATTTGTTGTCCTCGGTTATGATGCAGGATTACAGCAGCTACATTATAGACATCATAACAACTTGACCAAAAAACAGAATTTCCTTATAAAACATACGCAATTAAAATGATTTCATATTAAACAAATGAGCTAAAAGCTGTTTTAGACAGAAACCCTGAGAAAAACCAGACTGAAGTGTGTGTTTATAAATTATTTCATGTACACATCGATGTCCAAACAGGATTATGACCAGAAGCTTCTGAGAAAAATACAAAATGAGGTTATGCCTTCTAAGCCTTTCACCTTTTCCCCTCTTTCTTTCTTTCTTTCTTCTTTCTTTCTTTCTTTCTTTTCTTTCTTCTTTCTTTCTTTCTTTCTTTCACTTACACTCTGCGGATTCTAACTGATTTCACTTTGGAGATGTTTTAATAATCATTTTCCCCTGAAAACCCAGTTAATTGTATAGTTTTTATTTGCGGTGAATGAATTGCATCAAACATTATTAATAATAAACAACAACCACAGCAACCTGATTTGCGTCTCTTAAACCACGAGCAGGTAAATGGGGTAAGAAACGTGTTGTGTGGCCCTGAGCTGTTTTTTCTGCAGTCAAAGCTGTCCTTGTGCGCCCCCGCCTGTCCAAACAAAGAATGACAGGAAAGACTCTCCTACACACACACACACACACACCCGACGGAACGACGAAGTCAGAATAATGGTGGTTAAGCCCAGGATAGGCCCCGCCCCCTGGTGTATATTCCAGCAGTAAATCTTTGCACTCAGCCCGTCTTTAACTTTGAACTTTACTGCGTTTGGCATTTTGCGCTCAGAGCAAACGGTCCCTGCTGGAAAGCTGTTCACTGCGCCTCGGGGCTGAAACTGAGCTTACACACACACACACACACACATACCCTATAGTTACATAGACTGAGATTTGAAGTGTATAATTTTATATAATATATTTCAATGCAATAATGATAATGTGCTTCTGTCCTCATCTCCCCATAATAAAAAATAAAAAAGTACACGTGTATTAAAATGAGGTTTATCTCTAAGAAAAACTCTGCATTCAGAAGAAGTCATTATGAAATCATTGGAAATAATTAAATTATAAATGTGTTAAATGACACTCACATAAGGAGAAATGTTGTTGTTAGTTAATCTGTTCATCAGTTTCTCTTCTGCGGGTTTCACTTTAGTTTATACGGAAACGTCACTTTTTCTTCCTGTTGAATGTTGAATGTTTTCCACGCGTGAATAATGTATTAAAGGTTTATGGCAGGTTAGTGATTAGTCTTATAATCACCCGATTGCGCCACCACGTGTCTTTCATGTAGGTTTAGGCTACAGGCCTTCCTTTTATCCTGGTGGTTCAGGCGTAAAATTACATCTGTTAAATAATAACATTATATTAACATTTACGCAGCATAGTTAAGCTTGCTTTAACCTTTAACTGTAATACAGTAGACTGTTAGACAGGATGTAGTAAACGTTTTCCCCTACTGATGTTTCCGTTAGTTTCCCAATCATCCTGGAGCGCAGAGACAGAAGCATCATTAACTCACAGACAAGACAAAAGGACAGATTGAAAATGGTCGCAATTCTGTCGGTTTGTGGACGGGACATTAATTATAATTAAAATAACACAAGCGGAATCGGCGATCTTACCAGACTTTATCATTTAATAGGCATCCTTTTATTTATTCATTTATTATTAAATATATACGGTAGGAATATACTTATATAAGAACCCGCTGTTTTAGTCAATCGGAGTTCTTTAATCAGACAATCAGACGGAATGTACCGCCAAATGAATATGTTTATCACCGATGGTGATAATTAATATAAAGTAATTAAAAACTAGGTCCATTATGTTAAATAATGAAGCTACTGGTTCAAATAAAGTATTAAATAGTTGATCAGTTCTAATTTCTCTCCTCTGCAACAGACTAACACAGCACAGTGGCACAAATTAGGCAGGGGACGCGGATCAGGTACCGCGCATGCGCACAAACGTCCCACGTTACGAAACCACATGTCCACGATTATGAAAGACAAAATGGAAAATGTTTGCAGTTCTTTAATCTTAACACGCGTTATAACTGTTATTAAACAGAGTTTAAAAAATCCTAATCATTCAAAGCGGTTAGCCTTTTTTTATCTCTGATCAGAGTTTAGATCAGATTTTTAACAGAATAAATTGGGTGGGTTTGTATCGGGTGCGGATTCAGGTAAACACTGGGGCTGCTCCTAAATCACAAGCTTTATTTTATTTTATTTTATTTTAAAAACATGTTCCACTAACACAGCATTATAAACACCTCCTCGTGCGAACGGTTCTACGGGTTTGGGGTAACAGACAGTTGCGTTTGCACATAAAACAATACAATCCATCCACCTATAGAAAGCAGAACGACTGCATTATACATAATAATAATAATAATAATAATAATAATAATAATAACAATATAATAATAATAATAATAATAATAATAACAATAATAATAATAATAATAATAATAACAATAATAACAATAATAATAATAATAACAATAATAACAATAATAATAATATAATAATAATAAATAATAATACAATAATAATAATCAATAATAATAATAATAATAATACAATAATAAATACTATAACAATAATAATAAATAATAATAACAATAATAATACTAATAATACTAATAATAATAACATAATAATAACAATAATAATAACAATAATAACAATAATAATAATAATAACAATAAATAATAATAACATAATAATAAATAATAATAATAATAATAATAATAATAATAACAATAATAATAACAATAATTCTCCATAGGTTAAGCTAATCTCTCTCTGACGGGACGAACTTTTCCTAGAAGATATTTGGGTTATTTTGAGGATGGAATCTGGCAGAAGGACTTTGGGGAAACTCACGTTACCACGTGACCTTAAAGCTGATTATGTTTGCATGGTTTGTTAAACTTGCTTTACTTTATAATAAAACACAAAATATGTGAACTTTATATGACGCGCCAAAAAAGAAGGTTAATGTGGAAACGTCTAACACACAATTGTGGAAATGATCTTTCGATAATGATTGTAGTCCAATTAATGACGAGTTTGTGCAGATTGTTCTTTCACTGAAGAACCACATCAATACAACATCACAAAACGGGTTCCATTATGTACGAACAGTTTCAATCTTCCACCTGTTTTGGGGCCTATAAATCTTAATGTTTCAGTTACAACAGCAACAAAATGAACAAACGCATAAAACAGGGAAGCACAACGATCTTTCGGTGTGTGTGTGTGTGTGTGTGTGTGTGTGTGGATTCCTAAGAGGCCCTGCACTTTAGCTGCACTTGAGCTTTAACACTTTTATCCTCCACAACTTTATTTACGAACAAGACAAAGGAAATTCTAAATAATCATTTATAACATTGTTAAAAAATAAACAATGACACTTTGCGTATAGATATATTATATATATATATATATATATATATATATATATATATATATATATATATATATATATATATATATTATAACCACTCTTTAGGTTATAATATTCGGATTGGATCGGAGCCCCCGGGGGTTTGAGCCTGTACAGATGCTGTATTAAAATATAAATGACAGCCTATCAGTTTAAATGATTTATGAATTTGATGTCTTAGCAAGTTATTCCATTATAATTTATATAAAAATAAATGCTGTTGAAATATAAAAATGCTTTCTATCCAATCTTTCGCATCTTTCACTCTTCTCCTGTTGTGAAGAGTGAAACCGATGGAAATGTATCCATCAAACACACATCAGTGTTTCATCGACAGACTTTTGGCTCAGCTGCAGGTCAGAGAATCTGCCACACCTCTTCCTCCTATCAGTGTTCGGATTCGGTCAGGGGACGTGATGTTCAGTGGAGAATCAGGTTCCTCTTCTAATCCATCGGTGTGTTTCCCTCAAACCGCCCCGACGTGTGTGTATCTTAGTTATTCACTATGTAAATTTTATTCCTACCTAAAAAAACCCTCTAGCACATTAGTGTGTTCTGGAGGGTCTGACTGACCTAAACGCGTGTAATGTCCTTATTCATAATTTAACTTTTTTATTTGACTTTGTTATTATATTTTTATTATATTATTTCTAGGTTAGCATATTGCTATCAAGCTAAATCGTATGCTATTTATTTGGACGAGTTTGTTTGATTAAATATTCAAAAGATGAAGTATGTATACATATAAAAGTAAATACAGTAAAGCTATAAATAAATAAATAAAGAATTAAGCTATACAAATAAACGAAATATAAACTGGGAAAATCCTCTATATTTGGTTGGGGTTCTTTTGGGGTTCTTTTGGGGTTCGCGAAAAAAAAGAACGTTTGAAAATTAAATTTCGTTTCAAATCTTGAAGGATTTATAAAGTCAATTTTCAGAAATAAATAATGTCCAAAGTTGTTTAAATGTTTTTATTGCACGGCTTTAATTTTAAAGACAGAATCATTAGAACAAATTAATTCTGTGTTATGATAAATAAATAAATGGTGGATTTCCTCTGAGACAGAAACACTGCCAGCGGAACTGAATTGTTTTCTGTACTGTTTCTCTTGGTAGCTGGGAAATTTACTGACATTACATAGACCTGTTAAAGGCTACGACTTCCGGTACCACATCTAATCTGCTGCTCATTTTCTGCCTAATTGGACAAAAAAACACGCAGAAACTTCCAAGAGAAGAAACTGAAGATTTTGGATTGTCTGAATTATGAAGGACACAGACTAACCCAACAATCAGTGAAGCAGCTCTAATGACTGATGAAGGCCTGATGGGAGCTGGAGATACTTTTTACTTTTTGTTTGTTTGTTTGTTTTCTTTTTATCGCTACACATGATGTGATAACTGTAGAAATAAGAATACTGTAGAAATCGCATACATATTCAACCGTTTCTGCACTTCTTTAACGCGGATGTGTGTTTTTAGCTCTGCTGCTTTTTCTTAACTTTAAATGTGGACGACTGAAACGTCCTCCTAGACAAACCACGTGGAGCTCCCAGCCAATGGCAGCGCGACCCTGGCAGGCGGATCGGGCGCGTCTGAGTCTCTTGACTTGTGCAGATTTGGTTATCTGCTGTTGTTGATTTCAGTCCACCGGTGAGTGACTGAACGATCCTCACTGTTCGATGCCCGACTGCTATGACAACGTCACTGCTCGCGCGCCCGCGTTGGACAGACCCGGTCATGTTTCTATATGACAACAGCAGTGCTCTGAACGACGCGGGAATAAACATGGACACGTTTGCGGGAGGCAACTTTGCACCGAGCTCGTGCAGAAATCGTATAGTTCCCAGCGCTGCCTACACGTCGTGTGAAGTGACTACAGCCGGAGTTGGTGACCCTGGAAAACAGTGCAGCCCGTGCGCGGCCTCGCAGCGATCCGGCGGAGCACCGCTGCCTTATGGGTATCTCAGCAGCGGCGGTTATTACTCACGCCAAGTGTCTCACCCTCACTGGAGTAACGCTGGGGCCAAATCATCCGCTCATTCCCAAGCCTCTGCCTCCTCTCAATACGGGGATAAATACACCGATATTCCAGCCCCGTCGGCCGAAGATTATGTTTCTTCTCGAGCCAAAGAGTTTGCATTCTACCCGAGTTATGGTTCGAGTCCGTACCAGCCAGTGGCCGGCTATCTGGATGTACCTGTAGTACAGGCTGTGAGCGGACCATCGGAGCCCAGGAACGACCCCACTTTATTGCCCGTGGAAAGTTATCAGCAGTGGGCTGTTAGCGCTGGAGACTGGAACGCCAAAGAGCAACAGACACATACAGGACACGCGTGGAAATTACCTGTACCAGGTACAAATAACATTTATCCGCATTACGCATCCGAGCGTCAGGGGAAGATTCAGATTTCCAAAATATAAAAGATTATAGATCAAACCATCGTAGTCACTGCATCATCATCATCATCGCCATCATCATCGTCATCATTATCATTACTTATAATAAAAGATTAAATTATTCTAAAGGAAATAATTTTTCCTTTTTTGTTTTTCTGTTTTCAGATTCAGTTCCTCACGTTGAATCAGACGGAAGTTCGTTCCGGCGCGGCAGAAAGAAACGCGTTCCATACACAAAGGTGCAACTGAAAGAACTCGAGCGTGAATACACAGCCAACAAGTTCATTACCAAAGACAAACGCCGGCGGATTTCCGCTCTCACCCAGCTGTCCGAACGACAGGTGACCATCTGGTTTCAAAACCGGCGCGTAAAAGAGAAGAAAACTGTCAACAAATTAAAGACCTAACGATAAAAAGCACAAGGAAACATTCGGGGCCACGCATGCAGACGCAGACGCAGACGCAGACGCAGAGCTTTATACGCTGCTATAGACGGACTGGAGAGATTTCTTTCTTTTCCCTGGACTAGCAGCTCACAGGGAGCGTCTTTAAATCGGATAAATGGAACGATGACGCGCAGATTAGATCTTTCTCAGGCTGTGTGTTAATCAGTGTGTGATCCGGATTGAGAACCTCACTAACACTGCGTGGTGAAAGAATTAATATTTATATCAAATTCTTAAACATTGTTTCTGTATAATAATAACTATAATTGATTATTTTCTATCGTTATTTCTGTCCTCGTGTCCGATCAGTGTTCCTCACGCGGGTTTAATTAAACCACTAAGATAATTACTGTTTGAACCATTTTCTTTTCCACTCACATTCCGCGCGAGTAAATTTCTACACGCCTTTACCGTGTTTGGCTTCGGTCCTCGACACGTTTCAGTGTATGTAAAAAATCAAGATTTTTATAATAACGTGAAGTACAAATCTGTTTCGTTTTTTATATTATTATGTAAGAAGTCAAGACAATTTGCTGGTCTACATGTGCATTTATAGAACAACATCGCCACCTAGCGATAAGTTCAGTTCATTGCCTCTGAAAACTGTTTAAACGGCTTTTCTGTCTTCTTTTTGAATCAGCAATTAAAAATAAAAAATGTAGAAATTAGACAATTAAAAGCTTTTTATTTTAACTGTTTACTGCTCGTATTGCAAAGACACCTAAAAACACCCTTCAAAGTGGTCCCAATCCCACAGTTACAGCTGATATTATTATTATCCCCTACACGCCCCAATGTAGGGTTGGATTTTGATTTTTTAAAACTGAAAAGTGTGTTTGAATAACCCGTTTTACAAGACTGATAAACTATTTTATTGATGGAAAACAGGTTTTAATTATTAAACTCTGATAATTAACTAAAAATGATGACGTGGTAGCGCGGTGGTTAAGGTGTTGTTCTACTATTTGGAAAATCAGGGTTCGAGTCCCAGCACGACCAAGTTTCCACTATTGGGCCCCTGAGTAAGGCCCCTAATCCCCCATTGCTTAGTTGTATGAAAGAGATAAATGGTGCTCTGGATAAAGATGTCCATGAATAAATAGAGATCACACTATATATTTACGTCCAACATGTATTTCCTTTGCATTAGTATTTTGTTTATTTCAGCCGGGAGACAGTCTTCTCCAGGTCTGGATGCTGTGGTGGCCAAGCAGGGTATCATATGCTTTCTAAAGCACTCCTAAGCAGAATTATTCCTAATTTTTGGGGGGCACAGAATGTTGATAAACCATGAGATGAACCTCCATGTCAGCTCGCAACTCCAGGCTTTACATTAAGTCAAGATTTCCTATTTATACAATATTTTATAGACAGAAAAATCCACATGTTTAGTAGATCAGATCAGAGGATTATCTGGTTTATGGTTTAAACTATACTCACTTCAGCACATAATATCTGTCCATTTATATTTACATCCACTGTCTTAAACTCTGATAATTAACTAAAAATGGTGACGTGGTAGCGCAGTGGTTAAGGTGTTGAGTTGCTGATCTGAAGACCAGAAGGATCTGGGTTCAAGCCCCACCACCAGCAAGACAACCACTGTTGGGTCCTTGAGCAAGACCCTTAACCCCTCCTGCTCCAGGGGGCGCTGTATCATAGCTGATCCTGCACTCTGACCCCCAACTTACTAAGATGGGATATGCGAAAAACACTGCATTTCGTTGGCTCTGTACACGTACCTTCCACAATGAAGTTGCATATTTATTTTATTTTATTATTTTTCCAGGCGACTTACCGAAGTGCTAATTGTAACATTATCTGGCTTATAATATATGACTCTGTAAAATCATGCACCTTCTGCTAAATATTATCTTTAATAACTGTGACTGTGTCTGGGGTGAAAAGTCAAAGCCAGAAGTCAGTGTGAAATGTTCTAAATGAGGCCAATAAATCATTAACAAATAACATTAATGACAGTCAGATAAACTACATGAACCAGTGAGATCATCTATAAATTGACATATATAAAATGACGACATAAACAATAATACACGGCACTGTCATATGATTAAATCGACTCGTTACCCAATCGTCAGTAAACTTCCTCTTTAACCTCTTTTGTTTTTATTCATATACAGAAAGAATTTTGTAGTAAAATTAACAAACAAGAAGTGAGGACAAATATCAATGAGTGGGGAAATTATTCACATTCATTTAATGACATCATTGAAAGGCCTCAATGTAAATGACTGCAAGAATTTTTTTTATTGACCTCTAGGTGGCGCTCACATAAAACTAATCCTAAACCCGGTTCCGTTTTTTCTCTCTAGATGTTTTGCATCGCACTGTGATTTGTGATGCCTTAAAATGGAGTCAGATATTTTACATTTTACTGTGTTAGGATCACAATGTAACCGTGGATGGTAACTGATCGTTTTCCCCAGAGGTGAAATCTATAAGAAGAACAGCAGTGGGCCTAAAAGCGAACCTTGGGAAAAATCAAACCACCCAAACATCATTGCCAAATATTTGCTTAGTCTTATTTATAACTTACCGCATTGTTTTGATCTAAAAACAATTAAAATGAAGTCAAAGACAAGAAGGACAATTAAAATGCAAGAAGAAAGAATTCCGATTGGGGTTCATTAATTAAACTTCTCTGTGGATCATTTGGAGGATATACAGTATGATAGATGAAGGTAGAGGTGCTGCTCTCCGGGGAGAATGTACAGGCCAGGAGGTGTAACAGTGTCACCAAGACACCATTATCTGATTGGTCAATGGAACAAGATCCCTCAGTGATATTTAAACATGTCCTAATATTTTATAGTGTAATAAAACAGGAATTATACTGAGAATAAAAGAAGACATGTGGACTGTAAATCCATGCAGTACTACAACAACTGCATTTAATAAAACACTGAATTAAATTCTGCCTATAATTCTATGTAATCCAATGACAGTGTTTAAAGTTATAAATAACTGCACATTGGATTATTTATAAAGCATGTATAAGGCATCCGGTAGGAAAGATCATTAGTTGTAATAGATTTTTAGAAGTTTAGCTTTGGTGAATGAGAGTAGCTGAGTTTCCCTCCTGGACCCACTTTAACACCACTTGCAGAGCTTGGAGGGGGATGATGTGTTACTCCAACAGATGGGTGAGAATATTAAACAGTACTCACTTTTATGCAAACAATCTTGGAGCCAATGAGCTTGAAGGATTTTAAGAAAGTTTTTAATGTGGAAACGTTTCTAGGTTTTGTTCAGCATCCCTGAATGTTATCTAAACTACAGAGGCGACACATGCACACTTCCTACTTAAAAGTCCTGAGCAACACAACCAGTGTATTGCTGAATTCAAAATATCAGTGAGTTGCTGAAAAATGTGAATGGTGTGATATCTGAATGTGTTCTACAGAAACTCCTAGCCTATTTTCACACAATCACTGGTGTTTCTCTTAATGTTACACATGATCTGTTTTAAGGGATAAAAACTTTTAATTTGGCTTTTTTTGTCTGCTGAAATTGATGCAACTGCTTCACATTTGAGAATGTTAACAGCATCATCCATTCATTACCGTAACCCCACTCAGATAAAGCTAGCAAAGCTTAAACAATTCCTAAGACATTTTACTTGAAGAAAACAATTGGAGGAAGTGGCCATGAAAACGAGACTGCACTAAGACTGGTGTGGTGCTGAGGCTGAGGCTGAAGCTGTTGATGGACTTGAGAGAATTGTGGAATAAGTTTAAATTTGTCATCGGAATCTCTTTGTTTAATGAAGAGTGTGATTTCTCATCATTATCAGCTGTTTACTGATGTTTTTCCCAATGAGAGGTTGCAACCTAAACATCATTTCCTTGAGCACTAACCACATCTTATCCAATGCTTTGGTCCTCTTGTTGACGTGGGGACAATGCGGTTTGAGGAAAAGCACAGCTTCTTTAAGTGTACTTGACACACACAACTTCAAAAATTCTTTTAATATCTTAGCAGGTAATGTTGAAAAAGGTAATAATGTCCTTCTCTGAGTGCAATCCGTCCTCTGCAGATGATTCAGAATGCAGCTGCACATGTTGTTATCATCCTCCCAAAGTTTTCTCACTCCACCCCACTGGCGGCGCCCCCTCCACTGACCTCCAGTAGCTCCAGTTCAAAACACTTTTGTCTCAGGCAACTGTTTCACTTGCCACAGTTAAATTCACCTGTAAAACTTTTTATTTATTTATTTACTTTCATATTTTAGTTAAGTATAAAAAATATATCTTATTTAGTTAAGTTTTAGTATAAAATGAGCCTTTCCTCAGACCGGTTTAATAAAACTCAGCAGTGTAGATTTCTTTAACTCATAAAGACAATAAAGACATCAGTTACAGCTGAAAGGACAGGGACTGGGTGTGGATGTGGATGTGGAGGTTTTTCATTGGTGCAGCTGGTTTATGGCCTTCAGACTGTTATGTGTCCTGGAAAAGACGTGAATAGCGACTGGGTTATAAAAAATCTGGACTGGTTTTATAGCCTCGAATCACCACCAGTGTTTCCGCTCTTCTTTATTTCACTTTTACGATGTCTTTATTTCCTGAGGAGATTTTTCTTCAGTCTGTTTTCCACCAGCCGCCATGTGAGCTGAAAGAACTGCATGTGCAAAAGACTGGTTTAATGCCATTCTGACGCTTATTTAAAACAGAGAATAATAAAAGAGGTAAATATTCGCTTGCACAGTAAAATGTAATCCCTGCTTGTTTATCTGTACATTTACACTTTTTTGACTTACAATAAGACAATAAACAATTTTAACGTGTGTTTCTTCTTCTTGTTATTACTAATTGTTGTACTGTAGCTGCTGTTGGTGTTGCTGTTCTGGAAAACATGCAGAAAAATGAGTCTCAAAGCTGCACAAAAGCGACAGTTAATTAAAAGTTCTAAGAGCTAAATTAAACACTATTTATGCAAAAAATGGACGACAGCAAGCAAAACAAAAACCCCCACATACCGTTAAAAACTGAAATGTCAGAGACCCACAGAGAAAAAGAGAAAGTAAGCAGGAACTGTGAGAAAAAGATTCCTCCTGTTATTATTGATAGTAGAAGGTGATGTTCTCGGACCTTCAGTTTGATTAGACTTGATCAAGAAGCAGATTTGAGTGACAGTAAAATGTTTCTTTGTGTTCAATAAATAAACACTGGGTCACCAAAACCTCAGCAAAAAGAATGAATAAACTGATCAAATAAGGGATGTTTCGGGATGTGTTGTGTGTGTGAAGCACAGCATTACTGATCAGACATTAATGTCGGCTCTTAAATTCCTTCTGGCCGAAATTCAGCGGTTATTCAGTTGTTTTCAAATGAAGCTGTGAAGTTAATTGACTGATTAAAAAATAAAATAATATGTTCAGTCAAATAAATAAAACAATTCATATTTATATCTGCAATTCTACAGCAAAGAAGATTGCTTTAGTGAACAGCCTTCTATAATCACGTGCGCACGTTTAACCCAATCAAATGCCAGCTTGCCTCTTCGACGGATAAACCGATAAACAGGGAAGCTGTCTGTCGTTCATTCCGTACATTCAGTTGGCGAGGCTGGTGGTGTGTCCCGGTCGGTGCTTGGATGTTTTCTCATTTCTTCACTGGATCAGAAGTTCTTCAGCAGCCGCGGTTATCGTTCACAATATACAGGAGACACAGTCCCAGTCTGCACACAGTGGAGGTTCCACACATTCCTAGCAGATGGATTCGGTTAGAACAGAACCGAATCCACGGTGCATCACCAAAAACCCGCCAAACCGGGGATGCGGGGATATTTCTCTGGTTCTTCTACCATCCTGGGACAAGAACACACAACACGTGGTGCAGGTAGAACGAACACAGGGTCTCCTTCTAACAGGACAGCAAGCAAGCAAGGACAAACAGAGGAGGGGACTCGATCCAGGTAAGGTTCCTGTGTAGTCCTGATAAACGCCCTCAGACAGATAAGTGCTAATGAGTGTTTTGGTTCAGTGTCTAAATCTAAATGTAACTTTAAATTATTGCTTAAAAACATAATAAATATTTTCTTGTGGAAAAACAATAAATAAGAAACAATGTGCAGTCAGCAAAACTAAATACTTCCTGACTCCTTTTAAATATTATGCTGGTTATACTAATTAAAAATGTAATTTATTCTTAATTTGTCAAGGAATAAAATATTATTTTAAAGTATTTTATAATATTTATTTCTTGTCTTGTATTTTGGACTCTCACTTTTTCTTAAACGCTGCGAGATTTACTGTAGTTGTGTAAAAACTGGCTGCGCAAACGGGCCTGTGGTGTGATTTTTTTGTAGAAATCGGTAGTTCTATAACACTAAAACTAATTAACGCTGTAATATTTATTATTATTTATAAAGTGTCACGGGGACAGAGAGAAAAAAATGTTTTTATTTGACGCTGACATAAAAAATAATATTTAATATACAGAATAAACTGGCTGTAAGTCACACACTGACCCGGACCTCAGGGGACTCGTGTAGAACCGGGACACGGGTTCCCTCCTTATCCCTTATTTTCTTCTTCTGTGACACAAAGACACGGGATAGAATTCAGATTTATTAGTACAGAAATATAAGCAGATTTTAACCTCTCTGCATTCAGTTAGAGAATTAAACAATAATAAGTAGTTTACTTTATATAAAATGGCATTATTATCTACTGAAATTACACATTTTCACATGTAAAAACAATCATTCTGAAGTATAAATACATTAAAACATTTCATTTACAAAATGCTCACAGAACCCGCACTGGCTAAAACTAACCCATTCGATTTCCCCTATTTAACTAACTAACTAACTAACTAACTTAAATATATTATTCATATAAATATATGAATGTTTTTCCACGTTTATGATAATTTAATAATATTTAGCATCGCATGTAGGAGGATTATTGCCGTTTATCCTGTTTACTGTAGTATGTGTGAACAAAAGTTAATAAATTAAAAACAGTTTAATTTCTCCTTCTTATGATTTTTTTCTTGTTTAGAAAAATCATTCATTTATTTAACTTCTATACCCGCTCATTCCCTAATTCTGATGATAGAATCCGATAAAATGTCTCGTTGGCCTACAAACATTTCGGTTGTCGCTGTTCTGGTGCGTTTTTTAATAAATCAGAATAATTTCGTATTTATTCAAAGGATCCAATCTTAAATAACGACCAAATATAAATAAACAAAAACAAAGAAAAGAAACGAAACTTTAACCAGGAAAATGCAATAGATTTTAATGTCAATTTTTTTAACTGCAATAAAAAGCGCTTCTCTGATTGGCTCTTCAAACCTCGGGGACTGGTCATGTGACTAAAACAGCCCAATGGCCGTGCGCAGGGTCTGTCTGTGAGCTAGAGCTTTAAGTGCACTGTATATCAGCACGCGCTGTAAAAGCCACACTCGGGGTTCGTGGGGTGAATTTTAGTCTCGGTACTTTAAGAAATAAAGGAGATAAAAACTGTTTGTGATGATGTTTAATGAAGGACACGGAATTTATAAAGATCGGAATTTAGAACGGACATTCGGCTCAGATGCGGTTATAATCGGACGCGCTCAGGTGGACATTGTGCCTCAGGTACGAACCCAAATTTTCTTAACTGACATGTTTATCGTATCGTTTGGCCATCATGAATTATTATTATTATTATTATTATTATTATGTATTTATTATTCTTATTATTGTTATTATTATTATTATTATTGTTATTATTTTATTATTATTATTATTATTATTGTTATATTATTGTTATTATTATTATTATTATTAATTATTGTTTATTATTGTTATTATTATTATTATTATTGTTATTGTTATTAGTATATTATGCTTATGATATTATTGTTATTATTGTTATTATTATTATTGTTATGTTATTTATTATTATTATTATTAGTTTATTATTATTATTGTATTATTATTTTATTATTATTATTATTTGTTATTATTATTGTTATTATTGTTATTATTATTCTTATTATTGTTATTATTTTTATTGTTATTATATATTATTATTATTATTATTATTATTATTATTATTATTGTTGTTATTATTTATTATTGTTATTATTATTGTTATTATTATTATTATTATTAGTTATTATTATTATTATTATTATTGTTATATTTATTGTATTATTATTATTATTATTATTATGTTATTATTGGTATTATTATTCTTTATTATTATTATTATTATTATTATGTTATTATTATTATTATTATTGTTATTATTATTGTATTCTTATTATTATTGTTATTATTATTGTTAATTATTGTTATTATTTATTATTGTTATTATTGTTATTATTATTATTATTATATTTATATGTTATTATTTATATTATTATTGTTATTATTGTATTATTATTATTGTTATTGTATTATTATTTGTTTTATTATTATTGTTATTATGTGTATTATATTATTATTATTATGATTATTGATTTTATTGGGGTTGCAGCATTTATAACAAAGGGAATGTTTTAAAGTGTTTTTAAATGAATTAGCTGGTGTTTTTGAAAATGACATCATTACATTATAAAGAATTAAACACATCGTTTTAATGTATTACTTTATTATTATTTTATTAGTTAAGGAACTGTACTAATTGTTTTTATATGGTAGTCTTCTACATCTTTACTGGTATATTCCTGTGCCGGGCTACATTTCATAGCATCCTATACTGTCCAAGATGACATCTGACTGTCACTGCAGGCAGCCAATCACAACTGTTCAGCATAAAACATCACATCATTTGTGAATCTCCTCATAATTCTCCATTCACTCAACCTCAGCTATCACATTAACATCCTGGAATCTCATTGGTGGAGATGGCTATGAATCCCAGAGGGACATTCTGGTAGACTTGCATGCAACATATCTATAGTGGACAGTAATTAAGCCAATCATGTAGCAGCAGCAATTAATTTACATGCCAAACATTAGAACAAACCAGGGATGTAGTGGGATCTCAGTGTTGTTGTTGGTTGTTGGTGGTCTCCTGGTGTATGGACAGGGTTCCAGATCTCTAAATGTGTGGTATATATGGTGGTATTTAACAGCGGTTGTAACTGTATTGGAGGTTTCAGCAATCCACACAACATAATGGAGAGACACCAAAGGTCAAACACTGGTGGATCTCCAATATTTATTGTGTTACAGTGGTGCTTCCAGCAGAAATCCTGGGCTGTAGATGAGATGTTTTTGAACAGTATTGTTGAACAGAGCCCAGCTGTTACTCTGGTGGCACCAGCTGTTACACTGGTGGCTACCAGCTGTTACTCTGGTGGCTACTATCTGTTACTCTGGTGGCTACCAGCTGTTACTCTGGTGGCTACCAGCTGTTACTCTGGTGGCTACCAGCTGTTACTCTGGTGGCACCAGCTGTGTTACACTGGTGGCTACCAGCTGTTCTCTGGTTGGCTTTACTATCTGGTACCAGCTGTTACTGGTGGCTACCAGCTTTACTCTGGTGGCTACTGTTACTGGTGGTCGGTACCAGCTGTTACTCTGGTGGCACCAGCTGTTACACTGGTGGCTACAAGCGTGTATGGGGCTTTTTACTTCTGGTGGCTACTAGCTGTTACTCTGGTGGCTACCAGCTGTTACTCTGGTGGCTACCAGCTGTTACTCTGGTGGCTACCAGCTGTTACTCTGGTGGCTACTGTTACTCCTGGTGGATACCAGCTTGGGTGGCTACAGCTGTTATCTGGTGGCTACAGCTTACTCTGTGGAGCTGTTACTCTGGGGGCTACAGCTGTTACTGGGGCTATAGCTGGCGACTCTGGTGGCTACTAGCTGTTACTCTGGTGGCTACCAGCTGTTACTCTGGTGGCCAGCCTAAAGCGTGATGGTGGATCAGTAATAGTTTGTTGTAATGAATTGATGTGCTTTACATGTGCACAGTATGTTGTAAACTGGTGTTTCCCCTGATGAACAGTCCATTAGCTCGGAGGGGGGATATAAAAACATTTAATGTCATGTTAGAAATAAGATATTTTTCATTTAATATTTACATTTACCAAAAATAAGTATTGGTTCATTATTTTTTTCCACTATTTTATGCTATTTTGATGCTGATCTGTTTAAATGCGTCTGAATGGCCACCAAAAAGAACGACAAAGCAAAAAGTACATGCATTACCTTAACGACATACTTTATAATTTACCCTGGGTCCCCCTAGTGGCTGTAAACTGGAGCTGCAGCAACGAGCCCAGCCCAGGATACTGTATGTGAAACGCTGTGTTAGTCTGGATTTTTTACAAGCTAAGTTTGTTTGAAGTTTCTTTTATGCCCTGGTGATGGTTGCCAGATCTAGCTTTAATGCACTGAAGAGTAAAGTTTCATTTATTTATCATGCATTGTATAATTTATCAAGTTTTGTAAGGAAAAATCCTGAACATAAAAGGATGTAATGAAAATTTCATGAGTTCTATTAAAAATTGTGAATCTGTTTTAGGAGAAAGTTTTGTGTGCAGGTTTTTGCTTTGCATTCCAAAACTCCTGTCCAAACAGTTCCGAGAGATTCGGCTGAACAAATGATCATTGGGACGAAAAACATGACAGAAATAAGTCATTTCATTGACATTAATGTACTTAAGCATGCATGTAAATATTAAATGCCGAAAATGTTTATTTAAACGTATTAAATATAGTAAAGTTGCACTGGTTTAATCCTGAACTAAAGGATGATTGAATTGTTCAGTAGTTTAGCATGTTTATCCTCATTAACACTAGGTTAAACATGCAGTTACTTAGTATGATCAAAGGGTGGCGCAAACTTTCCATTTTAAACTCGCACAAAATCACCAGGAAAATCACCGGACTTTATTCTTCTCGAGCTTTACGTTAAGCCTGCCCTACACTCTAAAAACCACCTGCCCTACACTCTAAAAACCACCTGCCCTACACTCTAAAAACCACCTGCCCTACACTCTAAAAACCACCTGCCCTACACTCTAAAAACCCCTGCCCTACCTCTCAAAACAACTGCCCTACCACCTCTAAAAACCACCTGCCCTACACTCTAAAAACCACCACCTACACTCTCAAAACACTGCTACACTCTAAAACCACCTGCCCTACACTCGAAAAACCACCTGTCCTACACTCTCAAAACCACCTGCCCTACACTCTAAAAACCACCTGCCCTACACTCTAAAAACCACCTGCCCTACACTCTAAAAACCACCTGCCCTACACTCTAAAAACCACCTGCCCTACACTCTCTAAAAACCACCTGCCTACCTCTAAAACACTCTACACTCAAACCACCTGCCCTACACTATAAAAACCACCTGCCATACACTCTAAAAAACAACTGCCCTACACTCTCCAAAACCTCCGCCCTACACTCTCAAAATCACCTGCCCTACCCTCTAAAACCACCTGCCCTACACTCTACAAAACCACCTGCCCTACACTCTAAAAACCACCTGCCCTACACTCTAAAAACCACCTGCCCTACACTCTCAAAACCACCTGCCCTACACTCTAAAAACCACCTGCCCTACACTCTCAAAACCACCTGCCCCTACACTCTAAAAACCACCGCCTACACATCAAAACACCAACCTCGCCCTACACTCTAAAACCACCTGCCCTACCTCTAAAAAACCACCTGCCCTACACTCACACCTACACTCTCAAAAACCTGCCCTACACTCTAAAAACCTAAAACCTACCGGCCCTACACTCTAAAAACCACCTTCAAAACCACCTGCCCTACACTCTAAAAACCACCTGGCCCTACACCTACCACTGAAACCACTGACCCTACACTCTAAAAACCAACCTGCCCTACACTCTAAAAAAACCACCTGCCTAACTCTCATAACCACTGCCCTACACTCTAAAACCACCTGCCCTACACTCTCAAAAAAACCTGCCCTTACACTGCCCCCCACCTAAAACCACCCTGACATACACTCTCAAAAACCACCTGCCCTACCCTCTCACAACCAACACCACTCTCAAAACCACCTGCACTACACTCTAAAAACCACCTGCCCACTCAAAACCACCTGCCCTACACTCAAAACCACCTGCCCACACGCTAACACCACTCCCTCAATCTAAAACCACCTCCCTACACTCCTAAAAACCACCTGCCCTACACTCTCAAAACCACTGCCCTACACTCATCCACAAAACCACCTGCCCTACACTCTAAAAACCACCTGCCCTACACTCTAAAAACCACCTGCCCTACACTTTAAAAACCACCTGCCCTACACTCTAAAAACCACCTGCCCTACATCTCAAAACCAACTGCCTACACTCTCAAAACCACCTGCCCCGATTACCCTACAAAACCACCTGCCCACACTCTAAAAACAACCTGACCTACACTCTAAAACCACCTGCCCTACACTGCCCTACACTCAAAAACCACCTGCCCTACACCTCAAAACCACCTCCCTTACACTCTAAAAAACACGAACCTACACTCTCAAAACCACCTGCCCTACACTCTAAAAACCACCTGCCCTACACTCTAAAAACCACCTGCCCTACACTCTAAAAACCACCTGCCCTACACTCTAAAAACCACCTGCCCTACCTCTCAAAACCACGCCCTACACTAAAAACCACCTGCCCTACCTCTAAAAACACCTGACACACTCTAAAAACCTACACTCAAAACCACCTGCCCTACACTCTAAAAACCACCTGCCCTACACTCTCAAAACCACCTGCCCTACACTCTAAAAACCACCTGCCCTACACTCACTCTAAAAAAAAACCACCCTAACTCTCAAAAACCACCTGCCCTACACTCTACACTCTAAAAACCACTGCCCTACACTCTAAAAACCACCTGCCCTACACTCTCAAAACCACCTGCCCTACACTCTCAAAACCACTGTAAGAGACACAAATGTAAAATGGAGTTTGGAGTCTGAAAGTCACTGCCTCTATAACTCTTCTTGTCCGAGTCACACCGAGAGGCAGGTTCGAGGTGGTTCTGTATTTTAATCGGTTTTTATGCAACAAGAACAATAAATGGGTCAAAACTATTTGCTATTTTTCCTAAAGTTTACCGTGTGTTAAGTAAAGTTTAAAAGTGCACCGAACTCTTCCGGGACTGCATGTGTTCGAGTCCCAATGGTTGTTTTAGACTTTTTTCCATGGAGTTTCATGGCACCGGTCCAAGAATTGCATTGGAGGCTGGACTCCATAAACGAGTTCCTCCACCGAGCCGAGGGTCAAATCCACTGCCCGTAAAACAGTCACGTGGTGGCCATTAAAGCTGTTTTATGGTTTTGGGGAGTTGACAGTATGTGGCGTTTAAGAGCTCTGACGGGATTTTTTCCTTCTCTTTCCTCCGGTTGTAGAGGACAGAAGTTCAGTGCTGCCAGTTTGATCCAGCGGGACGCCATGAACTGCGACTTCCCCGACTGGATTTGCTCGACGGGAAACTGGTGAGTGTCCATGTTTATTTGTTTAACTGGTGGTGAAACTGGTGTATTTTTGCGTCTGTGAAACTTCAGACTGAATCGTTTCTCCTCTTTAAAGTGCGCACAGTACGTCATTTACTGCTTTTTTTTTTACGATTTTAATCAATTCACGCAAATTTGAGACGTCATTTTTCTAATCACAGCATCAAAAAAGAAAAAAATGTGAGCATTTAGTTTGTCCTTATTATGATTATGATAATTATGATTATTATGAATATTATGATTATTAGTTATTAAATAAAGCGCCTGTACCGAGTTTAAAGTCGGATTTGTTTATAGAAAAGAGTTTTAGAGTGCCGAGTTTTTAAAAATTCTCTTTCTAGGATTTCTAGAGAGCGAAAATATATATTATAAAGTCTGGACACTGAAACCCTCCTTTTACTCAGCGTATCTTTTAAACTGAAATTTGATTTAATCATTATTAAATAATCTCTGCAGTCCGCAGGGACTTTTATTCAGTGAGTTTTGTCTCTTTAGTTTTGAATGTTTATTAAGGAAAATCCCAAATGTTAGAAATGTCCGATTACATGAAACAAAATCTCAAGTCACTAATATTTTTCATTAGAAAACCACTTTTGAGGCTCCCATTATATTCTTTGGAGATGTGTGTGTGTGGTTGGGTGGGTGTGTGTGTGTGTGTGTGTGGGCTGGGTGGGTGGGGTGTGTGTGTGTGTGTGTGTGTGTGTGTGTGTGTGTGGCTGGGTGGGTGGGGTGTGGAAAATTGAAGTACAATATGACATGGAACGAGGCAGAAGAGAAATTGGAAGGGAAAATGTCCCTCACTTGCGCTTGGTTCATCGCGAGGTCAGCAGTGGCAGGAAGATAAATGCTGACTATAAACTATTAGAAGAGCTTTCTGCCAAGTTCAGTGTCACTCTTCCCCGCGCGCCCCTTGGGCTCAGTATAGAAGGGGGGAAAAAGAATAATTATAACTGACAAATTGAATGTCTTTTGGAAGTGTTGAATGATCCAATTCCTTATAAAAGGCAAGAATTCAGTGATTTTTTTCTGTTTATGATCCTAATAAAGACTCTAGAGTTTCCCGATACTTTTACTTCTTTATTATGTTCTATGATTTTCAGTCACTCTTTTTCACTCATTTTGCACTTACAAAATTACAATTACAAAAAGAAATGACAAAATAAAATCCAGGGTTAGAAGGTCAGGTTAGAAGGTTCATTTGTTCCACTCCACTCACTGTATTTATAGAATATTTTATCAAATATAAAAAAACCAAAAAACTCCTACAGTATCGCAAACGGTGTAAAACGTTTTGCTGTGTAATATTAGAATGATCTCTTTTATTTTTAGCGATTATGCTTGAAATTATATTTTATCCTGTATGTGTATTTGGACTCAGGATACATCACTCTTCATATTTAGTAAATAATAATAATAATAAATACGTTCCAATACAGGAAGCTCTTTAAAATTATCTACAGGAAATCAGCTCGAATCCCAGACCCTAACCCTAACCCCTAACCCTAAACCCTAAACCCTAAACCCTAAACCCTAAACCCTAAACCCTAACCCTAAACCCTAACCCTAACCCTGCATTAACATTAGACTAAAAGAGAGTGGTGTTTTTGTTATAGACGGGGTTTAGTTTATTCCTGCAGTTTCTGCATCAGTTTTGAGGAACAGTATTTATCCATAAAGCCGCTGTGATGCGAGGGTTCTCTGTTTTGGGAGAATTATTCTGGAGAATCAGTATCAGAAGTGACTCTGACTGACTGTCGCATTTGCTCTTTTTTCTCATGCAAAAGCAGCATCGAGCAACTGAGTGAGTGTCGCTCTATTGTGCGAAAGAGAGCAGCAAAAGGTGAAAGCTGACTTGAAACCTGAGGTCAAAAGTTTACTGCAACTCAGAGGTTAGAAGAAAGACGCCATCATCCATTGGCTCATTGTGGATTAATTGTCCTGATTTCTCTTAAGTTGTTAAAATTCCGAACCAGAAAAGCAAAAACAAGGAAGCAAACAAAGAAACAGATGTTTTATACTTTTTGTTTTGCGTTTGAATGAACTCGGCTTTGGAGTCGGTGTCTGAATGGTGTGCGATCGAATACAAAAGCATCCGATAAAAGCGGCTTTAGCCTTTGATTATACACTCCTGATCAGTTAGCAGAAATCATCAGTCCAAATAACGGCACTGATTATTGCTGTAGGTGAACATATAAGTGGGTTAGAGAGCTAATCGTTCTGGATTTCACTCCTGTCATTCAGCGTCATCCACCAAAGCCCACCAAAGCCCACCGATTAGTCACAAAAAGGAAGAGAAAATAAACAACACAAAACTTTAAACTGTTAAATACAAAGAGCAAATAAACCGCAATCTGGTTGCAAAGTGTCTAATTAACGTTTTTAGCTCATTATACTTTTATAATTATACACTTTTTTAGGTCGCTCTGGACAAGAACGTCTGCTAAACACCATAAATGTAAATATTGTTATTACGGAATATTATTTGTCCTCAATTCTGAGGCTTAGAATAATAATAGCAGAATATAATAGAATATATAATAGAATATATAATAGAATATAATAGAATATAATAATAGAATATAATAACGAATATAATAATAGAATATAATATAAAATAATAGAATATAAATAGAATATAATAGAATATAATAGAATATAATATAATATAATATAATATAATATAATATAAATAATATAATATAATATAATAGAATATGAATATAATAGAATATAATAGAATAATAATAGAATATAATAGAATATAATATATACTAGAATATAATATAGAATATAATAAATAGAATATAATAATAGATAAATAAATATAATAGATATAATAGAATATATAGATAGATATAATAATAGAATATAATAGAATATAATAATAGAATATAATAGAATATAATAGAATATAATAGAATATAATATATAGAATATAATAGAATATAATAATAGAATATAATAGAATATAATAGAATATAATAGAAATATAATAATAGAATATAATAGAATAAATATAATAGAATATAATAGAATATAGAATAATAGAATATAATGTACGTTGTTTTATTCATTACGTGTAGAAATGTAACGTTTCTTTTTTCGCAAATAAGCTGTGCAAAATAATCTTTCAGCTGAACAAAAACAAATGGAAAATGAATATTTTATTTTCTTGTGTGGATGTTTTTGGTGTAAATGTAGAAATAATTAGATTTTAGTTTAACATAGACAATAAGTTCGCGCGCTGCAGAAGACCGAAAGTTTCACTGCGTTATGAAAAGAACAGCGTTTTGTTTTAATGTTCTAAACTCGTTAAACTAAAATATATCCAGAAAGTCATCACATAATTGGTCCCACAAACAAAATGTTTAGCAGTCACCTCATTTTTAGTAAATAATAATTATCTGTTAACTGTTAATTTAATCAACACATCGTATCATTTACACTCTCCAATATTCTGTTCAACAAAACAGCCTTTTTATGCTGCATATCGAAGCGATTCGCTTTTCGAAGGTAAAACACTGCTTTATATATCAGTGAAAATGTTTCTAAGCCTCTTCTGCTGTTTAAAAGATTATGGACAAAATAAAAGAATGCATTCGCGTATTTTCTTGGGGGTTTTGGACATTTTGTTGTGTCCTGATGCGACACGGGTTGAACGCTGGGTCAGCTCGTCTAACTAATCTAAAAATGGCGTTATTTCCCAGAGCACCGCCATGTCATTGAACAAAGACTGTCAGTGAGAGAGATTAATCGGAGAAGAAATGGAAACTGGGTCAGTGAGGGGTCAGGCTGAAGTTTCTGATGATTAGCCCAACACTTCTGACTCCTGAATGCTGCACACACTGAGGTCAAGCCATGCGCAGAACTTCACCGCACGCGCATTATTAAGGCAAAGTTTATCAAGCTATCAGGGTTCAGCAGTCGGAAAAAGGATCTCTCTCCGTCTCTTTCTTTCTCTCTTTTTCACAAGTTTAGAATTAAGGCTGTTTTGCGATGATAAACTCAAGCCAACTCACTTATAGCCTGAAAGCGCAAAATTGGCGAATAATGGAAACGTTGTGTTCAGTAAACGGTAGGAAATTCTTCATTATCCACCAAATTGTGTTGTGGCTGGAAGATGGAATGAATAAGCGCTGTTTTTGCGGCTGCGCGTCGTTATTATATTTTAAACAAACAACAGAAAAGAAAAGGAATTAAAAGAAAAGTAAAAGCTAAGCTAAAAAATGTATTATTACTGATTTATTATTACTGACATTTATAACAACCTTAACCACAAAATACAAACAATATTCAATATTTATTTTCGCTTAAACAGAAGCACAAATAACACAAATAACATTCAAAATATTATCCTGAATATAACAAAATACCAAAAAAGATTTATTTAAACCAGTAAATAAAATGTTGTTTTATTATTTGTAAAAATGGCGGCCCGTGTGCAATCAAGCTTCACATTCACTAACATTAAATTGTTGTTGAATTACATTTATCTTTTAATTAATTAATAATACAATAATACGATTTTTAGGAAGAGATGCACTGCTTTACTATTGCTATTGTTTGTAACCTTTTCAGACAAAATGTTCTGTATTAAAGAACACGAATTTATATTATAACAGCGAATTATTGCCATTCAAAGTAGACAGTAAAATGAGAAACTTACATTAGATCTTTTCGGTTAAAGGAACAACCAAACGGCTCAAATGCTAAATAATGAAAAGGGGTTCCAGGTAATTATAAGCCCAGAGTTTCTATTCTTTATTTAAATCTCCGTCAGAGAAAAACTGAAACACCCGAAACGACATGTTTATGATTTCCTGTTAGTTTTTGTTGACTGAGATTTGGTCGGATATTACAGTCCAATCAGATCTTCCCAGAATCAGACTTTAGATTAACTATTAATTTAGGTAAACTAAATTAGTGCTGACAAAAAATGATTGGCAGATTATTTTGTTAATTATTTAAAAATGTATAAATATCTTAGAATTAATTTATTCATTTTTATAATTGCTACAGATAAACATAGCTGATCTGTCTGTCTGTCTGTCTGTCTGTCTGTCTGTCTGTTTGTCTGTCCATCTATATTTAAACTTTTCACATTTGGTAGATTTGAATTGTGTCTGAAATGGAGTTGTCTGGTCAGTCCGTCGTATTAGCGTGCCGATCATTCATCGCTTTCTATTGGTGCTTGTTTACCCGACACTCACAGAAGATTTGGATTGGTCGTATTTTTCACGTGACTAGACAACTTCGTACATTTGACAGAGGGAGAAGGTGGGTATTTGACGAGATCAAGAAAAATACCGAGCGATAAAAATAGAATTGTATCACTTTACAAATTAATGGCCATGAGTTCATACTTGATCAATTCGAATTATATCGAACCGTCTTTCCCGCCCTGCGAGGAATACGAGGACAACGGCTACATCTCCGTCTCCTCCGACTATTACGAGCGACCAAAGGAAGCAGGCTTTTCTCACCAAGGGGCAACATATCCGCGGTCAAACTACCAAGACCCGAGCTATGAGTACGGTAACGTCTCAAACAACAGCCTCTCCGATTTTAACGATCGACTTCACGCACAACCTCGATCTGTTCCACAAAATCCTGGAACCCACCTGGGTACCGAAAACTGCACAACGTCAACAATCAAGAACTGCAGCCTCGCCACTGCAGCTGACTCTGAGCCGCAGACGGGAAAGGAGCCGGTGGTGTATCCCTGGATGAAAAAAGTGCACGTCAGTTCGAGTAAGTATGTCACGACCAATAAAACCAACGACAATTGGAAAGTGTTGGAGGAAACACGTGTAATTACCGTGTATGACCCTTATCTGGACGATTTACTACGTCAGGCGCGTTGTGACGGTAATTAGGAGCCCTCGTAAATTTTAGCATCTCTTTTGTTTTTGCGCTGCCGCGTGTGACCGTTTTATGTGGTCTCAAAAACGCCCCGCTGTTTATGTGCGATTTGGGGCATGTTGGTGCCAGTAAATCACAGCACACCGGGAATGTTTAAATATAAAACACACTGACGCAGACAAGTGCACAGGTTTAACCGAGACACATTTATAGTCTTCTTTTAATTCAGTGATAAAGTGGCTGCTTGGTGTTCATGCTCATACACCACGTGTAGCCCTGATACCTTTTTGTGTATTTGTTTGTTTAGTGACCGCGAACTACACTGGAGGAGTTCCTAAGAGGTCTCGCACCGCCTACACTCGCCAGCAAGCTCTTGAGCTTGAGAAGGAGTTTCACTTTAACCGCTACCTGACCCGCCGTCGGCGCGTGGAGATAGCACATACCATGTGTCTGTCGGAGCGACAGGTCAAAATCTGGTTCCAAAACCGCCGTATGAAGTGGAAGAAAGATCACAAGCTGCCTAATACCAAGATCCGTTCGAGCAGCTCGTCTTCCTCCAGCCACCAAGTGAAAACGGACGCGGGGCAGCAGCAGCAGCAGCAGTTACTTCCCACTCCATGTTCATTGAGTCTATAACGGTGGAAGAATATTCGAACTGAGCAAAGGGAGGAAAAGCAGTATTCAGACTAACTCTACAGTGTTACTGTCTATTTAATATTAAAAGATTGGGTGCTTTAGTCTGCATCACTCTTTCAGATCGATGTATTTTTCTCTTTCTCCACTCGGACCATCTGAACTGGTGAATAACTGGTAGATCACCGCTGCTTCGTTTTTTCTTTACTGGAATAACAGAAGAGTTTAATATGATTCTTACTGTCGATAGAAGATGTGCTGTTAGGAGTAAGATGCGTGAATCTTACGTCTGGACCCGAGTTCTCTCTCTCTCTCTCTCTCTCTCTCTCTCTCTCTCTCTCTCTCTCTCTTTCTCTCTCTCTCTCCCACTCTCGCTCTCTCTCTCTCTCTCTCTCTCTCTCTCTCTCTCTCTCTCTCTACCTCTCTCTCTCTCTCTCTCTCTCTCTCTCTCTCTCTCTTTCTCTCTCTCTCCCTCCCTCTATAGATATACATGTCTGTAATGCGTGTTAAAATAATTTAATGCACAGATTTAGGGATAATCTAATCTAATTCTAAAAAATGATCCGTTAATTTACTATGTTAGTTTCACGGATTTGTGTGTTTGTGTTTACTGTTATTCGAGCTGTGTATAATGGTGTTCATTAATGACGTGCTGTTTCATTTAAAGTAACTGTATTTGTGGAAAAGAATAAATGCGTTCTGTCTCTAAAGCGTTTTTCAGGTTAGACAGTTTCAATAATCCAAAACTGATGAAAGCTTCGTTTCCCTTTTTCCAAAATACTAAATCTATTAACATATCACTCATAATCGTTACTCCAGAATGCTTTACAAATCCAGTTGATCTGAATGCCACATTTAGGAGCCCTTCATCTTCTACAACACACGGCGTTATTCTATAGCCATAAAATCATCCGTTTAGGTCATTTTATGTGGAGTAAAACTCCTCTGTTTACTGTTAGTAGTACTGTAGATACAATAAACCACTGGCTGTTATTTCTGCTGTTATTTCTGCTGTATTCTCAGGCTCTACTGAGTTTCATGCTTCATTAAAGTCCAACATAATTGAGACTTTTAATGAAGTCGGTCTGATATTTGGCCCTATAATGCAAAAGGGAATCGTGTTTATTAATATAATTCGCTCTGATGGAGGTTAATGTGGTTAATATTTTCTATTTCAAAATATAATAATGACAAAATATTAAATGATGTTAATCTGTATTATTAAAGCGAAAAAATCCAGTTCCATAGACTTCACCTTCACTTACTGTTTACAGTTATTAGCATTCTAACAGTAAAATCTAAGAGCTGGTCTTGGGTGTGATCATAAGATGATTAAATATACTGACGCAATCGGTGGTTCTTAAGAATAAAAAGTGAAAGATTTTGTGACATATAAGATACGTATTAAATGTAAAGTTTACAATAAAAATATCCGATTTCTTCTTTTTGGTTTATTGAACATAATGTAAACACACAGGATTAAATAATCAAATCATCTGAAAGGGACGAAAAGTAATTGTGTTAATTGGTATAATTCAGTCAAACTCCTATACACATTTAAACAACTTCATTAACTATTTTTAGTGAAGATTCTGGAAAATAAATTAGAATAAAAAACGCTAATTATCATGAATGCTTAAACACGTCGCCAATATATCGGTTATTTTCTGACTCCTCTGATATTATTATTATTATTATTAATATCATTATTATTATCATTATTATTAATAATATTATTAATATCATTATTATTATGATTATTATTATTAATATCATTATTATTATTATTATTATTATTATTATTAATATCATTATTATTATTATTATTATTAATATCATTATTATTATTATTATGATTATGATGATTATTATTATTATGTGCTGGTTAACTTAAACTAATACACACGTTTTTATTTAAAAGGTACAATTTAAATGAAGTGTTTTGACTTTTTAATAATAAATCACTTTTATGATGGTTATTGTAGCTGAAAAAAAGCACGCGGTATCAGGCGGTACCTGCCGAGTCGGTTCGAGTTCACGCTAAGGACAGCGAGTAGCTGTCCAATCAACGCAGTGAAACACTGTGCGTGACCCCTGACACTTGACCTTACGTTCTCAAGGGTCTTTTCATGCAGTCTCTGGGTTGGGCGCGTGGGGCAGTAGTGAACTCCAGAAATGCGGTAAAAGGGTCAAATTTGTAAGCAAATAAATAAATACACCAACCGTAATTTAAAGGCTAATCCAATGGAATAATTTATAATTTCACGTATTTTTACAACAATGCATCAAAGTCTGATAGCCCGTATAAGAAGCCTTTCCAAGGAAGGCACTAAGATACCTGGTTTATTTTGAATAATTATTAATATTATTTAAATATTCAATTTAACTATTTAATTAAAAGAATTTGGTAGAACTTCACTTCCATGGTCAGGCAGTGCATTTACACTTTACAGTTTCTTGTTCAGTGACATTTTTGGGTATGAGACATTTATTAAACATTTATGGAGGAAATGTCTTCAGTTAGGGCAGCATTGTGTCTTAGTGTTTAGCACTGTTTCAGCACAGCAAGAAGGTCCCAGGGTCCCTTTCTGTGTTCTCTATGTTCTCCCTGTGTTTGCGTGGGTTCTCCTGTTTCTTCTCACAGTCCAAAAACATGTATGTTTGGTTGACTGGTGATTCTAAGTTTCCCATAGGAGTGTGTGTGTGTGTGTGTGTGTGTGTGTGTGTGTGTGTGTGTGTGTGTGTGTGTGTGTGTGTGTGTGGTGTGTGTTTTGTCTGTATGTGGCCCTGTGATGGCCCAATGAACAGCTGGGATGGACTCCAGCAGATCCCTGTGACCCTGATCAGGAATAAACTGGTACAGACAATAGATGTAAACACTTAGTAACAGTCTGCAAATTTACTTACATGATGGAGTCCAAGAGGAAGGCCAGATGTGCAGTGTTCCACTTAAATTGGATCACATCAATTAAACATCGTCTGTACAGTATATATGTATGATTGTAAACAGATTATCCACTTCAATTAAAAAAATCAGATGACACCATCATAATGCACATCAGAACATACAGATCAGGAATAAAAAGGTTTTAGGAGCAGAGCTGAAAGAGATCACGGACAGACTAGCAGCAGGTCTAACAGCAGGTCTAAATGCACTCTGCAACCAGGGTTAAGATACAACCAGTTACAGTTCCATCCCTTTACAGACAAGAACAAAGATCTGATGCATATCACAAACACACTCAATGTGGACAACTGAAGACTAAAAAGACCAGAGAATTATTTTTCCTAATTTATACACACTGACAAGTACCCCGGTTTGGATGGAGTAGATTAGAATTGCAGTAACGGAACTATCAGTTCTCCACAATAAAGTTTGAATACAGTGGATTTCAGCTGGTGGTGAAAGCTGTGTAGCTGCAGTGTGTTTGCCTCGGTGGACAGGGTGTACCATATATACAATGAGGGGGAAATGATTTGATCTCCTGCTGATTTTGTTCTTTTGTCCACTGATAAAGAAACGGTCAGTCTATAATTTTAATGATGGTTTATTTTACCAGCAAGACGGGAAACAGAAATCAGATAATGAACTGAGATTAAAGGGGACTCTATTAAATGGGACACTCTTAAAGGGTCTCTCTTAAAGACGGTGCTCCTAATCTCAGCCCTTCACCTGTAAAAGTCACCCGTCCACAGAAGCAATCCATCTGGTTTTAAAATCTCCACCATGGCCAAAACCAAAGTGCTGTCCAAGGATGGTGTGGACCGACACAAGGCTGGAATGGGCTACAAGACCATCAGCAAGCAGTTTGATGAGAAGGTGACAACAGTTGAAAGCCTGCAGAGCCTTCAAGGTGTCCCTGCTCAAAAAAACACATTTACAGACCTGTGTTAAGTTCACAGATGAACTTCTGAATGATTTACATGAGAACTGGGTGAAAGTGTTGTTGGATGAGATCAATATCGAGCTCTGGCCGACCAACTGGCCGTGTTTGGAGAAGAAGGGATTCTGTCTATGACCCCAAAAACATCATTACTACAGTCAAATTAATATACAGTTTATATATACAGTTTATATATACATGCATACAGTTTATATATACAGTTTATATATACATATATACAGTTTATATATACAGTTTATATATACATACATACAGTTTATATATACAGTTTATATATACATACATACAGTTTATATATACAGTTTATATATACATACATACAGTTTATATATACAGTTTATATATACATATTTATATAGCAGTATATATACATATAGACATATATATCAGTTTATATATACATAGTTTTATATATACAGTTTATATATACATATATACAGTTTATATATATACAGTTTATATATACATACATACCGGTTTATATATACATTTATATCATAACAGTTTATATATACAGTTTATATACAGTTTTATATATACATACTATATACAGTTTATATATACAGTTTATATATACAGTTTATATATACATACAGTTTTAATATATACGTATACAGTTTATATATATATAGTTTATCAGTTTATATACCGTACATTAACAGTTTACAGTTATACATACATACATACAGTTTATATATTTATATATACAGTTTTATATATACTACATATATATCAGTTTATATATATATACATCGTTTATATATACATACATACATTTATACAGTTTATATATACATTCATACAGTTTATATATATATATACAGTTTATATATACATAGTTTATATATACATACAGTTTATACAGTTTATATACATAGACAGTTATATAACAGTTTTCTATATAACAGTTTTTATATATACAGTTTATTATAACATACATACAGTTTATATACAGTTTATATATACAGTTTATATATACCTATACATATATATACATAAACAGTTTATATACATATATATACAGTATATCATACAGTTTAGTATATATATACAGTTTATATATATAGCATACAGTTTATATATACAGTTTATATAACAGTTTATATATACATACAGTTTATATATACATATATATACAGTTTATATATACCTTATATATACAGTTTATATATACAGTACAGTTTATTTATACAGTTTATATAAATTATACAGTACAGTTTATATATACAGTTTATATATACAGTTTATATACATACAGTTTACATTTACATACAGTTTATATATACAGTTTATATATACAGTTTATATCATACATACATACATACAGTTTATATATACAGTTTATTATATAATACATACAGTTTTATACAGGGATAGATACAGTTTATATATACATACAGTTTATATATACACAGTTTATATATACATACAGTTTATATATACATATATATATATACAGTTTATATACAGTATATATAACATTTATTTACATACATACAGTTTATATATATACAGTTTATACATACATACAGTTTATATATATATACATACATACAGTATCAGTTATATATACATTTACATACATACAGTTTATATATACAGTTTATATATACATATATTAACATAGTTTATACAGTTTTATAGATATATAGTTTATATATATAAACAGTTATACAAGTTTATATATACATATATATACAGTTTATATATACAGTTTATATATACAGTTTTACATTTATATATACAGTTTACATACACAGTTTATATATACATACATACAGTTTATATATACAGTTTATATATACATACATACAGTTTATATATACGTTTACATTTATCATACAGTTTATATATACAGTACCTACAGTTTATATATATAGTTTAATATACATACATACAGTTTATATATACAGTTTATATATACATACATACAGTTTATATATAGTTTATATACAGTTTATATATACATACATACAGTTTATAATACAGTTTTATATATAGTTTATATATATACATACATACATTTATATATATATACAGTTTATATATACAGTTTATATATACATATATATCTGTTTATATACATACATACAGTTTATATATACAGTTTAATATACATACAGTACATATATTACATTTACATACAGTTTATATATACAGTTTATATATAGTTTATATATCATACATACAGTTTATATATACATTTATATATACAGTTTATATATACAGTTTATATATACATACATACCGTTTCTATATACATACATACATACAGTTTATATATACAGTTTATATATACAGTTTTATAATATATACAGACCCTTTACATATTACATATATAAACATACAGTTTATATATACAGTTTATATATACATATATACATTACATATCAGTATATATACATACAGTTTATATATACATACATACAGTTTATATATACATTTTATATCAGTTATACAGTGTTATATATACAGTTTATATATACATACATACATATATACATACAGTTTATATATACAGTTTATATATACAGTTTATATATACATATACATACAGTTTATATATACATACCATACAGTTTATATATACAGTTTATATATACAGTTTATATATACATATACAGTTTATAGTTTATATACATATACATACAGTTTATATTACATACAGTTTATATATACATTTTATATAACAGTTTTATATATATACAGTTTATATATACATACATACAGTTTATATATACAGTTTTTATATACAGTTTATATATATATACAGTTTATATATACAGTATAATATACATACCATATCAGTTTAGTATATATACAGTTTATATATACATACATACGTTTATATATCAGTTTATATATACAGTTATATATACAGTTTATATATACATACATACAGTTATATAACATACATGTTTATATATACAGTTTATATACAGTACATACATACATATATACAGTTTATATATACAGTTTATATATACATACATACAGTTTATATACAGTACATACAGTTATATATACAGTACAGTTATATATACAGTTTATATATACAGTTTATATATACATACATATATATACAGTTTATATATATATATATATACAGTTTATATATACATACTCCAGTTTATATACAGTTTATATATACATATATCAAACAGTTATATATACATATATATATACATACAGTTTATATATATATACAGTTATATATACAGTTTATATATACATACAGTATATAACATACATACAGTTTATATATACAGTTTATACAGTTTATATATGTTTATATATAGTTTATATATACAGTTTTACATACAGTTTATATATATACAGTTTATATATACAGTTTATATATACATATATATATTACATACAGTTTATATACATACAGTTTATTATACATTACAGTTTATATATACAGTTTATATATACAGTACATACAGTTTATATATACAGTTTATATACATACATATTATATATACAGTTTATATATACAGTTTATATATATATACATACATACAGTTTATATATACATTTTATATACATATATACAGTTTATATATACAGTTTATATATACAGTTTTATATACAGTTTATATATACATACAGTTTATACAGTTTATATACGTTTATATATACATTTTATATATACATACATACAGTTTATATATATATATATACAGTTTATATATACAGTTTATATATACAGTTTATATATACAGTACATACAGTTTAGTTTATATATCATACAGTTTATACAGTTTATATACATACATATATATACATACATACCGTTTATATATACATTAGTTTATTATACAGTTTATTACATACATACAGTTTATATATATTGATATAACAGTTTATATATACATACATACAGTTTATATATACAGTTAATTATTATACAGTTTATATACATTTATATATACCAGTTTATATATACATATACATTACAGTTTATTATACAGTTTATATATACAACATACAGTACATATATATATATACAGTTATATATACACATAAATACAGTATATATACAGTTTTATATATACAGGTTATAATAGTTTATATATACAGTTTATACAGTTTATATACATACATATATACATACATCAGTTTATATATACATACATACAGTTTATATATACAGTTTATATATATACATACATACGTTTATATACAGTTTATATATACAGTTTATATATACAGTTTATATATACAGTATATATACATACAGTTTATATACAGTTTATATATACATTTACAGTTTATTATATATACAGTTTATATATACATACCTACAGGTATATATACCATACAGTTTATATATACATATACAGTTTATATATACATAACATCCAGTTTATTTATACAGTTTATATACAGTACATACATACATACATACAGTTTATATATACAGTTTATATACAGTTTATATATACATACATACAGTTATATATACAGTTTTATACATACATAGTATATACAGTTTATATATACATTACAGTTTATATATATTATATATATACATACATACAGTTTATATATACAGTTTATATACAGTTTATATACATACATACAGTTTATATATGTTGAATTACAGTTTATATATACATACATACAGTTTATATATACAGTTTATATATACAGTTTATATATTACAGTACATTTATATATACAGTTATATATAGATACATACGTTTATATATACAGTTTATATATACAGTTTATATATACATACATTTATATATACAGTTTATATATACAGTTTATATATACAGTTTATATATACATACATACATACATACGTTTATATATACAGTTTATATATACATACATTTTATATATACAGTTTATATATACATACAGTTTATATATATATACAGTTTATATATACATACATACAGTTTATATATATATATACATACATACAGTTTATATATACAGTTTATATATACAGTTTATATATTACATAATATAAAGTTTAGATTTATATATACATACAGTTTACAGTTTATATACATTATATATACAGTTTATATATACACAGTTTATACATACATACATACAGTTTATATACAGTTTATATTACAGTTTATATATATCAGTTATATACAGTTTATATATATATGACAGTTTATATATATATTACAGTTTATATACAGTATATATACAGTTTATATACATATACAGTTTATATATACAGTTTATATTACATACAGTACATTATACAGTTACATTTATATCAGTTTTATTATACATACATACATACAAGTTTATATATACATACATACAGTTAGTATACAGTTTATATATACAGTTTATATACACAGTTATACATATACAGTTTATATACACAGTATACATACATACATACAGTTTATATATAAACGTTTTACATACAGTTTATATATACATACAGTTTTATATATACATACATACAGTTTATATATACAGTTTATATATTACACATATTTACAGTTTATTATCCAGTTATATATATACAGTTTATATATACATACATACAGTTTATATATACAGTTAGTCAACATTTGAAGCATAATTTGCATGTCTATATCTGAAAGTTGAAACTTTATCAATTTTTTTTGCCTTAAAAATACCAAGAAAAAATGCAGTTATTTTATATGCCAATTTTATAGCAGAGGACAAACACTAAGTGTAAAAGTGTTTTAAATGATATTACAATAATGGAACATTTATTTATCTTCTAAACACTCGCCTCAGGCCATGGAAAACAAACAGCTAAAAATGTCATTTAAAACAGTCTGCTGTGTGTGTGTGTGTGTGTGTGTGTGTGTGTGTGTGTGTGTGTGTGTGTGTGTGTGTGTGTGTGTGTGTGTGTGAGTGTGTGTGTGTGTGTGTGTTTTCAAGTCTGTTTATTGTTTAGAAGACAGACCAGACATATGTAAACAACCAATTGGGTTATTATTATTATTAGTATTATTATTAGTATTATTAGTAGTATTATTAGTATTATATATATAATGATTATATATATTATTATAATTTGTAATATCTGATGTACAATAACCCCAAAAGAAAAGGTCAAGAAGTCTTTACTTCCGTTGGAGGTCCTTTAAGGCAACACGAAGGCATTGACTGAGGGAGTCTTTATGTCCGATTAAGTTGATTAATGGCCTTCATGTCTACCACTTCCGGTAGACCGGCCATGTTGGTTAAACAATGTGCTGTCGAAAATAAGCACCTAAAGTGTCAAATCCCAGATATCTGGTACGACGGATGGCCAGCAGAGAACCCTCTATTTCCATTATTATGATCTAACATGTCTCCCAATCCAAACGTATTACATCCGGGGATATAATGTGCGTTATAGATTTTATGTTTGCCTAGAAGACTAAAGACTAAAGACTAAAGACTGAAGACAAAAGACTGTAGTAATCTGCGTTTAAAGAGCTACTTACGTGTTTCTGTAAAATAAAATAAAATAAATTTAAAAAAATTTCAGCCTGCTTTCAGTCCATTCATCTACAGTAAACACCCGATTATTCCAGAAGTGTGTGTTCCCCACGCGCCGCCTCATCCCGCGCAAAGTTCATCCCGCACATGTTATTCTGTTTTTAACGAACGATGGAAATGTAAAATTATGAAAGCTACGAAAAGTAGAACCCTGACCGCACATCCCAATGGTTCTCTGTATGTAATCTGTTTTACCGCACATCCCAATGGTTCTCTGTATGTAATCTGTTTTACCGCACATCCCAATGGTTCTCTGTATGTAATCTGTTTTACCGCACATCCCAATGGTTTCTCTGTATGTAATCTGTTTTACCGCACATCCCAATGGTTCTCTGTATGTAATCTGTTTTACTGTTTTACGCACATCCCAATGGTTCTCTGTATGTAATCTGTTTTAACCGCACATCCCAATGGTTCTCTGTATGTAATCTGTTTTAACCGCACATCCCAATGGTTCTCTGTATGTAATCTGTTTTACCGCACATCCCAATGGTTCTCTGTATGTAATCTGTTTTACCGCACATCCCAATGGTTCTCTGTATGTAATCTGTTTTACCGCACATCCCAATGGTTCTCTGTATGTAATCTGTCTGCGTGGCAGTTTGTCCGCATTGTGTTTTAGATCCTAAAAATTTAGCTTATAATGCTGGATCGTGCATCACGTGATCCAAACATGGACGTCCAATAACGTCCAGCAATAAGGCTGGGAGCTGAATGTGGTGGTGTGTTTATATTTGGTGGTGTGTTTCGGTGCGATCCCACTCTATTCAGAAAGGCTGAGTCAAAAAACGGAGACAGATGGATAGACAGACAGACAGACAGACAGACAGACAGAGAGACATTTTTGTCTTATTTGTCATTTAGTCAAAGCGTCAAGGACAAAGGATAATTATTAGGATTAATATAATTTTGGGTTAATTGCTTACAATCCATTTATATAGTGACAAATCCATGCTATAATTTTATATATATATATATACACACACACACACACACACACACACGCACACACTGCCGTGTAGTTCTTGTTTCTAGCACACTTTACACAGGGTTTCCTCCCCCAGAATAACAAATCAAGCAGTCGACAGTGAAACTCACAGGAAAGCCGGCGGGTTTTATGTGAAAGCGCGAAAGGGAAACGAGGCCATAACACGAGCCGCAGAGAGTAGCAACCAGGAGCGCGCGCGAAACTGCGCCGAGGTCACAGCACTCGAGCCAAGATTTATGGGCCGGGGGACCCGGAGCAGCTGCTGGTCACGAGCTAATGACTATTCGATCCAAGCTAAGAAAGACAGAAAGAAAGAAAGAAAGAAGAGAAGAAAGAAAAAAGAAAGAAAGAAAAAAAAAAGAAGAAAAAAGAAAGAAAAGAAAGAGAAAGAAAGAAAGAAGAAGAAGGAAAGAAAGAAAGAAAAGAAAGAAAGAAAGAAAGAAAGGAAAGAAAGAAAGAAAGAAAGAAAGAAAGAAAGTAGAAGAAAGAAAGAGAAAGAAAGTAAAGAAGAAAGAAAGAACAGAAAGAAAGACAGAAAGACAGAAAGAAAGAAAAGAAATAAAGAAAGAAAGAAAAGAAAAGAAATAAAGAAAGAAAGAAAGACAGAAAGAAGTAAAATACTATAATTCATAAAATCTTCATTATTTCTATCTTTACATTCGACATTTTTACTCTGCATTTTGCACAATGTTTTCCACCGCTGTGTGAAGTAAACAAACAAAAAAAAGTGAGTGTTAAGCAAAGTCTACGTCTATTATTATTACGTGTACTATTATTATTACTATTATTATTACTATTATATTACTTATTATTATTACTTATTCTATTATTATTACTATTCTTATTACTTACTATTATTATTACTATTACTTATTATTACTATTATTATTACTTATTATATTATATTACTTTACTTATTCTTATTATTATTACTATTCTTACTATTATTCTTACTATTATTCTACTATTATTCTTACTTCTATATTATTATATTATTATTACTATTATTCTTACTATTATTATCACTATTCTTACTATTATTATTACTATTATTATTACTATTATTATTACTATTATTATTACTATTATTATTACTATTATTATTACTATTATATTACTTTAGATTCTATTCTTACTATTATTCTTACTATTACTATTCTTACTATTACTTATTATTCTATTATTCTTACTTATATTATTACTATTATTCTTACTATTATTATTCTTACTATTCTTACTATTATTATTACTATATTATTACTTTCTTATTATTACTATTACTTATTTATTATTACTATTATTCTTACTATTTTACTATTATCTTACTAGTATTATTCTTACCTATTATTATTACTTATATTATTACTATTATTCTTACTATTTTTACTTACTATTATTCTATATATTATTTACTATTCTTACTATTATTCTTACTATTATTATTACTATTCTTACTATTATTTATTACTTACTATTATTATACTATTTCTTACTATTATTCTTACTTATTATTACTATTCGTCTTACTATTATTCTTACTATATTTACTTACTATTATTATACTTACTATTCTTACTATTATTCTTACGATATTATTACTTACTATATTATTTCTTACTATTATTCTTACTATTATTATATTAGTATTTTATTTATATATATATATATATATATATATATATATATATATATATATATATATATATATATATATATATATATATATATATATATATTAATATATATATCAAGTAGTAGGTCAAAAAAAGTAAATATGTTTATATAAAATTGTTTATATAAAATAATATATAAATATATAAATGCATTTTTGTCCGGGAACGCGCTGTTCTGTACATTATTTAGAGACACACACACACCAGTGTGTAGTTTAGGCCCAGTTTCTTATTGTAATTAAAACCTGGAACAGACCCACGCTTCAAGTTTTTCTCTTTTGTTTTCTGATGTTTGCTGACTTATTATTTAGAATCTTTGGCCTTTTTACACACCCTGTTAATAATTAACCAGCCGAAAACTTCCCCAACAATCCCGATCATACAAACAACAACAGAGTCAATTATTCACGTGCTGAGTTTGTAAAAAAACTGCACACTGGTGGATTTTTCGGCTCCCACACCACAGCCCACCCCACCCCACGCCGCGCGCTGCTCCCGCGCGCTTATCTTTCAGAAATTCAGTAGTTTAAAATAAAAGCTGGGAGCAATTCAGTGGGATGGGATGGCACCTTTATAAGAGTTTATTTATTTATTTGTAATATAAATACTAAAAAAAAAGCGATACTTTCTCCATTGATTCTTTTTTTAAATATAATCCATTTATCTGTGTATGTTTTATTTACGTCACACAGATTAAACCCAACGTTTCTCATCAGTCTCAGGAATCCAGTCATTATTTTAGACTCCAATGGTAACACATTTAAACACACATTTAAACACACATTTAAACACACATTTAAACACACATTTAAACATTTAAACACACATTTAAACACACATTTAAACACACATTGTTCGTTAAATTGTCTCGTCGGTTTGGAGATACTGTGAAACTCTGCTTATTGTAGTGTGTCTTTTTGTGGGTTATATATGTTATATATATCTATACGTGTTAGACTACGTAATATTGTAATATTACTATTTAAGTTATGTGTGTGTGTGTGCCTTTGCATCTATGTGCACGCGCGTTGATGTGTCCATATGTGCATGCTGAAGGAGGCACTTTAGCTAAGCCTATTGTCAGATATGATGTCCGACATTTTAACAAGGACTCATTGTGGCGTATAGAACCCTGATGCGCACGAGCCATTGGCGCGCGGGATTGCGAGCTCTCTCGTTTAGGGTTACGTTAACCTAAAAACAGAGCAGTTTCCAGCTCGAATTTGTGTTTTAGCTCGCTGAAGTGCGACTTCCTGCTGTTCCCCCGACTGAACTTTTCTGCGGAGCCGCTGAATGAGAGCAGCTCGCGCCGTGCTGTGCGCTGATCGTCTCAGGCCAGGGTAAGAGAACGAGGCTTTATCGCGTGCATGTTTTATAGCCTACTTTTGATTTACGACCGCGCGACATATAAAACTTGGTCCAGAGAGAGTTTTCACACACACACACACACAACACACACACACACACACACACACACACACACACACACACACGCTGCCAGATTCTTCTAGTGTGTGTCATCTGGGGGTCCATAACAAAGGCGGCAATTCTATTTTGCTTGTAAAACTTGTGCTTTTATTAGACGTACTTTAAATAATAATAATAATAATAATATAATAATAATATAATAATAATAATAATAATAATAATAATAATAATAATAATAATAATATAATAATAATAATAATAATAATAATAATAATAATAATAATAAAATACAAACACCAACCATTATTTATTATTATTATTATTATTATTATTATTATTATTATTATTATTATTATTATTATTACGTAATTATTGAAGTTATTAGTTGAAGTAGTAAGTTAGGCCCTTAAAATAGATAAATTAAAATCTATTATCATTTTTAAATAATAATAATAATAATTCGCATGATCAGCTTTTCGTTTTTTGTTGTTGCTGGATATGGATGTAATAATAATGTTATAATCTTCCATTGAAAAATGTGCGGTGTATCTGTAATTAGATTTATTTATTTTTATATTTCACCCGTTTTTTTTTTCAAAAATAACGTATTATTTCCTTTTTTTATTTCTTTTTTTTTATTTTTGTAATATCTGTTATGCATTCAGGCCTCTACACACACACATCGACTCTCTCTCTCTCTCTCTCTCTCTCTCTCACTCCTCTCTCATCTCTCTCTGTCTCTCTCTCTCTCTCTCTCCTCTCTCTCTCTCTCTCTCTCTCTCTCTCTCTGTGTGTGTCTCTCTCTCTCTCTCTATCTCTCTCTCTCTCTCTCTCTCTCTCTCTCTCTCTCTCTCTCTCTCTCTATCTCTCTCTCTCTCTCTAACCCTCTCTAACCCTCATACATCAGCCGGTGGTGTAAGCCGTGACAGCAGCCATTATGATGAGCTGCTGAGGAAAGGTTCATGGCGTGGTCATAGAGACGCACAGCCGCCCGGTTCTTCAGGTTTCCCAGAGGACCTCTATCCATCTTTGTTGTGCGTTTATGAATGGCGGGGAATGCGGTCGTTAGGGTGTAATGGGCAGCTGTGGCGAGCGAGCAGAGTGGCCAGAGAATTCCTCCGAATATCAGAGATAAACCCACACGAAGACACCCGGAAATTCCACGCAGATTGCATATTAGTGGGCACAAGATAAAGATAACTTTAATATAATCCAGTTACTGCAATAAACAAGAAGCTGAACTGTGCACCATTTCTGGTGTTTATAGAGCAGTTCAGCGGTTTGTTTACGCATCATCAGTCGTCACTATTCGCTATTATTAGCTTTAGCTGTAAGGTAAGTGGTGGGCAAACCTTCCAGACCTCTGCTGTCAGCCAGACTTTAAAATAGGAAGATGGATAGAGTCGCCTTCACTCGCCTATCGTATCTCCTTCTACTTTAGGTGCACCACGGGAGCCTATTGGAAGAGAGGCATCACGTGATTACATCGGGCAAATGTTCCTCTTCGGCGGTGTCAGAACCCTGTCAGATGTTGATATAAAAATCGGGAAACTGCAAAATGGAGAACGCGACCTACTGCGACGGTTTGGCCATTTACAGCTACTCCAATCAGCGAGCGAATGAATTGGACTACGACGCCAATCAGCAAGAATATTTCTCAGCCCTTCATGTGGAAAATGAGGACCAAAGATCAGCCTGTTCCTTACAGTCTTCCACGGGCTCTGACACGCTCCTCAATCTGGAAGGCAGCTCAAGAGATACACCAGAAGCCATAGATCGACTATCCGTTAAGAACCCAAACAATGGACGAAATGTCAAAGACGCAGGACACTGTCCCCCAACATCAGCCAACCGGAAGCAGATCTTCCCCTGGATGAAAGAGTCGCGCCAGATCACCAAGCAAAAATCAAATAGGCCTGGCACGAATACAGGTGATTGCAACAACCAGTCCAAACAAGTCTGCACACACACACACACACACACACACACACACACACACACACACACACGTGGCCTGTGAAATAAATAAAACACAAAAACAAATCTAACATGTCTTTAAAGAGCTGAATATTTCTGAGAAAATGCAAATGACTGAGAAAAAAACGATAGACAGAAGTATAATAATAACATTAATAATAATAAGTATATTAATAATATTAACAATAATAATAATGTACCAAATATATTTATTGGAATGGTTCATTTAGTCGGTCAATTTATGTACCGTGTTTTTACCTTAACTTACACAGTTATATTTAATCAGGTTTATTTTGTTTTATAAGCAGGAGTGTGAGACAGACTGTGTGTCGTTCCTCTCGATTCCTTCACTATGAGTCTGATCTGTATGTGTGTGTGTAACTGCTCGTGTCTGGAAGATTTCATCCAAAAATTTCTGATCGTTTTTCGCGGAGCTTTGATGGTGATTATATTTTGGTAGGACTGATCATTATGGTAGCTGATTCTAACACGTCTCTGGAGGTCATCAATAAGCTTAGCTTAATGTGCGATTCAATGGCCAATCAATACACATGCACGTGTTCTGTAGCTAAATTTTATTCCATAACGTTCCTTTTTTACATGTTTAAATTATTTATTATTTCTGGTTTGTAATGAATTAGAATAAAGATATTGATTAAGACTTCTGCTCAGGTTGCAGTATTTAATGCGCTGAGAGTGAAAAGAGGTTTGTTTTGTATGTAGAAACGGAATGCCGTTATTTCCAAAAGTATTGGGACAGCACACAGGTTTGACATGATGATTACGAGACAAAACACCAAACTTCGACTTCTGATAATTACATTTAGATCTGTTTTAAAAAGAACATGGCACCTTTGTTATTAGATCATTATTTTGTCACTGGTGACTAGTGGAAAAATCTTTATTTTAACAAATCTAAGGCTTAGTATTTATTTGGTTTGCGTGTTAAAACTGCTTAAATCCCCCGAAATGCACTTATTGTGATCATTTACCCAAGATGCACCACATCTTCTGTTAGTTATTTGTTTTGGGGGTGTTTCAGTCTCCTCTCCAGGAGAGGAAATGCTGCTCAGTTCAGGGTTGAGGTCTGGTGAGTGACCTGGCCAGTCTAAAACCTTTTCCCCCTTGATAGAATATGTTTTAGATCTTTGTTATGGCACTTGATGATTTTTCTCTGTAGGTTGGCCAAAAAAGAATTGCTAAAGCTATGAGCGCCACTGTATTTTTAGAAAAGATGAATGAGAATGATCCAACAGGCTGAAGCCATGAGACTACCACCACCATGCTTTAACGATGAGCAGATACCGTTCCTTTCTGTTTCCAAATTCCAATTCTGCTTTTTGATTTTTAGTGTAGCTCCTATATTTCGTCTCTCACCTCTTCTTCTTCCTCACCTGTAGTCTTTATGATGATTATGTATTGTTTAAACAGAGAACAACACCTGGGCATAAAGTACCACCTCTCAGTCAAACTCTCCAAACAAATAAGTGGGTTCAAACAGAAGGTGCCATATTCTAGGCAGGGGTACTAAAGAGGAGAATTAGAATTATTCAAGGGCCCATGCAGTTTGGAGGCTCCCAAAGATCTGTTATATTAGTAGTAACAGATCTTTGGGAGTTAGGGCCCAAAATTGCTAGTGTCACCTCTGATTCTACTTTATATATATATGCTCCAGATGTGTATGTTAAAAAATAAAGCTAAAATTAAAAAAAAAAATAATACAAAATGCCCAGTCTTGCTGTTCCAATACTTTTAAAAGAGGGAATTAAAATTATAGAGACTTTTCTAAGCATGAGCTTAATGTCTGTGTTTCACATGTCAGTGCCATGGCTTCAGGAGTCAGTGTATATATATACATACATACAGAGAGAGAGAGAGAGAGAGAGAGAGAGAGAGAGAGAGATTTGAGATCATTCGTAATGATGTTACATTATTGCTGACAGTACTGATCAGACTCCTCCTGTGTTTAGACAGCTGTTCAGAAGACAAAGGCCCGGGCAACTGTCAGTCCTCAAAGCGGGCACGCACGGCCTACACTAGTGCACAGCTGGTCGAGCTCGAGAAGGAATTTCACTTCAACCGCTACCTCTGCCGTCCACGGCGGCTGGAGATGGCGAAGCTGCTTAAACTCTCAGAGCGTCAAATAAAAATCTGGTTCCAAAATCGTCGAATGAAATACAAAAAGGATCAGAAGGGGCCGTCTCCAAATAGTCCAGTTCTGCCGACGTCTGGCAGTGAGGGTGGGGGAGGAGGATTCGCAAGCTCAGGACATTCTCTGGGAAACAGAGTGCCATATGACACATTGTCCCCGACAACCTACAGCAATGCTCAGAGGAACACCTACAGCCTGTCCACATCACATTCACAAGCCATGAACAGTATGTTTACCAACTGCCCATCTCCCCAAAAGACATACCTGGAGTGCGACATGCACCGCTTCCAAGGTAACAGTCAAATCTGTGTGCAAACGCAGAGCAGTAGTGAATACAGAGGTGCTAATGGAACCTATGTGGATAACATTGGCATTGGCAGCAATGGGAGCTCGATTTATGACCTGCCACCGCTTCCTCAAGCTGCCTGTGGCAATATAGACTACAGCAGTGTCATCAGCATGGGACCCAGCCATCATGATGGAGCACTGGAACCAGCTCAATGCACGTACTCAGACTTTACACCACATTACTCTCAGGGAAGAATTCAGGAAGCACCAAAACTCACACACTTATAGCAGGACTCCTCACTGTTATTGATTCCATTGCACACAAGCTGCTGAATCAGATCTCTTCAGTTACCTGAGCTGCTAGTAATTTTGGGCCCTATGAAAGAACACAATAATTCTGCACTGTTATTACTAATATAACACACCTCTGTAACCCCCCCCCACACACACACACACACTCCCCGTGTGTGGTGGGGGCTTTTGATAACCTGTCTGAACCTTTTCATGTTTTTATATAGTTGTTTAGAATATTATTTTGGAGAGATTGTTTCAGACAGTATTTGAAACTCTGCCTGTGAAATTGTTAAACCAGATGAAGTCGTGTTTTTTTTCATGTTCCAAATGTGAAGGATAATTTTGATAAACTGCTGCTCTACAATCCAAAGTGTTATATTTAATTCATAATTCACTATTGAATAACTTGCACTTTTATTTCATTTTCCTTACTTTCCTCCATAATATTATATAGAAGAAATGTTTCCTACTTCAGAAAATGAATTTCCAGACAGTGTGTCTGTGTTACAGTCTGGATATTTTAGCCACCATAACACAACAACAAAAAAACAACTTTTTATTGATCTCCTGAGCAAGATAACGATTTTACAACAGCTGGCAGAAAACCTGAAATATTTCCTTATATTTAATTCAGATATATAATTCATAAATATATAATTCAGATTTAAGGTTTGTTACGTCCTAAACTGATCTGAAAGTTTTATTAAAAACACTATTAAAATCTTGACTATATTCATCCATAAAAGAATGTGCAAAAGGGGTGCATAATAAACGCAGCAGTTATGATCCTTTTGTAATGAGCTCCAGAAGGGTTTTTGGGTTATATGTTCGAATCTATGGCCTAAAAATATGAAGACGGTTCTTTTGTTGGTAAAGAAATCTGGTGTGAAGCTTTGATTGGGTTAAAATGATAAAAGCATCTGTGCTTTACGCAGGATTGAAATATTAGAAAAAAGGAATCTTCAGCCTTTTAGTGAACGGGATCTTGTGCACAAATTAGCTTCAGATTTCCGTCACAGGTTTCAGGAATGGAATCTAAAAGGTTCTATGTCAGTTAACCCCCACCCCGCCACCACCTACCCCCCCACCCCCACCCCGTCTACCCCCTACCCCCATGTGTTCGGCATGTTACATGATATGAGACATTTTTCTGCTCACCGTGCAGTCATCATCCTGTCATCATCAAAGTTCTCCAATTAGCAGTTACTGAAATTATGAAGTCATTTATGCCTCAATACTACCTCACATTTATTAACACTTTTTGCAAGTGCTGATAAAATTAGAAATAAAAGTGTTTACTGAGAAAAAAATCTGTGTTTCTCACTCATTTGTATGAGTTGCGTTTACACACAGGTTTTATCAGGTCAGCACCTCACAGGGTGCCAACAGTTATGAACTTTGTTTACTGTAGTTTTCCCGGCCTACACAATGGATAATGTGTAAGAAAAAACAAAAACACAACATTTGGTTTAAACTTTCTTTCATAAAGTCAGTATTAAAACATGACGTGGAAATTCATTTTATTTGTAAAATATTTGTCCATTAAATCATTAAAAAAAATTAACATCAACTCAAATATGAACATTTAAACATAAGGTTAAATTCGCCGCGTCCGAAATCAGTTCAGTTCTGTTAATTCTGCAACTTTCCAACTTTCACCTTCTTAATAAAATACATTTCTACACATCCGCTTCCATCACCGATTCCATCACGCATCGACTGAAACACACACCAAGCCAACAGTCCAATGATTTATTCTATTTAATAGTAAAACTATCACTGTAATGAACTAGAGCACAAATTCAGAACAATGCGCATGCGTGGATAGCAAACTGTTAACGTGCTATTAGAGCAAAAAGCAGCATTTAATAACGTTTATTAAATTCAATAAACAAAACTGTCTGGGCCGCATTTACATTTGGTGTTTTTTTAGAAATGTATTAAAACATAATAAAATGTTTAAACCTGAATGTAGTTATTCATACAAGAGGAAGAATTTGCATCATATATTCTTTAATTATTCTGCGATAAAACAGCGAACAATAATAATAATCATTTAACTGGTTTTGCGTGGTGGTGGAACTTCTCGTGCGCCTGGACTGCTCAGGGATTCCTCGCGTTTCGCAGCTGTGTGTTGAGCTCCAGCATTGGAGGCCTCGTTTCTCCGATCAGACTCATCCATTAGACTGTGACGGCCTCCTCCCCGGTGTCCGTGTGCGCCTGTACGAGGAGGAGAAAAGAAGTGAAGATAAAAAGCTCGTCTAACCATCAGGATGGAGGGATTATGGTGTTTAAAAAACGACAATTTTTACAGAAAAATTTGCGTCTTTCTGCATGAATATTTTATGAGTAAGTGATAAAGCGCGCGGCGCGGTGTATAAGAGCATCAGAGCATTACAGGGCTACCATTTCACTACTGCGATTAAAGCAAAGTCTGCATCCGGAGGCGCTCTGATGGGTGAGTTTATTCTTTATTCAATCTGCAAATATTCCGTAAGAAAAAGAAAGGATTTAAATCTGCGAGTTTAAAATGTTCTTTAATATCACAGGTCGACTGTTCAGAGATTTACAGTTTTAATTCTTTAAGCTTCTCCGTTTTACATATTTTGTTGACCTTTTATACAATTTTTACTGATAACAAAATATAATTTATTCAGGGACGCTATTTAATATTAATAAGTAGAGGAAGAATCTGGATCCCGTGAGAACAAAAGATATCTGCGACCGACAGCCTGTTATTTAATTATACTTTATTATACTTTATTATACTCCCAGCCTTCATTAGGTATTTCTTTCTTTATTTTTAATGATAAATCAATCAATCAATAAGTCTCCTGAAATGAATCGATGTTTTTTCTCTACAGAAACCGGAATGATGTGGTTGGTGTGTAAATACTCACCACTTGTGTATCTCTTCTAATAAAGATATTTTTTTTTTATCCAAAGGAATTTTCTTGATGTTGAGTGTAAAACGGAATTAAACCGGAGTGAGTGTCTGTAGTGTTTGGAGTGTGTGGAGTGTCTGTGGTGTGTATAGAGTGTGGAGTGTGTATAGTGTGTATAGAGTGTGGAGTGTGTATAGTGTGAGTGAGTGCAGTGTCTGTGGTGTGTATAGAGTGCGGAGTGTCTGTAGTGTGTGCAGTGTGTGTGGTGTGTGTGCAGTGTCTGTGGTGTGTACAGAGTGTGGAGTGTATAGCGTGAGTGCAGTGTCTGTGGTGTGTATAGAGTGCGGAGTGTCTGTAGTGTGTGCAGTGTGTGTGGTGTGTGTGCAGTGTCTGTGGTGTGTGTGTGCAGTGTGTGTGTGGTGTGTGTGCAGTGTGTCCTGGCTGGATGTTGGAGAGTTGATATATGTTGTGGGGCGCCATGTTGTCAGAGCTTTGCGCTGAGTAAGATTGATCGCGCGCGGGTTTCCGTGACTCTTTGTTTAGTATATAAGCACTAAAACTGCGAGCGGCCAAAACGATCAATTCCAATAAAGATTTTAACATCAGAATCACACACACACACACACACACACACACACACACACACACACACACACACACACACACACACACAGCGGAACCCCCCAAAAAAACCGCAATATAATGTATTAATGAATCATAACATTCCGCTCACACACCGTCCGTCCTGACAAACACACACACACACACACACACACACACACACACACACACACACACACACAAAACTTCACAAAACGTTTCCCGCCTGAAAGAAAACACACGGAACACCGTCATTTTGCGTGGACATTAAAAAAGAGAAACTGAGATCTGTTTATTTAGTTTAATACACCGGAACAACTGTGTTATAAAGCTAAATTAAACACACACACACACACACACACACACACACACACACTTTTAGATCTTTGGAAAAGTCTGTTTATGAAGGGTTTAATTAGACCGTTTTATAATAAAATACTGGTTTGTTATTATTGTAGGACGGAATTCATTATTATTATGAATTTTATTATTAATTATTATTAATTATTGTAGGAGCGAATCTAGAACCCTGTTCGGTGGTTGATACTATGTGGTGATGGAGAAACTGATGTTCGAGTTTCAGTAAAACGCCATGATGTTTTTATGAAGCAAAAAATTGTTAGTAAGTAAAAACTAATTTGTGCCCAGATTCCGGTCCGGTCCGGTTTCAGGCACCATAAACTCCATTCCATCCCAAAATAATAACATTCATCCTGGTATTTAAATCAGCTCCAGGCGAGGGGTTTGCTTCATCAGCACTTCGCTTCATCAGCATCGAATCCCGCTTTAATGCAACAAAACCCGCAAACCAACCACACACCCAGGAGAGGAGACACTCCACGGCGCGCGCCTCAAACACAGAGAAGAACCGAGGAGAAATGGTGCATTATGTGAATGTTTAGTGTTCTAACACAGCGCGAGCTGCGACCCGATCATTCCATAGTTTAAATGAAACAGGAGTTGGTGTGTGTGGGCGTCACTGTCACTTTCTAATGTTCTTCATCTGGTTTCAGGTGAATTCAACAGTTTCATCAGTCTGTCCTACATCATCCGCACGAGCGCGCGTTATCTTCTGCTTCCTTGGTGGAGATAAGCATCAGTCAACCTGCCATTTTGAACGTAGTTTGATGGACACACTGCCTCTGGTCTCAGGTCGTCATCAGCGGAGGAGAAATACACCAACACAGCTGTGTGAGCTCGTGCGCTGAACGTTAACGACACATGGAATCCGGAAAAATCCAGGAAATATTAAAAACCACAGATGAAACTCGGATTACAGACACGTCCCGTGTTAAAGTCCCGTACCGACAGAGACGCTCGATGTCTTTTAACTGCCGCCATTATTAGCTTTGCTGTAACGACTGAGAAGCGCGCGCGCGTTACCGATCCTGGACGGGAATCTCGCAGTTATGATGAGTTTCAAGTCAAAATTATTCATTAAATAAAAATTTATACTGTGTGATTATTTAATGTTAAATCTTTCAGCTTATTATGAAACGATCAGAAGGTCCGAGACTTTAATTAAATGTTGTATTTTTTATTCCGATTTTTTTAATAAAAAGAGAAAATAATAATCGTGTACAGCAAAATGCACACACTGTGTAAGTTTATTATTATTATTATTATTATTATTAGTATTATTATTACTGTAACTGTACAGAAACATTTGTTATAATTATTACTGTCATTTTATTGTACAGTTTAAATTGGTGTTTTACCGTGACAATGGAATTAAATACACAAATATTATTTTAGATTATTATTATTTTGCAGTCCAATGATAAAATTTCATAAAAAAGTTTCATTTATAAAACATTAAAAATAGAAATACTTATCTTAAGTAGTGAAACTCAACACCGGCTGCCCCTTTCTGCGCTGTCTGAGGCCCGCGTGGGGGGAAATGCCTGAGATGTTGCGTTTCCTGCCAAACTCATAAATCAAACCTCCTTCACGCAACCTGACAGCGCGAGACAATAGCAGGGACCCCTGAACAAATAAAAGCCCGTTTTAGCTCTCATTTAAGCGAGAGCACCAATCAGAGGACGAGAAAATCGAATACATATCAAACAGTGTACAAAGTTTGTTTTATTGTCACAATTATTATTAGTATTATTATTATTAGAGCTGAAGTAAAGGAGTCTCTCTCTCTGTCTCTCTCTCTCTCTCTCTCTCTCTCTCTCTCTCTCTCTCTCTCTGCTCTCTCTCTCTCTCTCTCTCTCTGTCTCTCTCTCTCTCTCTCTCTCTCTCTCTCTCTCTCTCTCTCTGTCTCTCTCTCTGTCTCTCTCTGTCTCTCTCTCTCTTATTTGCAGTCCGGTTCCGGTTTAAATGATCGGTAAGGATTTTGAGTGCCGCTTTTTTTTGTAAGTGGTAATTTGCCTATTGTAGTGACGTCACTTCCTACCAAGGGAAGTTTGATGCACGTTCAGAGGGGAGGAATGGACGCCACCCCGCCATGGCAGTTCTGTGATTTCCGACACAATGAATCCCGGCTAAACGGACGAAAAGCTTATAAAATCATTAGAAACCCACGTGCACCGCGCGTGCTCTGCGTAAGCTTTATGGAAAAACGACCTAAAGATTTTAACGCGTATTATTTCGTTTATTAAAAATGGCAGAAAGGTGGCGCTTTGATGAGGTTTAAACCCAAATACCGTAATAAGTAATAGGGTTGCCAGGTTGACTGCAAGATATCCGATACTGCAAATTCCAAACGGAACACTTTTATTGTCCTAAAACAGTGGGACTGTAACAGAACGGGCTGGTCGCTACCCATGTCCGATTGGGATTTTATTTCATTTTAGGAGTGACCTTTTTAGTTGCGGTTACGTGCAGATTTTCTTTTAGTCTTTGGCAACCCAACTCTACGTTTCACACTAGTGATCGGAGGTCAGATTCTTCTCGACGAACCGGTTCTTTTGGACAGTTCGTGCCAATAAACCGACACAACAGATAGATTCACCTGTCCCGTTATGTCTCTGCGTAATGACGTCACTGCCTTTGCCAATGCCAACGTCCATGCAAAAGTCAGTGATCAAGTCAGTTGAAACATCATTATCGCGGTCAGATTTGCGACTAAAGAATCGGAATACAGACACCGGCAGTAATTCACAAACGATATAAAGCGAATGAATGAGTCCTCATCAGCAGAATTCATTCTCATTTCTTTGTTATTAGTTTGTATATTAGTGTTTACTCCAGACACATAGAACCATTTCACAGACACGGTCATTTACACTAGCTTGGGATCCACTTCATGAGGAACACATGGGAACCTGCACATTTCCTCGGTTAATAAAGAACCAGTTGTGATCCGTGCAGATACAAATCATGAGCTAATGTTCACATCAAACATCAGAGTGAAGAACTCCAGATGTTTCCTACCCTATACTGTTCCTATTCCTGTTCTTAGATTTTAAAACCAGCTCGGTAAAGTCACAGTGTTCACACTTCTTCATTCTGGTGTTTAATATGGACATTAAATGACAGGTGTTCCTAATAAACTGGACATTCAGGTTACGCACACTTTACAAACACGTATTAACGTTTTCTAATATTAATATATGCTGAGAGAAACTGAAAATGTTGTCCCAAATACCGTCTGTAACTAAGTACTAATTTTATAAAAGGTACATTTCAGAATGTGATGAAAATCTCAATTTTACATATTTTCCTTTAATTATCTAAACAAAACTGACAAATATTCTTAAAAAGCCAATATTGTTTATTTAATTAATTGTTTGTTAAATTTGGAAATCAACTATTAAAATGTTAGTTTTAAAAAGAAGTGGGAGCTCAGTGGTTAAGGTGCTGATCAGATGGTCATGGGTTCAGTTCCCAGTGCTGTCACTGCTGGGCCCCTGAGTAAGGCCCTTAACCCTCAACTGTTCAGATGGATTAAAGGCCAAATGTTAATGTGGTTAATAAATTTAATTTATTCCCACATTTTTTCAGTTTTACTGTTTTGACTTCTCTCGAGTTTAAGTAACTACTGGTGTGTGTGTGTGTGTGTGTGTGTGTGTGTGTGTGTTATATACAGCTGCTCTTAAAATGCGCCGCATCTCATCATTACTCATCATTGTGGCGCTAAATCTTTTAAATAAGTACATTCAGTCACACGTATAAATACATTTGAATAAAATAGTATGTTTGGCGTTTTACATCACACTGGAGAAATAATCAGTGTTTGCTTGGATTTTATTAGGATGATCTAATAACCGTGTCTGTACAGGCGTTCCATGCTGTGTACCCTACTGAACTGTATCTGCACAAAAAGATTTGGTAAATCTCTATATTTAACTCACACAACACAACAAAAATCTATAAATTTTACCCACTTATTGATTAGCATGTGACTCGTCTTACCTGCACTGGCACAGTTCGCTCGAGCTCCCGTGGACGTGAGTACGGATCCTGATTTCCAGTTATCCGTGCGGTCCAGTATATCAACCCTCTAACCCTGCCGTTCCATCAGTCAGCGGGTAGCACTCAGGGGGTGTGCTTACGTCATTCTGTTCGACACAAAGTCGGAATTTGCGTATCGTTTAGTCTTTAATGACGACCTGTCAGCGCGAGACGGGGGAAGCTCAACACCCTGCAAAGCCAAGTGGTTGACCTGGTTGACCACGTGACTATCAGTGCTCATTCATATCAGTGCTGCGGAACCTCAGTCAGAACTGCAGCTGATTGAAGCCGGCGGAAGGCTGGCGGCGGGACCGGGCTCGGGGGTTCGACGTGTCAGTAAGTAGAGACACCGGAAACAATGCCAGAATGAATACATTCCTAGATTATTCAGTGGTGAGCGGTGGCGGTGACGGGGGTGGCGGGGGTTCGTGTTCTGTCAGTTCATTCCATGCAGATCACGGAACTTTCCAGTCGTGTCTGTCACTGTAAATAACTGCAACGGGAGCGAGCGTTTCCTGACCAGCAGAGCGTCACCGGACTCTGTATCAAATCATTCACATAAAGCCGCGTGCTACCAGTCCTCCGGCACGCTGTCCATCGCCTATGGCGCACATCCAACTTACAGTGCGCAAACTTTTTGCACCAGTTACAATCACTACCCCGTCAACCAGGATTCCGACTCGAACGCAGGAGTCAGCCAGTGCGCTCCTCTGGTTTACACTGGAAACCCTGCTGAGTCCCATCATCACCATCGTCATCATCATTTTCAACATGCTTACACCGGAAGCAGCGTTCGTTTACCTGGACACCTTCAGTTCGCAGCTGCCACCTACGGTCACGGTCAGGATCAGGCAAACCTGACGTTGCTGACAGCTTGCTCGAATCCCCTCTCCTCTCTGCATGCGTCACATCACAGCGCGTGTTGTTCGTCCTTATCGGATGGTGTGCCGACGGCGCAGACTTTTGACTGGATGAAAGTAAAGCGGAACCCGCCAAAAACAGGTGACTGGATGGAGTCGCACTAACAGAACACGAGCTTGAGTTTATTGTAAAGCTAACAGTTTACAAAGTAAGCCGGGATTTTTATATGTAAGGATCAGCACAGAAATGGTATGTGTGTGTGTTAAGTAATGCTGAATTTTCTTAAATTGCTGTCTTTTACTTGTTCTTTCCCTCAGGAAGAGTGGGGGAATATGGCTATGGCGGGCAGCCCAACACGGTCCGAACCAATTTCACCACCAAACAGCTGACAGAGCTGGAGAAGGAGTTTCACTTTAACAAGTATCTCACGCGCGCCAGGCGGGTGGAAATAGCCGCTTCCCTCCAGCTGAATGAGACTCAGGTAAAAATCTGGTTTCAGAATCGTCGCATGAAACAGAAGAAGCGGGAAAAAGAAGGACTGCTGCCCAAACCCGAGTCTGCGCCAGGGGACGGCGTGGAAAAGGCGGAGGTTTCATCCGAGCTTTCTTTCTCTGCACCGTCAACGCCATCTCCCGGTTCCTCTGCGACTGACCCTTACTCCTCGGGATAAAGACTTCTGAACTACTGTAGATCCTTTAGTCCCGGTGGATCTCCTCACTGGACCCGGCCACCAGGCACCCGCTCACTAGATAACAAATGCACAGTTAAATATTAAATAATTGAGATTATGTTTAAATTAATTTAATTGGCTCGAATGTTTTTTTGCAGTAAAAATTTAGCGCATAAATACAACTGTTAATACGCCAAATTCGGGTTACTAAAAATAGTTTTGGTAAAATGGCGAAGGATAATTGATGTTAAAGCGGAAAGCCTTTTGGCTGCTTTGCCTCGTTGTCTGCTGAGCCTCAGTTACCCGCGCGGGCTGTCCGGTCTGCGGTGTCACGGGTTCCCTGAGAAATATATCGACTTTGCATTCCAGCCGCTGTAACAAGGAACGTCCCACCATCCCTTCCTAACGTTGTTTAAAAGCCTTTAAAGGTTTTGTTTAAAGTCTTTTGTCTTTATTTCAGGACAGAACATCCATAGCACGTTCTCATAACGTTATTAACAGTTAATTAATATAAGCAAACAAACTGGAACATTTCAGATCACGTTTTTAAAAGAAAACCTTTAGAAAACGTGATGGCATGCAGGATACCGTGCGTGATGACGTCACAGGCGGTTAAACACGCCGTGAATCAGACAGAATGAGTTGTTTAATTTATTATAACTGCAAAGCAGGAAAAATAATTACAATTTACTAAATTTAAATAGTAATATCTTTTAATCGCACAGTTTATATAATTACATACATAATAATCGGATTAAAGAAATAAGGACTAGACGTTATAATAAAGTTGTAAGGAGACATTGCGTTAATATAATCAGCGTCCAAAGGAGTCTCGGCGTTCTGCAGGTTTCCCATGTGTCCCGAAGGCTTCCTGTTTATTAATACATGAATAAAGGCCATTCTTTATTATTATTATTATTATTTTATTTCTTTTATTTTTTCTTATTGTTGTTGTAATGATGATGATGATGATGATGATGTTAGCAATCAGTCTTTAATCAGTTAAGCTGAGTTTTATCAGTCGTGGTTTGTAGCTTTATGTGATCATTGCTGCGGAACTGTCAGTAATACGGGTCGATCTATACCAAATAAACCAAAATTTATTTTATTGTATTATTGCGTCTTTCCACTGTTCTTACTGCCAGTCTGTCATGACATCACTGACAAAATCCCTCCATCCATCTATTGTCCTTACCTGTTTATTCCTGATCAGGGTCACAGGGATCTGCTGGAGTCCATCCCAGCTGTCACTGGGCCATCTCACACACACACACACACTCCTATAGACAATTTAGAATCACCAATCAAGCGAACATACATGTTTTTGGACTGTGGGAGGAAACCGAAGTACCTGGAGTAAACACACATGCACACACACACACACACACACACACAACATACACAGAAAGAAACATACAAAACTGACCGAATCTAGTCCAGGATAAGCAACATTTAATATACATCAGAAACATTCTCATGCATTTCCAGTTTCTCAGAGGGACCTGGAACTGGAACTGGAACTGGAACTGGAACTGGTAGAAGTTTAGGTTTTGATGGCACCTTTAATGTTTTTAATACATCGATTAACTTGTCAATACTGTCATCACTAAGAGGAACGTGCTCTCCTGCTCTAGAGGGATTTCATCCCGGTGGAGGAATATTGGCATACTGTGACTTCTTCATTCAATAGAGACAGACAAAAAGACAGGAACAGAGAGAGTAGAGAGAGAAAAGGAGAGACAGAGAGAGACAGAGAGAGAGAGAGAGAAAGAGAAAGGAAGAGAAAGAGAGAGAGACAGAGAGAGAGAGAGAGAGAGAGAGAGAGAGAGAGAGAGAAAGAGTAGAGAGAGATAGAGAGCAGAGAGGAGAGAGGATGAGAGAGAGAGAGAAAGAGAGAGAAAGAAAGGTAGAGAAGAGAGAGGAGAGCGAGAGAGAGAGAGAGAGAGAGAGAGAGAGAGAGAGAGAGAGAGAGAGAGAGAGAGAGAGAGAGAGAGAGAGAGAGAGAGAGAGAGAGAGAGAAAGAGAGAGAGAAAGATAGAGAGAGAGAGAGGCGAGAGAGAGAGAGAGAGAGAGAGAGAGAGAGAGAGAGAAGAGAAGAGAAGAGAGAAGAGAGAGAGAGAAGAGCGAGAGAGAGAGAAGGAAGAGAAAGAAGAGAGACAGAAGAGAGAGAGAGAGAGAGAGAGAAGAGATAGAGAGAGAGAGAGAGAGAGAGAGAGAGAGAAAAGGTAGAGAGAGAAAGAGAGAGAGAGATAGAGAGAGTGCAGAGAAGAGAGAGAGAGATAAGAGAGAGAGAAGAGAGAGAGAGAGAGAGAGACAGAGAGAAAGAGAGAGAGAGAGAGAGAGAGAGAGGAGAGAGAAAGAGTAGAAAGACAGAGAGAGAGAGAGAGAGAGAGCGAGAGAGAGAGAGAGAGAGAGAGAGAGAGAAAGGTAGAGAGACAGAGTAGAGAGAAATAGAGATAGAGAGATAGAGAGAGAGAGAGAAGAAAGAGAAGAAGAATAGAGAGACAGGAGATAGTAGAGAGATGCGATAGATAGAGAGAGAGAGAGAGAGAGATAGAGAGAGATGAAGAGAAATAGAAAGGTAGAGATACAGAGATAACGAGAGATATATCGATAGATAGAATGAGAGAAAAAGAGAAGCGAGTGATAGAGAGAGCGATAAGAGAATATAGAAAGATAGATAGATAGAGATAGAGAGAAGATAGGGTAAGAGAAAGGTAGAGATCATAAGAGAGAGAGAGCGTATAGAGAGAGATAAAGAGAGAAATTAAAGAGAAATTTATAGAGACGAAGAGCGATAGAGAGATAATCTCGATATCGAGAGAAAAGAGAAAGAAGAGAAAAGGTAGATATACATATCGAGATATATCTCTAGATAGAGAGATAAAGATAGAATGAAAGGAGAAAGGAGAGAAAGTATGAGAGACAGAGAGATTCTAGATAGATGATCGCGAGATAGATAGAAAGAGAGAGAAGATATTTCTAGATCATATAGAGCGTAGAGAGCGAGAGAGAGAGAGAGAGTAAGAATAGTCGAGATATCGAGACAGATACATCGATAGGAGAGAAAGTGTCTATATATAGAGAGAAAAGAGCTAAAGGAAGAGAAATTTAGAGAGACCTCGAGCGAGAGAGAATCTAGATCTAGAATAAAAGATTCAGAAGAGAAAGGTAGAGAGACAGAGAGAGAGAGAGAGAGTGTGAAATCATTTTTTAATGATTTCACACTCGTTTACTGATGGTGGAGTTTCTGGTTGCCTTTATTTCTTGGTCTCTCTATTTCTCCCTTTTCATCTGTCCCTCTTTTATGAGTTATTCATTCTGCTCCCGGATTCCCAGCGTTCCTGGCTGCGTCTTTGGACCTTCCTGATCCATGCAGATGCCCTTGTGGAGGTGCTCACTGCTGCTCAGGGTGGACAGGTGGTGACTCTCAGGTGTCTCAATACTTTTGTCTACACAGTGAATGTTTGAGACATATTTAGTTTTGTTAATCTGAAAACGTTTATATTATATAGTAACTCTAACAGACTTTATTACTGAATTTACTTTACTGAATAAAGTCTAGTACATAAAGTATTTCGGACGAACTCTAGTTGAGCACGTGTAAGAGGCCATCTTTACTGATCAGGTGACATGTGACATTAAAATAAAAGACAACAGCCAATGAATCGTTACCAAAATTCGGAAAGCCCCCGCCTGCTCCTCCTCAGCAGCACAGACCCTTTATAACCCTGTGATAAAACATTGATGGGGAAATGGTGGCTTGCTGGTAAAGGTGTTCGACTGACACCAGAAAAAAAAGCGGGGTTTCGATTCCCAGCACCAAGCTAACTTTGTGGGGCCCCAAAGCAAGGCCCTTACCGCCAATTACTTAGTTGTATAAAAAAGAGATAAATGTAAGTCTCTCTGGATAAGAAGGTCATGCAGTGAAACGCTTTCTACGGCTGTCCAACATAAAAAAATAAAACATTCCGAATTTTTAACTAGACTTAAATTCCACTGGCATTTTTGCCGTTTTGCAGACGCCTTTATCCAAAGTGACTAACAGTGATCTCAGTTTAATAGTTAATGATTAAGGACCTTGCTCAGGGGGCCAGCAGTGGGTGTATGGTGGTACTGGGAATTGAACCTATGATCTTCCAATCAGTAGTTTTACACCTGCTCTCTGGATGTGGTTAGTCTGTCCTGACCGCAAAAACAAATAAAAGACATAAATGCATGTGTGTGTGTGTGTGTGTAGTAGGGGGGGGGGTGTCTCAGCTGACTATAATGTATGTTTATAGTACCCCTAACCCTAGTATAAACCTGTAGCTATGTTAACCTTTTTCATGCATATGTGAGCAAACACACACACACACACACACACACACCACTCCAGTGGGAGTAGGTGTTTGACAGAGCTGTCGTTAGCAGAACTGTCAGCACTAAACGCTGTCAGATTTTATCCTGCCGCTGGGCTGGACGCGTCACCTGTGTATCCTTCCGCTGGTGACATGATCTTTAGTTCAGGTGACATGATTTTGGCTAGTCTGCTGCTGGAGCTGTGTGTTCATGCTAAATGCTTGGCTAAATGTTAACCTGTCAGCGCAGTAATGCTAATACTCAGACACACTGGATTTGTGTGTGCGAGTGTGTGTGTGTGTGTGTACACTGAATAGAAACTTTCCATAAGTGCTCTATTTCTGTGTGTTTTTATTCATGAATAAGACTAATTTAATTTCTTAATGAAGTTTTAGTGTTGGCATGATTTTCTTAAGCTCCAGTCACGTGTTTGAAGGTATAGAAATGTACAGAGCTAACGATCTGAACGAGTTGGAACGTCTGGAATGAAGGACTGGACTCACTGATTACACGTTTAAGCTGTGTTTGGAGACAGAGTTGATGTTTTTGTTGACTGTATGTGTATTACCCTTTCCTGCTGCCTCACTCGCTCCTCTTTCTCTAAATGCAGCTCCACAGACAGCATGCATATGCGTGTGTGTGCTCCCGCTGTCCCCTCTGGGACCATCTGTCCATCCCTCCATTGACACAGTAACGGGTGTGTGAGGTGATCTGGATGCACGGCGGTGCGCCTGTTTGTGTGTCTGAGCCGTAGGTCAATAGAGGCCTCATCAGGAATTCTGCACTCGAGCTTTTACATAAACAGCCGCTTAGCGGGATTAGCAAAATGCTAGCTTGTTAGCTATCTGAAGTAAATACCCTGTTAATCCCTGGCCAAATCTCATGAGGGAGAAATGAGTAAAGCTTATAACAGCGTCTGATCGAATGAGGTGATGTTTTTTTGGACTAAAGCCTAAAGAGCAGTTAAATTTCCATTTAAATCTGAACCTCATAACTGCAATAAACCCATAATTTTCTGTCAGTGGAAATTAATTTATAAACTCAATTTTACCTCCAGTTTTACTTTTTGTTGGGTCATTAAGCAACATTATTTTAATTTCTGATTTTGACTAACAGATTATTGTACCGGTGGCTCCACTGAGGCGAGAACCCAAGGTGCAGTTTATTTACGAGTGAACTTAAACACTTAAATGACACTGGGCAAAACAACAAACATGAACTAGACTAGACTTAAACTTGATTAAACAGAAACACAAACATGAACATGAGCACTAGCATGGAATGTCGCATCAACAAGAACTCACCAAAGTTAAACAGAGAACCAACAATAAGACAAGGCACAACACCAGGGCTATAAATGCATGGAACTCATTAACTCAAACAAGACACACCTGAACACAATCACAAACACACGACAACCAATGAAAACAAGACACAAGGACAAAGGGAAGCACAAGACAGGAAGTGAACAAAAGTGTACCTGCCTTGGCATCTTAACTATCTAGCATAGCTTAGCCTAGACATAGAACAATACACACGATCAAAGAAAAACATAAAGCAAGAACATGAAAACCTCACAATTATGATATATTAAATATTTGTTTATAGATTAAAATTTCCTTGTTAATTTCTAATGTGATTCTCTATAAATTGTTTTATTTCATGCCAAATTAAATGTTAAAAAATGTTTAAAGCAATTTCACACATTATGGGTCAGAATATCATTAATTAATAAATTTGTCTCACTCACATCAATTTTTAGCAGAAGTATTTTTGCATTTTACATAATATATTGTCATTATTAACAATTAACCAAACATCAGTGGCACAAACAGCCGTAGCAGTGCAACATGGAAGCAAGACAACAAAACAAAAGTGTTGAAACACAGAAGTTTTAACGGGACAGGGTTAAAACACATAACTAGATGACTAGATGAGAAAAACAGAGGTCCTGATGTAGAACTGCCCTAAATATCTCCTACATATACAAGAAGGTATCATACATTTTTGTGCTGCCATCTGTTGGCGTGTCTTGAAACTTTCTGATAGCCTTTCATTTGCTTAATAAATTAATTTAAATGTATTATTTCATGCTTAATACAACGACCCTCAACATGCTTATTGTTATCAATGACTGTTTTTACAGGGATGTGATGGGGACATTCACACATTATTACATGTATTTAAAGTAACTCAGTCTCACCACATATTATTAAAAATACTGTGTTTCCCACTGTATTAATGCTCATTTGAGATAAATGTTAGTCGCTCTGGATGAGGACATTTGCCAAATATCTAATATAGAGATATAGGTGGATGGATGGATGGATGAATGGATGGATGGATGGATGGATGGATGGATGGATGGATGGATGGATGGATGGATGGATGGATGGATGGGGATGGATGGATGGATGGATGGATGGATGGATGGATGGATGGATGGATGGATGGGTGGATGGATGGATGGATTTGGGTGGATGAACAGGGTGGATGGATGGATGGATGGATGGATGGATGGATGGATGGATGGATGGGTGGATGTTAGGTGGATGAACAGGTTGGATAGATGGATGGATGAATGGATGGATGGATAAATGAATGGATGGATGGATGAATGAATGGATGGGTGGATGTTAGGTGGATGAACAGGTTGGATAGATGGATGGATGGATGACAACCTTTGAATCTCAGTGAAACGCTACAGTTTATGCAGGTCATCATCTGTATGGAAATTCTATGGGTTTTTTTTAACAGGAACGAACGTTTTTTTTTTTTTCGATTTGCAGTTGGAATCACATTCATCCTTCTACACCGACTAATAAACGAATAAACTGATTGATCTCAACTACTCAATCTATCAATCTGTCCTCGGTGCTGAACAGAGCATCATCACAAATACAGTAAAAGAAAGACTTTAAACTCCAGACCGAGCTGTGATGTGATTAAATCACTACTTAGTTTATTAATTCATCTGATTACCTTCCTTTGTGTAATAATTACATGAATCCAGGTCCAATAAAACACACACCCCAATACAGCACACACTCAGTGATACAAGTTCCTTTAGAGTAAATCAACACACACCACATGGAAAAACCTTGGGATTCTATAATTAACGGTATTTAACCCTGCAGATGTGTAGCTGCTGCATTGAAAAATTAAAACGCATCCCTGATGTGTGTACTATGTATAGCCCCGCCCCCACATCTGTTCACATCTCTGTTTTAATCATGGCAACATACAGACCCCTCATTTGCAGGACTTTACTGATGGGGTGCCCCCGTGCACTTCAAGGGCAGTGTGGAAAGGGTGTAGTGGAGGATCCAACCACATATTCGTTCACAGGGACCAAAATTGCTAGCCGCGCCCCTGTTCGCCAAACGTATACATTTTTTGTGAATTAATCACAGTGGGTCAGTGGATATGGACAATCAATGATATAAGTGTTTAACTAGTTCAACTAGTAGCTTGCAGAACCCATCCCAGCCCACAGTACATCACTGGTTAAGCTCCTCCCACTGATTTCCTGTTGTAGTAGTAAGAATATATTGGAGCAGTGAATGTAACAGACTCGCCAGTCGTTTACACTCGCTTGTTCTCTGTTTTTATTAAAGTCTTTCATTTCTTTTAACTTTGTGTTGGTTGGTATTTATGTATTTATTCTTATTTTACACACTCAACCTAAAACCACACTATATTTATATTTTGTGCATTTTGTTAAAATCCAAACTATCATTAATTTCCAAACTATTATTAGCTTAAGATGAGAACACCCTTTATTATTATAAATGTATTTAATATATTACAGAAACTGCATTATTCGATGAAATGATATGTTTTAGATGAATTATTGGTCTTTGGTGTAGATAAAGCCTCCAGCAGCTGTTATATTATATTAAATGGCATGTGTAAATCCTCCTACGGTTTAATTAAACGCAGAAACGTTTGCTAAATGTTCATTTCGTGTGAATAGGGAAACACAAAGCAGGCGTTAGCTAATAGATATAAACCAACATGGTGTGAATTAGCGGATAACGACTCAATTAACTTTTGTTTTTGCACAGAGGAGATTTGGCCGCATAAATTAGCAGCAGCTCATCGGCGAAGTGTCACGGCCTGAGGACAGCTTACAAATACTGTGTCCAGTCTCTGTCAGTCGGCGACACTGCGATATAGACGTCCAGCCAGACTTTGTGTTTGTGCAGAACGGACCGGTGTCGCTCACACAGTGACAGTGGAGAGGCTCAGAGCCCAGGGGACAGCCGGCTGACGATGCCCTGAAAAGGTCAACTTGACACGGGCAAACGTCCCATCGACCTGGCCTCCGCCGGGCCATGCAAAAATCAGATAAAACTTAAGGCCACTCATTGATCCTTAGACACAGCGAGAGCGACCGAGGGAAAGGGAGAGAGAGAGAGAGAGAGAGAGAGAGAGAGAGAGAGAGAGAGGGACAGAGAGAGGGACATAGAAATAGACAAGGACAGAGGGAGAGACAGACAGAGAGAGAAAGAGAGATTGACAGGGACAGAGAGAGAGACAGGGACAGAGGGAGAGACAGACAGAGAGAGAAAGAGAAAAAGAGAGAGACACAGAGAGAGATGGAGAAAGAGAGAAAAAGACAGGGACAGAGAGAGAAATGAGCGCCTGAGATACAGTTATTACTAACATTATTTGGATCTGCGATAATCTGTCCGTTTATTGTTCAGGCAGCAGGAGGACAGTTGCAGTCTTTACAGGTATTATAAGTTTTATTCATGCTAAAAATGAATGAACTTCAGAAATGACATCCACTGTTACTGAAGCTGAAGAAGACAAAGAAAATATTATTATAAGGATCAAGTGTCCGGCATCTGCGGTACAATAGGGTGGTTAAGGGCAAATATATATTGGATGGATAGATGGATAAAGGATGGACAGATGGAATGATGGAGAAATGAATAGGAGGATGGATGGATGGATAAATGTATCGATAAATAGATGAAAGGATGGATGGAGGAATGCTACACCCATTCCTCTAGCTGATGAAGATGTTAAGCATCTGGTTAGCATGATTAGCATTGTCCAGTATTCAGTATTGCCTACATCTTTCTTTTAATAGTTCAATCGTCTGTTATTCCGAGTTACCCCCCTCCCCCCCACCCACACCCCAAATAAAAACCCTGCAGCGTAAAAGAGAGCATTAGCCACAGCTGACTGATGGAACATACACAGCGTTCCACTGCAGACATCACAGGAATAGAGCTTTCTGAGGCACATCAGCTTCTTCTTCATGAGGACGTTCGTATTTATGGGCTAATCCAATTTTTCCTCATCGTCACAATCCTAGAATACACACTGTCACAGACCTGCTACACTACTGCTAAATCACACACATCAGCTGAACACTAGCGCCATCACGAGGCCGAATCTTTCTCTGAATTGAGAAGATAAAAACACAAAAGAACACTGAGGAGTTAATGCAGTAAATGAACATTGCATTTAAAATTGTATTAATTACTTCATGAACAGCATTGTTAATAAAATAGATGGATAAATACAGCGCCAAAGAATTATAAATCATCAGGAATAAAATAATGGCAGAATTTAAATCAGACTGGCTGCTGGTTTGTCAGTACAGGGGTGCCATGACTTATGAGTTTAATAGGTTCTGTGACGGAGCTCGTAACTCAAATTACTGGTATATCAAATACATTTTTCCCATTGAAATGTCATTCATTCGTTTCGGGTCCCCAAAAAACACAGCATTTTTTTTGTTTCATGTTTTTAAATAAGAAAAATAAACACTCCAATAGGATGTACTGGAATAAACTGGTTTTATTAAGTATAATGTACAGCATTTACCTTGGAGATCAGACGACTCCACTTGCTAACGCGCCTGTCTGACTAGCTATCAGTGACACACGGGAAAGCAAAAAAAGCAAAAATCGACTCAGAGACGACTCGTATCTCAAAAAACTCAGAAAAAAAGGTTACGCTGTAATTACAGGATTTTACATTCTATAAACTATAATAAGGAAATTGGAGCTTTAGTGAAAAGAGTTTAGAGTTTCAGTATTTACAGTTTATAATATCATGAACATTTCAGATTAAACATTAATTTTAAATAAAATTCCAAATCCCGTATTAATGTACTCTCTTCATTGTTATAGAAAGAAATTTAATGTCATATAATTCTTATACTAATCTACAGTAAATATAGACAGTAACATGGGTTCCGGGTCAAACGCTGTATTGTAGCGCTTCTTTAATTTTCCACCTTGTGAAACACTTTTCCATCTGACTGTTTCCTCCATTTCACAGTGATCTTTCCTTCCATCCCTCTTTCCTTCAGTTTCTGATTCATCTGAAAGACAGAATAAAACTTTGATTTCTGAATAACACATGGTAGAGACTGTAGTAGAGAAACTAAATAAAACAGTCCGAATCTGATAACAAAAGAGTTTTGAGTCTTGTGGAGGATAAGACTGACCTTATCCAAGATGGCCTCCATCACTGCGGGATCATTCACATCCTCACTGGACTTGACCTTCAGCTGTAAAATTCGATGTTGTAGTCCTAAAATGAATAAATAAAGAAGGGCAAACAAAACACACACTAAACTCACTTTTCAATCTCAGGTTAATTTGTTTAACTGTGAAACTGAATTAAACAATAAAAAGGGTGAACTGAGAAACTGAGAAACTGGATCGTTTAATGGTCATTGTGTTATAAAAACATCCTGTAAGTTTCAAAACTCCAAACTTGACTCTAAAAACAACTTCTATTAAAGGCAGTCATTTAAAATGACAGGTTTTGGAATGTTCACCTTGATGACATAATAGTGTGGATAAGCCCTGCCCACCAATATGATAAATGACAAGATGGCTCCAAAGACAAGAAGCGGCACAGTTCCAAATTGTAAATAAACACAGTCTTTGCATCTTCTGTCAGTTCCTGACTCTAGGAAACAGTGGAATAACTTTATTATTTTTTTAATTTTCAGAACGTGCCGATATGGCAGGCCGCTGGTTTAGCTAACAGCAAAGAGGTCCTGGGTTCGACTCCCCTGCAGGGGTCTTTCTGTGTGGAGTTTGCATATTTTTCCAGTGCTTCTGTGGGTTTACTCACATGTATGTTAATTAAGTTGAGTAACTGTTAAGGGATCACTATTTGCATTGTGTGCAAAACTGTTGAGCAATTAAAGCAGTGGGCGTGTCCTTGCAAGACAAGAATCTGCCACACCTACTCACACAGAGCGTTTCTGATGAGGGGCTCAAAACAGGACAGAAAGCAAACAATTACTTTTAAATTATGGGTTTTTTTAATGTAAAAATCTTGATAACATTATAGGTGGACCTGAGAGAACATTACAAAATAAAAAACGGAGGTAGTTCCTAATGACCGCTTCAACTCACCAGTGTAACAGAAGAAAGGCAGGATGTCCGAGCAGCATGCATCAGCAGCCAGAGTCTTATTCAAATAACCACAGTTCTCGTTTTTCAGATCATTATTCATTTGTTTACCCATCGAGTTGAAGGTAGAGAAATTGGTCTGGTCTGCCCACTTCCACGAGTCTCTGAACAGACCGAACCAAGTGTTGCCAAAGGTCAAAGCCTTCAAAACCGACTCTTCGGTTTTATCTCTCGAACTGGCCAAGTCGGTGTGATACCGTCTACAGTAAATCTGAGCTTTACTCCAGCTCATGTTATTGGCAACGTAAATGTACCGCTGATCGCCAGTGTGTCTGTCTGAGAGCATCAAAAAATTCTGATGAAATTCAAGTACTGACGCATTGGTACTAATTTCAAAATCAAATAACAACATTAAGAACTATATACACTGTATGTTCAACTTCTGACAAAACAGCAAGAACACATTCAGACCTGGAGAAACTGAACACAGAAGTGTTTTTTCTCATTCTAAAATGTGTTCCTCTGAAAGTTCTTCTGTTAAATATTTTGCTATTTCAGATCAGTAATGTGAAAATACTACAGTAAATAAAAATGTGGTATGAAAAAAATACTAAATGGTGGATAAATAAAAGGGTATGATAAATAATCAAATAATTATAATATATATCAAATATATATTAGGAGTAGCACTAAAAAGGAGATAAAAGTGAAAACATGCTATAAACATGATAATGGAAAGGAAAAACAGGATGGTGTTCTATTGGTGTGCTATTAAAAAAACTTTTACCAAAATACCAAAAATAGAAGTGTGTGTGTACAAATAAAGTAGTTTTAGTTGTAATACAAAATCAGGAACAGTGGTACAGAGTGGAAACAGGTTTATTGGAAAGCCCCATACGCTAATTAAGTAAAAAAACATCAACTCAACTTCGTCGGCGATATGGCAGACAGGAGGAGAGGGAGGAATCAGACTGGATGAGGAATCGGAATCGTCGGAGGAAACAACTGGTGATGACCTTGGGGAGATTAGTGGTGGAGGGGAGGCCCAACGAACCCGTTTTGACCGAAGGGGCCCAGACTGGTCCAGCACTGGCCCAGCACTGTCAGTGGGATGGGATCCGGAGGGATCACACGATCAGTTTGGGTTCCAACATTACAGGTTTGAGGAGAAAAAGTTACACGCACGCAGGCGAGAAGACGAGTTGCGTTGAGTGTGTGTAGATGGAAGAGACGATCGATCCAGAAAACACACTAATTTCCCCACTTAGACAGGTTCTACGTTGAGAACTCCTACGTTCAGTAGGCCAGTAATTGAAGGACTCTCTAAGTGAGTACCTCACTGTATGATTTTTCAGAGATAAGAAAGGAAATCTCACAGAGTAAAATGGTCATGAGCTTTCAATGTAACCTGAAACTCACAGAAAAATAATAAAGCAGCTGTGTGTAACCTGATCATAAGAAGAAGAAGACTAAATAGGTGATTTTGTTTTAACTTGAGCACTGAAAAATATAATGAATATAATATGTATATATATATATAGCCCTGATATATATATATGACATTAGCCTGAAATATATACTGACTTAGAATATTACATATGATATAAATATGGAGTAAGAATAGAACATTACATTGAGCTGTGTAGAAAATATTGCATACAAATCCTCAGATTGATACACATATAGCAATCCTCCAATTGAAAAACAAGTAGTGAGCAGGCGAGTGAACGGGTTTATATAACTTGACTATGTGTTTTTTTTTGTAAAAAGCAAATAGGTAAATCACAAAATATTGTTTCGGTTCTAATGGTAAATCAAGTTTTAAGTGCTAGTGGTAATCAACTCTTAAAGTGAGAAAACTGCACAAGTTTTTTTGTGTGTGATAACAAAAGAACCTACAAAGGAGTGAAAATAAGGGGAATTTTGTTAAGGAGGAGTATCTTAAAGGGGGGGCTAAATTCGGAAATATTTAATAAGCACCTTTGTTTGAACCTTGGTAAAATAAGGGGGAATTTGTTGTTAGTTAAAAACAAAGGGGGGCTGAAGGAGTTAAAAGGGACAAGGGTTGACAGTAAGCATTTGCTTTGGTATTGTACCTTGGTATCTTTACTTTGCTTATGCCATTTGTTGCCTGATCTTGCCTTGCCTTTGATTTGATGACTGATCAATGCTGCCTTCTGGTGGACCTGGACTCAAGAATGCTGATGATTTGCAATTTAAAAAGGAGTTTTTTTTGCCTTCTCACCTGGGACTCAAGATTCTTTATTTGTTTAAAAAGTTTATTATTTTTCTTTGTGATAGTTCAAGTTAAAACACGAGGCACCCTAGTGGTGCTTGCGAATGTGTCTCCGCTCAAGACGGCTCTGAGTTCCGACATTTAAAACACACTTCCGACATAGAATAAAACAACTTTAGAATTATAAAAAGTTATAAAAGTACTGACTGAAGAATATAAAAGTCGCAATATGTAGATTTTTTACCATCAAAACAAATAAAGTGGTACGCTGAGTTACAGTACAAATCCACCCAACCCTGGGGAGATATCACTGTACACTCCTGATTTCCACCTGCGTTGTTGGGTTGACCTTTTAACCATGGTCTCATAGTCCCCAGTGGCTCATTTCCCATGGACCAGCGTCAGCTATCCATGTTACAGTCCAATCCAAGCCCTGGAATAGAACTGTTGAGACTGTTGTTCATTCTGAAGTTGAATCATGTTCTTAGTGTTTCTGATGATAGCCAGGTCAGTGTATTCGGCTCTGCAGTAAGCCTGAGCATCAGTCCAGTTTTTTCCCTCCTGGATCAGATAGTACTTACAAAAGACAGATTGGACATGAAGGACCACTCCTGGGGAAAAGAGTTTTATAGGTTTGATCAGTGTAAGGACTGTTCTGGACAATCCACTTATGCTCTAGTTCAGTAAAAATCAACATGAAAGATCTCTTGACTCTCTAGATTGTGATGAAATGTCTGTCTTTAAAAAATATCATAACAAACTTACCTATAACCCATGTCTAAAATTTAATTACATGAAAAGATCATAAGGCACCCCTGAAGCATAGGGTGGGCGGAGCCTCGCTTAAAAGCCCAGCATTGGTGTTTGTATACAAAAAGTACTTTCAATAAAAGCTAAAGGCCCCAGTAGTTCTCTCATCAGTCCTATTTGTCCTTTGTAGTCTTATGATATCTGATTTGTTAGCTGAGTCAGACCAAACAGTTATAGATGAACACAGGACAGGCTTAATGATGACCAAGTAGAACTGTGTGAGCAGCTCTTTTCTGATGTTCTATAATTTGTTCTTTGCTTTAATAATAATCAGTTTTTACCATGGCCAGCAAGTTCTAAAATAAGGTGACTAGCTTGGCAAATGCAGTACCAGGTGTTGTTGCATTCTGAATCATCTGCAGAGGAGGAATTGTACTCAGAGGTAGACTAGTTGCAGTAGACTAGTTTATAAATTACAAGAGACAAGTGAACAAGAATGATCGAATCCTCCTGATGTTGTGGAGGATAAACAGAATTTTGTCAAATAAGCAACATGTGAGAAAAAGGACAGTTGATTGTTAATGATAAGCCCGCGGTTGCAACCAGTGGTCAAAGAGGAGATCAGCAAATTGTCCTTGGTGATTGCAAGATCTTGGCATAGGGACAAATCAGCTTTAAATGTCAGCTTAGGGAAGTATAGTAAAGTAGAACTCGGGTGTTATCAGAATAAAAATGGCTTATGTATGACTAAGTACTGGGCCTTGTGGGACACCAGTAGAGAGTCTGTGTGGAGTCGGTCCCCTCTCTGTTAACTAATTTGAATGACCATCCAAGCAGGAAGCAAACCACTACCATGCTGCTCCACAAATACCAAGACTGTTGAGTGTGGACAGGGGATTCTTTTGGTTGATCATGTCAAATGAAGCTGAAAGATCCTGTAGGATGAGGACAGAAACAATCCTGCAGACGAGAAACTTTTTCCTTGTCCGGTCACCGCCTCTGCCTTTGGCAGCGCGATCTAGGCCTTTGTGTGACCAGTTCAGCTTTAATAATGTGCCACGTAAGAACATTTCTCAGACAAGGACTCTGTCTGGCTCAGGAGGCCCAAAAAATTGCCTTACCCTTACATGGACTATGCCCCTAATACCTGCCAAAATAGAGCCTGCTCACCTGTGATACCTGCTAATCCGAATATTTATGTCATGTGGCTTCTCTTAGTTTTGTATATATCCCCTCCTGAGTTCACATTACTCCCCCGTCAGTGGATCTCTTACACCTGTAATAATTTATTTGAGTCACCCTGATTTTATTAGGTATAATGTGACTGAAATAAGGACTTTAGAAGACTCTCTCCCTCTCTCTCTTTCTCTTTCTCTTTCTCTTTATCATTTTCTTTCTTACCTGTGAAAAACATCAGTGGAATCAGACACTTCTTCATAATTAATCTTTTGCTGTGGAACTTGAAATCTGAAAAGCAAAAGTTAATAAAAATGTAAGTGTTAAATTTTTCTAACACGCTTACTTACAGCTTCCCCATCGCCATATTCTAATTTATCAGTTTTTATTTAAAACTAAATTATGTTTCAACAAGGCATTCATTTTGAAGACCACACCTGAAATTAATACTGTGAAGTCACTCAACTTGATGGTACATATTTTTTAAACATTACCTTTAAAAGAACCCTTTTTTATTACCAGAGGGAACCCTTACCAGGTTATTAGCCTCTATAGCTAACCTACCGCTCCTTGAGCTCCTTGATTTGATTGTAACATTCCATGTTTCCTGGGCTGGAACGATAGAGGCACTAGACAGCCATAGTCACTGTATTCCAGCCTGGGCATCGCTCAGGTGGAGGCAGCAATCTGCCAAGATGATAACAGCAACTACTGCTTAGATCCTTGCATTCAGCGGTTGCCCTCTTAGATGAGTGCCTTTGACCTCCACCAGAAAAGGTGAGCTGTGTCACATGCTTATATGGCTGACACAGCTGTCATGGCTGACACAGCTTTCTGCTGGGATGGAGCATCCATGCTGCATGCTCTGGTGATTCATGGGTGGATATGTTTTTTTGGAAGCATTACAGAGGCTAGGTGCTTTGTTTTGTCTGTGTGCTTTGTTTTGTCTATTGTTTCCAGGTGTGCCTTGTTTCCCCTATCAATGTGTGTATAAATTCCCCTGTATTTCTTTCTGATGTGAATGTTTTGATGTTTACTGTGGTACAGTGTCTTCCAGTGGATCCCTCGTTTCCTTAAGAGCCTGTTGTTCCCTGTGGTTTTCGCTCGCTTTAGACCAATTGCTAATACTAATTGTGAATGCTAATCGCTAATCGTCAATGCCAAACACTATGTTAAATGTTCTAGTTCAATATTTGTTTGTAGATTGATATCTTCTTTGTTCCCAGTTGTTTGTTTCTTTGTTTTGTTACTGTTGCTTCCATTCTCCTTCGTCCTCCTGCTCACTTCCACCGCAGTTCCTGACAATACAACCTGCTTGAGAAAACTGAACAGTCTTTTAATAAACTGCCCAAGAGATACCGGGGTAATCGACAGAATTTCGTTTGTTTTCTGTTTAACTGCTGCTAAAGAAAGGTTTGGAGTGAAAGCAGAACCCTGTAAATGCTGATTTAAGGCCTTTAAACGTGAGAGTTTTTTACCTGGAAATAACAAACACTGCGGAACAGCTTTTACATCAACATTACAAAGAAAATGTTAGCCAATAAAAAACATCTTTTATAACAGTAGAAAAAGTTCTAATAAACCGTCGGAAAAACTTTCTGTCATTTAGTCATAAAGAATTTGTGCTCAGTATTACAATCAGACGAAGAGCTTTCGGTTCAGGAAATAAACACACTCATATTATTCATACATTAATTGTCTACTAGTGTTAATTAATCACTTCTTTTTTCACATCTCTTATGTTTAGCACATAAACTCTTGAGCCGCCTAATAAATGTTTTTTTTTAGTTTAATTTGCTACACAACCCACAAATTACATCACAACAACAATATACTAATAACACTAATACTAATAATGTAATAATAATAATGAATATACTAATAGGCCAGCGTCTGCTGGTGGTCTTACTGTTGTTGCTGCTTTTCTTTTCTACTGTTCTTGCGAGCAGCCGGTTTATTGCTTTAATGTGTTTTACTCTAATACTCTAATACGAGTATTAAACTCCACCTAAACACATACTGTACAAACAGCGACTAGGAGAGAAATTCACTACAGGAACTCACCTGTATGAAGGAGATAATAAAGATCTTCGTAATGTTTTCTGTGCTGCTTCTAATCTTTGTCTAAAAAATCACCTTATGCAAAACCGCTGTCAGTCTCACACACCTCAGGAACAGGTACATATTCAAGATACCACGTTCTGCAGTCCCTTCTTTCAGTCATTCAGTCATACACTATCATTAATCATCTCTCTCTCTCTTTCTCTCTCTCTCCCTCTGTCTGTCTCTCTCTGGTGGCAGGGTGGCTCAAATGGTTAAGGTGTTGAGTTGTTAATCTGAAGACCAGAAAACACCTGGGTTCAAGCCCCACCTCCGGCAAGTCAACCACTGTTGGGTCCTTGAGCAAGACCCTTAACCCCTCCTGCTCAAGGGGCGCTGCATCATAGCTGACCCTGTGCTCTGAACCCAACTTACAAGATTATATGCGAAAAATGCATTTCATTGGCTCTGTACATGTACCTTGCACAATGACAATGAATTGAATATACTACTACTACTACTACTCTTCTCCTCTGTCTCCCTCAATCTTTCTGACAAATCTGTCTCTACTGCTGGGCCCTAAGGTGAGGCCCTTAATCCTCAACTGCTCAGTGGTACTAATGCATCAAAACAAAATGTTCCTGTTAATGTCAGCCTTTCACTTAAAAAGTCTCTGTGTCTTTACTATGTTTTTTATATAACATTCCGTAATAGAAGTAACACATTTTTTAATCAAATCATCTCTCATCCTCTCCATCTTTACAGCTCATCTCCACCACTGGGTTACAGTCAGTGTGTTCATTACAGCTCTTTCAACATGACATAACAACATAACATAACATCTCGAGGTCACAACATCCCCTGAGTTAGAACAATGTCCCCTCCTGGTCACAGCACCAAGACTATTAACACACAGGATATAATTATCAGAACATTAACAAAAGGAACAAAAGAGCAAAGATTCAATTAAATTATGACACGAGTGCATCTGTGTTTTTTGTTTTCAGTTGTGGATCATATGATTGTAATTTTATTTCATCTGGTGATCTTTGTCCATTATGTTATAAAAAATATTTTATTTATATACCAATATATATTTATATTTACTTAAAACCACTTGCTTAAAGATATTTAAAGACTCTGCAGAGTTTACTGAGACAGAGCAAAGGAAAGTGTAAATGTCTTAAATGTCTCAGCTTCACTCTGGACTTCACCAGTAGCACCTGTAGAATCTGAAGAGGGTCTGAAAGCAGCAGCGCTTCATCTGGACACGCTTTCATGCTTTACTGATCTGTAGAGTTTTAGTTATTATGGATATTTTACTTAGTTAAAATAAGTCTTTTGAATGTTATAAGCTTTGTAACTATTTTCTAGGCTTTGCTTGGTTGAATTCATGGTACATTAAAATCTGCACTGAAGGCTGGATGCAAAGTGTTTAAACAAAGTACCGAGTCACATCTTCTACTGATGCAGCCGAAATTTGTTGAGCAAATTTTGTTCCATATCATGTTTGTGTTACAGACACGCCGGGTTCTCGCTCAAGTCACCGTTCACGCTCTCCTGAATACTGATCACACACACACACACACACGGCACCTTTCCCCTAATTACTCTCACACACACACACACAAACACTCGCTGTCTGTCTGTGTTCCTTATGAGTTCCAAGTTTTACAACAGCAAAAGTAAAACTATTAAATAAACATATCTCACCATGAGACCATGTGTGTATCGAAACATAAAAAACTGAAGAAATTAAATTAATAGTTAGGGTTATTTTACTCATATGCAGTTTAGCCTATAAAAACAAATCAACCCCATGCCCAGATGGTGCCCACATGGGCCATATAAATCAGATGTGGGGCCATTAGAGATGCGAGTGCTGGGCGGTGGCTATTGGTCAGTGGTGTTGGTGGTGAACTGAAATGTAAGTTCTTCATGTATTTCATCATTTTGAATAATTTTGGTTTTGGTTTTTTTGGATCCCATTGAAACTTTTCCGTTGCGGTCTCTGTTAGTTGCAGTATTTGGTTGTGTTGTGAAGATTCGCTGTGTGTTACTGCATCTGTCTGCTGTCTGTTTTTTCTATTTGCGTGGGTTTGCAGTGTGTTGAGCTCATGGAGCCACAGTACATGCCACTACGTATGCAATCATGCATTCTAGATTGTTGGTGGTTTTTACTGTTGGGAAGACATAAAATGTTTAAATTATATTGTTAACCACCAGGTGGCGTTGTTGACTCTTTACGTCCCAGTGCAGCAGCAACTATTGCGTGAGGGAGGTGCTCTTTTCTCCATACTGCTGCAGAGACCAGAGAATTTCCCAGCACCTCCAGGGAAAACCCTCCTAAAGGATCCACAGCTGTAAGGATGACATATGCATTATATACTGAGATTTCCACCATGTTTAAAATAATGTCTGTGGCCACCAATTTGTTCTTGACTGGCGAATGTGAATGTGGTTCCCACTGATTGTCAGAATGTCCCACCCAAACGGGCGCCGTACACCGAGGAACTGGACTGCAGTGGATTCCACAGGACTGCATCGCCTTCCCCTCCTCTGTGACAGTGAAGACATGGTGGACGAGCAGATTTAAGGGTCATGCGGATTTTAGCAGTACATGCCAAGAAAAATGGCTAAATATGGACAAAAGTTCTGAGTTCTATTATATTTATAAAATTAGCACTATTTATAGAATAAACACTAAGCTGGACATTTGACTATAAACTGGTGGCCAGCACAGAGGACGCATCTAAACCCTTGACACACACTAGGCTCTGTTTTTCTTTCAGCAGTTTTTCGCCTAAACAAAGTGCTGTTTTACAGACGTTTAAATATGATGTGAAAGCAACTTATTAAATAATTATTTTATCTGTGTTCATTGATTATTGCGCTGTTTTACCTTTCTTTTCGGGTCGGTATGTCTACATTGGGTTGTTCTGCTGTGTTTGGTGTAAATGCAGATATTGGATACAGATCAGTGTGAATGCAGCCTGATATAATCTAACCCTTCACTATAAAATCCTCTCTGTATAAGAGTTTGGAATTACTTCCCTGATTATTCTGAGATCTTTCTATCTTTCGTTACTTGGGCAGATCTGCTCGGTTTCTGTCGTTAGTGTCGCAGTTCATACGATTATTTTAGCTGGTATTTCCGAATCTCGCTGATCTGCCCTTAAGTTATCGGAATCGCCACTCTGCTTTTTGATTGACATGGTTTAGATTTGATTGCTGACATTTAATTGTTTGTGATCTTCCACCTGAGTATAAACGTCTTCTTTATACTTGATCCGTCTTAGCCTTTCGAACTGTTTACAAACACACACACACACACAGGTGACACAGTAACTGCACCCTTTTTAGTTTCAATTCTCCACCCCATTTAACAACCATCCCATTCTTACAAACTCTAATTATATTTAATTAATTAATTAACCCCAGAGAACATACGAGTGAGGAAAAGGCCAGTGTGTCTCGTTCTTAGACTGTTAGTCATTAATTCGTTATAGAAATTTTTGAACCTGGGAATTAAATCTATAAAATATTATTGTTATATACTGTATTAGCATCTGAAAGTACTACATACGCATGAGATTACATATGATCATGGACTCCTTAAAAATACATGTGAAAGTAGATTGTGTGTCTCTGCTTTATTATCTAAAACTCGAGCATGCCTTCAGAGATTCACTTCAGTAAACACATCCTGTTTGAAATATAAATTATTCTAAAAAAATGCTAAATTAGTGTACTAAATTTTGGTTTAGTCCTGTTAAAATGATTGTAGTTCCCCTTTTCCTAAAACCAGACTTCCACTGTGCATTTTGCGTCTAATTCTAAGCCGATGTCAGAGCCATACCACTTTTTTGCAGTTCACACAGGTGTTTAGACTCTCCTGACACGCAATCAGATGATTGGATAAATTTGGTATCCCCTTATGTGAATATCACACAGTTAAAGCAGAGCTACCAATCTATTGCATGCACTGCCTCACTGCAGGAAAACTCATCGCTTTAATCATACACTAGATTTAATATTATCACATGGAGTAGATGTCACTGATATAGATATATTTAGTATATCTTATGGTTAAGGTGTTGGACTACCAACCCAAAGGTTGTGGGTTTGATTCCTAGCTCCACCAAGCTACCACCATTGCACCCCTTAGTAAGGCCCTTAACCCCCAGTTTATATACAGGAGATTAATGTAAGTCGCCCTGGATAAGGACGTCTGCTGTAAATGTAAATATTTTCTACCACAAAGTGATGAGATCACATACCATTACCTTATATCATACACACCACCTAGAACAGAGTATACACGTCCCTCCATGCTATCAATGAGGTAGAACTAATACTTCGACCGCTAAACACAGATTGAGAAGATAATCTGCCCGATCTGTCTCAGTTTCTCAGCACACCCCTAAACACATGGGATCTAGATGAAGTGATTAAATGCACAGGCGCTGTTGTCACTAGCACATTAGACACTGTTGCCCCCTTACTGCGCCACCGTACAATAGTCATACCCACACCCTCAGAAGAGCAACCCGTAACCTCGAGCGAAAATGCAGAAAAACAAAGTTAGAAGTTTTTAGAATTGCGTATAAAGACAGTATGTCCAGCTGTAGACAGGCTCTAAAAGCTGCTCGGGTTAAACATCCAAGTAAACTGATAGAAAACCACCAAAACAACCCCAGGTTCTTATTTAGTGCTGTAGCGTCTGAAAAAAAACCCTCAATCACAATCTAGTAGCGAGGACGAATTGATTAATTTCTTCACCGAACAAATTGATAGTATCAGGAGGGAAATTGTGGATGTCCAACCTTTGCTAGCCTTTCGTGAGACAGTACCGCCCGAAGCCCAGTTAAAGCCCAGTTAAAGTTAAAGCAGTTAAAGCTGCAATGTTTTACATTAGTATAGAACAGAAGAGCTACAGTATATAAACTTATCACCACGGCCCAATCAACAACATGTCTGTTAGATCCAATCCCAACTAAATTACTAAATGGCATAATGCTCACAGCAGGAGAGCCTCTTCTTAACATTATTAATGGCTCGCTAGATTTAGGTCATCTCTCAAAACCTCCCAAATTGGCCGTTATTAAGCCTCTTATTAAAAAACGAATCTCGATCCTAATGAATTATTAAATAACACACCGATTTCTAACATTCCATTTATTCCATAAATTACTAGAAAAGGTTGTGTCTGTTTAAATACACTCCTTCCTACATGAAAACAATACTAAATTTCAGTCAGGTTTCGGGCCCCAGCATAGCACAGAAACGGCGCTAGTTAAAGTGACAAATGACGGCGACTGCATCTCTATATGTGTGCATGTAAAGCAACAGACTTACTGTACATTTCCCTCCCTTGTGCTATAAACTGGGCTAATTGTGTAATTACCATTCCAATTAATTTAAACTCCAACTTAGTTCAATAGCAAAGAAGGCAGTTTCTGCACTCCACCTTGTTCCGATAATCAGTCCTCACATCAGCAGTAATGCTTAATTAAGCTTAATTAATCAACATATTTTGCATGTTTCTGCTCAATAACAGATTATTGAAGAACGAGGAAAGAAAGAGTGATTATTGTTTTAGACTTTATTTCCAACTTATATTCTATTAGCAGGTATAAAAAATACACGCGACTGAACGGCGTTCTAAAATAAATGTAACCGAAACAAGCTAATAAAGTTAGTTATTATTTTTAATGTCATTAATTTTTACATTGAAATTGTTAAATTGAATTTAATTAACCTAATTCTTAATTAGGTTCTGCTTAAACTTTCTCCCAAAAAAGTTCTAAAATCTTGTGCAGAATAAGTGGGAGACCTGCAGACTGATCGGATTAATGATTATTGTGCAACCACAATAAAACAAATTATGGATAAGATGATCAAACTGCAAGGATCAAGATTGTTCAGAAAAGATTATAAAAATACACACACTGTCACCGAAATTCAGTGCTTGATTTTATTTCTGCCTTATGGATTATTAGGCAAATATTCTTTGACAGGGAAATGTAGAATAATAATAATAATAATAATTTCTGTTATCAATAATAAATGTAAATAAAAAAGTAATGATGATATGAAATGATCCGTAAATATCTGTATTTTTTTAGTAAATTTATTTTAGTTTTGTGGACTTTTGTGGGGTTTTTTCTGTCCTTGTGTTAATGAGATAATTACAGTGTGTAATCATGTCATACTTTGCAATGATTGGTTGGATCAGTGTATAAAAACCCGAAGCATCTGCAGTACCATAAGCACGTTTGCAGGAGGAATTGATCTACTAAACTGACCTCAAATCAGTTTGCTTTACTTTTCTAGCTGCTTGCGGTAGAATGCATCCTCTCCTTGCTGTGCCTCTGCTCATGCTTTCCTTCGGGGAGTGTGAACATGTGAATGCGACAGCAACCAGAGGTGGTGAGATATTTCCACCTACAATCTCGGTGAAAAATGGACAGATGTGGGGAGAATGGGGAAAAGTTGAGAAATGTCCCTCAGGTACCTTCGCCAGAGGCTTTAGCCTCAAGGTGAGTACAATTTTTGCAATATATTATAATAAATTATTTCAAACTTTGATGTTTTATGTTGTAAACATAAATGATTTACAACAACTATTTGTGTATTAATAATGTAAAACCAGGAGTGACATCAGCACTCTGTCGTTTGTGTAAAAGGCCCAGTTTTAACCAAGAGATGGTTAAATTGTGTGACCATTGTGTGGCAATTATGTGACCAACGAATCAATTTCATTACTAAAACTGTGTTTTTTCTTAGGTTGAGCCGAAGCGGGGCGTTTTTAGAGATGACACAGCTCTTAATGCGATTGCTCTCTACTGCGCTAAGAGCAACAGCTCAGCTGGAGGCTTCACAACTATCAAATCTACTGAGGGAAGGTAACATAAAACTCTCGCTGCTGCTGTCCATGAATTTAACATTGAATATAGATAAGATATAAGACATGTTAAGGCACAACATGTGCCTTAACATTTTTATCCATAAACACGTAACCTCAAAAAATTCATCATTTAGAATTTATAAATAGATTCATTGATAAATAAGAAATTAAATTTTATTATTTAAGTATTCTTTGGGAAGTGGTGGCTCATGGTTAAGGACTGGTTGGACTACCAACCTGAGGATTGTGGGTTTGATTCCCAGCTCCACCAAGCCACCACTGCTGGGCCCCTGAGCAAGGCCCCTAACCCCTAATTACTCAGTTGTATAAAAGAGATAAATGTAAGTTGCTCTGGATGAGAACGTCTGCCGAACACTGTAACTGTAGTATTAGTAGTATTAGTATTAGTAGTGGGGGGAAGTGGTGATATTGGCAGTAATAATGTATTAATATCTGCTGTTTTCACAGCTTCGGGTCTTGGAGAGAGGATTTTTGGTGTTCCAATGGAGTTCTGACCGCTTTCCAGCTGCGAGTTGAGGGTAAACAGGGCTGGAAAGATGATACCGCCGCCAACAATATCCAGTAATTAGTAACTTACGCTGAAGCACACAGACCAAATCAAACACTCCGAATGAATCTGTCTTTAATTCTGTTTTGTTAATATGCGTCTTTGGTAAAGAAAATTGACTTACAGGAAAAGAACTTATTTAATGAATTAATCATTCCAGGTTCCGATGCTCGGATGGGGAGGTGTTAGAAGGTGATGGTTTGAGCTGGGGTGTCTACGGTTCCTGGAGCTCAGTTTGTGGTGGAACCGGGATTTGTGGGATGAAAACGAAAGTCCAGCCCCCTCAGGGTGGAGGAGATGACACCAGTCTTAATGATGTCGTGTTCACGTGCTGCTGATTGGGGTAAAGGAAGTCTGAAGTGTAAAGGGAAGAAGGAAAATATGTGTTTGTATTCAATGATGAGGACAAAATGACCACATGATGTTTACATCTGTTTTCTTTCTCTGTTACAGGAAGAATTAAAGAAGAACATGAAGACGACAGTTAACTTTACCGTATAATCCCAATAATAATCACTTTATTTCTTATATAATCAGATATCTGAGTCAATTCTAATCTTAATAATACTGAAGTTACTCATCAGGAAAATGACCTCACACTAAGCATAACAATGAGCATTGGTTTATATTTTTTTATTCTTTGTCTTTACTGGAAAATGTAAATTACCTAAATAAACTGAAATGTTTATTATCTTATTGGTTTCTGGGTTTTTTTTAGTCTTTAACAACTAAAATATACCAATTATTAAACAATGTGTTTTTTGCATTTCTTTTTTATTAATTATTATTAGTGGCCAGTTTCTGGTTCAGTTTGGTGATGGAACAAAGTTCACTAAACCGAGTGGTAGTGTTAAACCCACAGCTGCAGTTTATTTACAAAAACAATGAAGATAAATGAAACAAGACTTAGCTTAGCATAGCTTAGCTTAGCACACTAGCACAAACACAACAGGGATAAAAATATAGGGACCAACCGATGGGAACACGACACCTAAACAAGGGGATCACATGACAAGGGCAAAACAGGAAGTAATCACTGACATGAACAATGAACAAGAGCTCAAAACATAACAAACATAAAACTATATAAAACATAAACATCATACAAACATGGAACATTAAAACAAAAACTGACGCCAGAACATAAAACATGAACCTCACAGGCAAATATTCGTTCATGGTTAATTAAAAGTTGTCATTAAACTCATATTAATTATAAGGTATCCCGCAGGGTGCGCTATCATACAGCGCCGCGGGAGCAGGAGGGGTTTGGGGGCTTTGGGGTCTTGCTCGGGGACCCAACAGTGGCAGATTGGTGGCGTTGGGGTCTGAATCCTGGTCTTCTTTGTCATTCAAACAACAACTCAGTGCCTTAACCATTTAAGCCACCACTGCCCCTAGTGGTAGTTGTAGTAGTTAGCAATGATCAATTGTGAAAAAAGCTCAAGTTTTGGATCTATTGGATCTAAACAAGTTACACCAGATGTGTTAATTAGATATTTTGTATAATACAGGAATGTTTTTCGGGTCAGGAAACAAGAGAACAGCACCTTTTCTTACCCTGGCATCAGATATAAACACTGTAAATGCAAAATCATTTTAAAACAACATTTTAGATGAATTATAACAGGTTGGTTTATTTTTTATTTAGGGTTATGTTTCTATGTTATATTTTAATAAAAACTCAAAGCCTGCAATGGATTTCCTCTGCACTGTTCGTTCACTCTCGAGCTGCAGCTGCACCGATTCTCCACAGACAGACGAAAATTGCTTCTGCTTATGTTCTTGCTTTCAGACTGAGTGCTTTAATAGGCTGAACCTCAACGGAACAAAGGCAGCCCAGAACTGCAGTCCTTCGGGTCCTTCATCGCACAGCTTAAAGAAGTGTTCAGAAAACCCCTTAAAGACTCCTTGGTAGAAGAAGAACTGTATCACTTGTAGCAAGACTAAAGTTCGATTAAGGACTGCACACCCTGGCCACCACCACCGGGTCAAACAAGCTCTCCCTGTTAACCACCTATCGGCAGGGACTCGAAGACTTGGAGCACATTCAGTCCATCACCAGAGTACCAACAGATCGAGGAAGGGTCTGGCTCCAGGTGGGCCTCTTCACACCACAGACCTCTTGTTGATTCTGGAGAAATCTAAGGCTTAAATTGTCGTAGGTCGGACTCGTGTGGCATGACACTACATTCACCTGGAGCACGGGCAAAGTCCTGAAATAGGATGAGGGCTGTTTTCAATAGTGCCTCCCTTCCTTATCACTACCTCCTTCCATCAAACCGACACTTCCTGTCAATGATACCTCCATCGAAATCTGTCAGTGGACATTTCAGGAGAATAGGCCCCCTTCTGAGACTTTTCTGTCCATCACAAGCATCAAAACTACCCTCACATTACCTATGGGACTACACCATTGACCTCCTACCAAAGGCGTGAGGTGTTCCCACACACCATACTAGAACAATAAGCTATGGAAGAGTACATAAAAGAGACACTTTAACAAGGCTACATCTGTCCCTCAACCGTCCCTGCTGCTTCAAGTTTTTTTCTTCATTTTGGAAGTTAATAAGGCGTCCACGACAGGAGTTGAGGCAGAAAACATGCAGAAAGGGACACCACCAGGACTCCATCACCATGCATACTGTTACGAAAAGCTGTTGCTGGCAGAGCGGAATTATGACATGAACAACCAGAAGCTAATGACCATCAAACTAGCTCTTGAGGAGTGGAGACACTGGCTAGAAGGGAGCCACCACCTGACCGAGGTACTCATGAGTCATTGAAATCTTGAGTACTTGTGAGAAGCCAAACAACCCCAAACAAGCCTGGTCTCACCTAGGAAGTGACTTTATCACAGACAGTGTGTGTGTGTGTGTGTGTGTGTGTGTATAAATGGGGGCTCGGGGACACAAATCTACAATCTCACCTGGGCCGCCCTTTATATATATTATTGCAGTAACACGCGCTTTATTTAACTGAAGGTATTTCTTATGACTGCTTTAAGGTGAGGGTGTGATGGAAATCAGAGACAACCAGCTCCCCCTGTGGGTTATCATGCGAACTCACACCAACAACACACCACAAATATTAAAAAAGAAGGAATATTAGGATCTGTTTTTTAGTGTTTTTAAGCTGAAGGCCAAAATTATCAAAATTAACAACAACAAAAACGCTTGAAATATTGAAGTTTATTGAAAAAACATATGCACACCTTTCATTTCAGGTAACATCACAAATCACAATGCACTTTTCTATGTTTCTGTTTTTTTGTATTGTGTGTTGTATAATATTTGTATTGTTGTGTGTTGTATGTATAATATTTGTATTGTTGTGTGTTAATATTTTGTATTGTTGTGTGTTGTATAATATTTGTATTGCTGTGTGTTGTATAATATTTGTATTGTTGTGTGTTGTATAATATTTGTATTGTTGTGTGTTGTATAATATTTGTATTGCTGTGTGTTGTATAATATTTGTATTGTTGTGTGTTGTATAATATTTTATATTTTGTATTGTATTGTATTTGTTTTGTAAATATTTGTATTGTAATGTGGTGTGTCTGTATATTTTTGTAGTGTTGTTGTATAAATATTTGTATTGTTGTGTGTTGTATAATATTTGTATTGCTGTTGTGTTGTATAATTGTTGTATTTGTGTGTTGTATTTTGTTGTTGTGTGTTGTTAATATTTGTATTGTTGTGTGTTGTTAATATTTGTATTTTTGTGTTTGTTTCTGTGTGTGTATAATATTTGTATTATTGCTGTGTGTTATAATCTTTGTTATATATTTGTATTGCTGTGTGTGTTGTATAATATTTGTATTGTTGTGTGTGTTGTATAATATTTGTATTGTTGTGTGTTTGTATAATATTTGTATTACTGTGTGTTGTGTATATATATTGTATTTTGTTTGCTGTTGTTGTATATATTTGTATTGCTGTGGTTTGTATAATATGTGTTGTATTGTTGTGTATGTGTGTTGTATAATCTTTGTATTCTGTTGTGTGTTGTATAATATTTGTATTGCTGTGTGTTGTATAATATTTGTATTGTGTGTGTGTTGTATAATATTTGTATTACTGTGTGTTAATATGTATAATATTTGTATTGTTGTGTGGTTTGTCATATATATTTGTATTGTTGTGTGTTGTATAATATTTGTATTGTTGTGTGTTGTATAATATTTGTATTGCTGTTTGTGTTGTATAATATTTGTATTGCTGTGTGTTGTATAATATTTGTATTGTATGTATTGCTGTGTGTTGTTGTATAATATTTGTATTGCTGTTGTGTGTATTGTTGTGTTGTATAATATTTGTATTGTTGTGTGTTGTATAATATTTGTTTGCTGTTTGTTTTGTGTTTTATATGTTTGTGTGTGTTGTATAATATTTGTATAATATTTTGTATTGTTTTGTGTGTCTTGTATATTTGTATTGCTTTGTTGTGTTTGTTGTATAATATTTGTAATAATATTGTATTGTTGTGTGTTGTATAAATATTTGTATTGTGTGTGTGTCTTGTTTGTATAATTGCTTGATTGTATTGTTGTGTTTTGTTGTATAATATTTGTATTATTTGTTTGTGTGTTGTATAATATTTGTATTGCTGTTTGTGTATAATATTTGTATTGTTGTATTGTTGTATTGATATTTGTATGCTGTGTGTTGTATAATATTTGTATGTTGTTTGTTGTGTTTGTTGTATATACTATTTTGTATTGTTTGTGTGTTTGTATAATATTTATAATATTTGTATTTTGTATTCTGTGTTTGTATATATTTTATTGCTTTTTGTTGTATATAATATTTGTATTGCTGTGTGTTGTATATATTGTATTGTTGTGTGTTGTATTGTTGTTGTATTGTTGTGTGTTTTATAATTTGTGTATTTATTTTGTTTGTGTGTTGTATAATATTTGTATTAATGTTTTGTGTTGTGTATAATATTTGTATTGTTGTGTGTGTTGTATAATATTTGTATTGCTGTTTTGTTGTATAATTTTGTATTGCTGTGTGTTGTATAATATTTGTATTGTGTGTGTATAATATTTGTATTGCTGTTTGTAATAATATTTGTATTGTTGTGTGTTGTATAATATTTGTATTGTTGTGTGTTGTATAATATTGTGTGTTTTGTATAATGTATTCTGTTGTTGTTATCTTTGTAATATTTGTATTGTGTGTGTTGTATAATATTTGTATTTTGCTGTGTTGTTGTATAATTTGTATTGTTGTGTTTGTAAATATGTTGTTTTGTTGTGTGTTGTATAATATTGTATTGCTGTGTGTTGTTATAATATTTTGTATTGTTGTGTGTTGTATAATATTTGTATTGTTGTGTGTTTTGTATATAATTTTGTGTAATTGCTGTGTCTGTTTGTGTATAATATTTGTATTTTGTGTGTGTAGAATATTGTATTACTGTGTGTATGTTTGTGTTGTGTATAATATTGTATGTGTGTGTGTATAATATTTGTATTGTTGTGTGTTGATAATATTTGTATTGTTTGTGGTGTTGTATAATATTTGTATTGCTGTTTGTTGTATAATTTGTATTGTTGGTATGTGTTTGTGTGTGTTGTATAATATTTGTTATTGTTGTGTGTTGTATAATATTTGTATTGCTGTGTGTTGTATAATATTTGTATTGCTGTGTTGTTGTATAATATTTGTATTGCTGTGTTGTTGTATAATATTTGTATTGTTGTAGTGTTGTATACTGTTTGTTGTATAAATATTTGTATTGTTGTGTGTGTGTTGTATAATATTTGTATTGTTTGTGTTGTTTGTATAATATTTTGTACTTGTTGTGTGTTGTATAATATTTGTATTGTTGTGTGTTGTATAATATTGTATTGCTGTTGTGTGTTGTATAATATTTGTATTGTTGTTGTGTTTGTATAATATTTGTATTGTATTACTGTGTGTTGTATAATATTGTTGTGTTTTGTATATTTGTATTGTTGTGTTGTTGTATAATATTGTATTGTTGTTGTTGTATTTATAATATTTGTATTGCTGTTGTTGTATAATATTTGTATTGTGTGTGTGTTAATGTATAATATTTGTATTGTTGTGGCTATTGTTGTTGTGTGTTGTATAATATTTGTATTGTTGTGTTGTTGTATAATATTTGTATGTATTGTGTGTGTTGTATTAATATGTTGGTTGTTGTGTGTTGTATATATTTGTATTGCTGTGTGTTGTATAATATTTGTATTGTTGTGTGTGTTTTGTATAATATTTGTTTGTGTGGTTGTAATATTATGTATTGCTTGTGTGTTGTATAATCTTGGTATTGTATTGTGTGTTGTATAATATTTGTATTGCTGTGTGTAATATATTTGTATTGCTTGCTGTGTTTGTATAATATTTGTATTGTTGTGTGGTTGTATAATATTGTATTTGTTGTGTGTTGTGTAATATTTGTATTGCTGTGTGTTGTATCATATTTGTATTGTTGTGTGTTGTATAATATTTGTATTGTGTGTTGTCTTGTGTGTTGTATAATTTGTCTTGTTGGTGTTGTATATATTTGTATTGTGTGGTTGTTGTATTGCTTGTTTGTTAATAATATTGTATTGTTGTGTTGTTGTATATATTTGTATTGTTTGTTGTGTTGTATAATATTTGTATTGTTGCTGTGTGTTGTATAATATTTGTATTGTTGTTGTGTTTGTATAATTTGTGTTGTATAATAGTTGTGTGTTTGTATAATATTTGTATTGTTGTGTGTTGTATAATATTTGTATTGCTGTTTGTTTGTAATAATATTTGTATTGTTGTGTTTGTATAATATTTGTATTGCTGTGTGTTGTATAATATTGTTGAGTGTTGTTGTGTTGTATAATATTTATTGTTGTCTGTTTGTATATTTTGTATTGCGTGTGTTGTAATATGTATTGTTGTGTGTTTGTATAATATTTGATGGCTGTGTTGTTGTATAATATTTGTATTGTTTGTGTGTTGTATTATTGTATTGCTGTGTGTTGTATAATATTTGTATTGTTGTGTGTTGTATAATATTTGTATTGCTGTTGTGTATAATATTGTATTGTTGTGTGTTGTATAATATTTGTATTGTTGTGGTCTATCTATTGTTTTACTGTGTGTGTGTATAATATTTGGATGTGTGTGTTGTCTAATATTTGTGTGGTTATTGTGTATTGTTGTTGTTGTATAAGATTTATTGGTATGTTATGTGTGTTGTATATATTTGTATTGTTGTGTATATATTTGTATTGTTGTGTTGGTATAATATTTGTATTGTTGTGGTTCATATTGTTTGTATTGTATTTTGTGTGTTGTGTATAATATTGTAAATGATGTGTTGTATAATATTTGATGCTATTATTTGGTGATGTTTGCTTTGTATGTAATATTTGTTATGTTATATTTTGATGTGTCTGTGATCATTTTAAACTGCTTTTGAAATGATCACAGATGTATTAATAACAGTCAATTTTAACTCTTTTTAAGTGTCTGTGATTTAAGACTGCATTAAATAATCTAAACATGGACTCATCACACCTCACACACACTCCACTATTCTCACACTATTCATAAAAAACACCTCACACACACTCACTATTCACACTCACACTGTTCATAAACACCTCAACACCACACTCACTGATTCTCACACTGTTCATAAAACCACTCACACACACCACTATTCTCACACTGTTCATAAAACACCTCACACACACTCACTATTCTCACACTGTTATAAAACACCTCATAAAACACCTCACACACACTCACTATTCTCACACACTAAAAACACATTCATAACACACCTCACACACACTCACTATTCTCCACACTATTCATAAAAACACCTCACACAACCTCACTCTCACACTGTCACACACCTCACTATTCTCACACTATTCATAAAACACCTCACACACACTCACTATTCTCACACTATTCATAAAACCCCTCACACTCACACACACTCAACTATTCCACCAAAAACCTCACACCACACTACTTCTCACACTAAACACACCTCACACACACTCACGATTCTCACAACTCATTTCTCATAAAAACACCTCACACACACTCACTATTCTCACACTATTCACACTCATAAAACACCTCACACACACACTATTCTCACATATTCAATACACACCTCACACACCACTCACACTATTTCTCACACTATTCATAAACACCACACTCCACACACACACACACTATTCATAAAACACCTCAAACACACTCACTATTCTCACACTATTCACACTATTCATAAAAACACCTCACACACACTCACTATTCTCAACACTATTCATAAACACACCTCACACACTCACTCTCTCACTATTCTCACACTGTTCATAAAACATCACACACACTCACTATTCTCACACTATTCATAAAACACCCTCACACACACTCACTATTTCACACTATTCATAAAACACCTCACACACACTCACTATTCTCACACATTCCAATAAAACACCTCACACCACACCTCACTATTCTCACCATAAAACTGTTTCATAAAACACTCTCACACAACAAACTCACTATTCTCACACTATTCATAAAACACTCACACACACTCACTATTCTCACACTATTCATTTAAAACAACTCACACACACTCACTATTCTCACAGGTTCATAAAACACCTCACACACACTCACTATTCTCACACTGTTCATAAAACACCTCACACACCACTATTCTCACACTTTCCTAAAACCCTCACACACATGTCAAAAACACCTCACACACACTCACTATTCTCACACTATTCATAAAACACCTCACACACATCACTATTCTCACATTCTCACATTTTCATAAAAACACCTCACACACACTCACTATTCTCACACTGTTCATAAAACACCTCACACACACTCACTATTCTCACACTGTTCATAAAACACCTCACACAACACTCACTCAATCACACACACGCACTTTCACATGTTCATAAAACACCTCACACAGTCTCACTATTCTCACACATGTTCATAAAACACTCACACACACTCAATTTCTCCCACTTTCATAAACACCTCACACACACTCACTATTCTCCACCTATTCATAAAACACCTCACACACACTCATATTCTCAACACCTATAAAACACCTCACCACTCTATTCTCACCTGTTCATAAAACACCTCACACACACTCACTATTCTCACACTGTTCATAAAACACCTCACACACACTCACTATTCTCACACTGTTCATAAAACACCTCACACACACTCACTATTCTCACACTGTTCATAAAACACCTCACACACACTCACTATTCTCACATGTCATTCTAACACTCGTTTCACACACACTAAAACAATCTATCACTATATCAGGTCACACTGCTTTCATAAAACCCTCACACACACTCACTATTCTCACACTATTCAAAAACCCCACACACACACTCATATTCACACATTGAAAAAACCTCAACACACTCACTATTCCACACTGTTCATAAACACCTCACACACACTCACTAATTCTCACACTATTCATACAACACTCACCACCTCATATTCTCACACACAAAAACACCTCACTATTCTCACTCAGATTCTCACACTATCATAAAACCTCACACACACTCACTATTCTCACACTGTTCATAAAACATCTTTTAATACAGGTTCATTTTTTTTCTTAACTAAAAGAACATATTGTACTTTAATTTGTTTACTTTAGTAAACTTAGCGGTGTGAATATTAGTCAATTTTGAAGTTACATGAAATTGATTTATTTATTAGTTTGATCTTTTTTTAATAAATCTGTATTGATATTATATTTAATAATAATAATGATAATAATTAAAAAGAAGAAAGAAGAAATTATTGTACATGATTTTTATAATTAAACAGGTTTTAATAGTCCATTAAACTTCCACTGATGCACATCTGGGCAGCTGCAGAACATCACAGTCTCAAAAATACAACATAAGAATATTTCATTAGTCGCGAACAGAAACTTCAACGGCCGATTAAAAGACAAAAGTGTAAATAAAACACAGACACAGACACGGACACGGACACGGACACGGACACGGACACTCCTAAATATCAGAACAATGTCTTCATCTCCTTTAATTATCCCTGCTTATCCCGGCTTCAACATTAAACACAGTCAAAATAACACACACCATCACACACACACCATCACACACACAGTCTCATTGTGTGTTCACAGGTTTGTTGGTTTTACTGTTTAACGGTTCTGTTGTGTTTTGTTGAGACTGGAGTTGAAATAAATGACGGTGACGGTGATGTCATCGCGGTACATGCGCGCCAGGTCGTCCGGAAGCGCCAGCATGGCTGCGAGTCTCTCCTGGTCCATCTCTCCATACTCGTTTGTCCCGAGAGCGTGGCGGATCAGGTGTGTAGCCGCGTTCGGGTCGAGTGCGGGTGCGGCGCGTGCCTTACGCTGCAGCAGCAGCTGGTGCATCTGTCCCAGGCTGAGCTGGCGCTGGCTGGCGGACACCGGAGCCTGCAGGTGGACGCCGGTTAAATGTTCTGCCACCAGCCGAACCGCCTCCTCATTGTCCAGTTCGTCCCACAGCCCGTCTGAAGCCAGGATCAGGAAGCGGTCCTGAGGGCGCAGGCGGTGATACGCGACCTCAGGTGTGGCGTTGAGGTACGGCGGCGTGAGGTAGTTAGGAGGTGTGTATTGATAAATATTCAGCGCCTCAGAATCGCAGCCACCGTTTTCCAACACGCTCTGCTGCAGCTCGTGACTCCACTTAAACCGCACATCTCCTAACGCTCGCAGAGGCATCAACACGCCCAGCAGCCTGTCGTCCACGATGATCGTCTGCCGCTCACTGGCCGGGTGCTGGGAAAGGACTCGCTCCACCTCAGCCGCGTTGGTGGTGTTGTGATCCTGAGAAAGGGGCAACGCGCTCCAGCTCCCGTCGCTTTCCTGAACCCCGAGCACAGCCCGACAGTCGCCAGCGTTTGCTACATAAACACCCTCAGGTCCTACGTGAGCGAGACAGGCCGTGCAGCCTGCGAAAGCCGCCTGGACCGCCGTGTTGCGCATCAGATCGTTCGCTAACGGGACCTGGGCCTCCAGAGAAAGATCCGCGTCCAGGCGCTGGAAAGCATAGCTAAGGCCGTCGCCAGGCTTCATGCCATATCCGTGCTCCTTGCTGGCGAGCAGCTCTTGCCAAAACACGCGCAAGTGGTTGATGTATAACGCAGCAGACTCACGCTGGATGTGGTCATTGCGATGTCTGTACCACTGCAGAATCGGTGGAACCGGACGTAACGTCTCCATCGAACCCTCCAGATCCTCCAGCCCGGACTCTGACATCATCGCTACAGCAACGTAATATGGCAGACGCTCACTGACCACTTGAGCACACGCATGGCCGCCGTGACCGTCGAAAACGCCGAACAGCATCCCGCGCGTCTGCAAGCAGGTGGCGCTGCTGCGTTTGTCCTCCATAGGAGAATTAGCAGCCAGCTGATTGCTATCAAACTTCAGTACAGGACTCAGACCTCCACGTCCATCAAACTCAGGAAGTCGTACAGACTGCTCGTTAGCACGCAGCACCGCGTCCACCTGCAGACGACTCAGACGAAAGTCCAGCTCACCCTCAGAAGAACAGAGTCCGTGTTCTCGGTTCTGACCCAGCTCTCGGTCTGACCGTCCTCCCCGAGACGAGCAGAACCGCACCTGGACGGGCCGCACACCCGTGGGCAACATCACCCGACATGATTGGCTGAACTGAAACAGGAGTCGTCTGGCCATGTTTGATGACATCACATATGTGGGTGGAGTCTAAAGCAGCTACATCTGGAAAAGAAAAGGCATAAAAACATTAAAGAACTTTATTCAAAGCAGAAAAACTATTTAATAAAGCAGATATTTAAGCAGGGTGGGTGTATTAACACTGACATTAACACAGACATTAACACCTGACTGAAAACTATTAATGATATTAACACTGATTTAACACTGATATTAACACTGATATTATTACACTGATATTTAACACTGAATTAACTGATATTACCACTGATATAACACTGATATTACAACACTGAATATTATCACTGATATAACCACTGATATTAACACTGATATTACACACAAACACTGATATTATTACACTGATATGATAAACTGAATGATATTAACACTGATATTAACCTGATATTAACCTGATATTATCACTGATATTAACACACTGATATGATAACACGATATTAACACTATTAACACAGATATTAACACTGACATTAACACTGACATTAACACAGACATTAACACATGATATTACTTAACACACTGATATTAAACACTGATATACCACTACACTGATATTACACTGATATTATCACTGATATTAACAACTGATATGTAATCACTGATATTACACTGATATTATCACTGATATTAACCTGACATTATTTATTAACACTGACATTAACACTGACATTAACACTGACATTAACACTGACATTAACACTGACATTAACACTGACATTAACACTGACATTAACACTGACATTACACTGATTAACACTGATATTACACTGATATTATCCACTGATGATTACCACTGATATATTACCACTGATATTACCACTGATATATCCCGATATTACTGATATTAACACTGATATAACCACTGATATTATTACCACTGATATAACACTAACACTGATATGATAACACTGATATTAACACTGATATTAACCCTGATATTACCACTGATATTAACACTGATATTATACACTGATATTAACACTGATATTAACACTGATCTTAACACTGATAACACTGATATTAACACTGATATTACCACTGATATTAACCCTGATATTACCACTGATACCACCACTGATAACACTGATATTACCACTGATATTACCACTATATTAACACTGATATTAACCCTGATATAACACTGATTAACACTGATATTAACACTGATATTACACTGATATTACCACTGATATTACACTAGTACCCTGATATTACCACTGATATTAACACTGATACTTACTGATATTACCACTGATATTACCACTGATATTAACACTGATATTAACCACTGTATGATATACCACTGATATTATACTGATATAACCACTGATATTAACCACTGATATTACCACTGATATTCTATTAAACCCCACGATATTACCCTGATATTTACCACTGATATTACACTGATATTAACACTGATATTAACACTGATATTAACTGATCTGATATTAACACTGATTATTACCACTGATATTAACACTGATATTACACTGATATTACACACTGATATTACACTTAACCACTGATATTGATATTACACTGATATTAACTTTACCACTGATTTAACACTGATATTACCACTGATATTACCACTGATATTAACCACTGATATTACACTGACTGATATTACACTGATATTAACACTGATATTACCACTGATATTAACACTGATATTACCACTGATATTAATATTAACACATATTCTGATATTAACACACTGATATTACCACTGATTTACCACTGATATTTAACACTGATATACTGATATTACCACTGATATTACACTGATATTACACTGATATTAACACTGATATACCACTGATATTAACACTGATATTAACGATATTACCTGGCTGATATTACACTGATTTAACAACTGATATTCCACTGATATATTAACACTGATATTAACCACTGATATTAACACTGATATTACCACTGATATTCGACTGATATTAACACTGATATTACACTGATATTACCACTGATATTACCACTGATATTAACACTGATATTAACACTGATATTACACATATACCACTGATATCTACCATGATATTACCTGATATTAACACTGATATTAACACTGATATTACACTGATACCACTGATATTACCACTGATATTACACACCACTGATATTAACACTGATATTAACACTGATATTACCACTGATATTAACACTGATATTAACCACTGATATTAACCACTGATATTACCACTGATATATTACACTGTACCACTGATATAACACTGATATACCACTGATATTAACACTGATATTACCACTGATATTAACACTGATATTACACCACTGATATTAACACTTAACACTGATATTAACTGATATTAACATGATTATTACCACTGATATTTACACTGATATTAACACTGATATGATATTACACTGATATTTTAATTACCACTGATATTAACACTGATATTAACACTGTATACCACACTGATATTACCACTGATATTACCACTGATATTAAACACTGATATTACACTGATATTACACTGATATTAACACTGATATTTACCACTGATATTCCACTGATTACACTGATATAAACACTGATCTTACCACTGATATTACCCACTGATATTAATACACTGATATTAACACTGATATTACACTGATATACTTATTATAACACTGATATTACCATATGATTTTACCACTGATATTACCACTGATATTCCACTGATATTACCATGATATTAACTGATATTAACACTGATAGTACCACTGATATTAACACTGATATTAACCACTGATATTACTGATTACCACTGATATTACCCACTGATATTAACACTGATATTACACTGATATAACATGAATTACACTGATATTACCACTGACCACTGATATTACCATGATATTAACACTGATATTTGTAATACTGATATTAACACTGATATTAACACTGAATTACCACTGATATTACCACTGAATTATATTCTGATAGTAACACTGACATTAACACTGACATTAACACTGACATTACCACTGATATTCCATGTTTTTTATTTCAATGATATTACCACTGATATTACCCGACTGAATAACATGATATTACAACTGATATTACCACTGATATGTCCATGATCTTACACTGATATTACCACTCTGATATTAAACACTGATATTAACACTGATATTAACCACTGATTAACGAACACTGATATTACTCACTATTTACACTGATATTACACTGACATTAACACTGACATTAACACTGACATTAACACTGACATTAACACCAGAGAAATAAAAGAATCCTGACTAATCGATGAAGTTTGGCACTCAGGAGGTTCCTCGTGTTCAGTCTTAGGGGTTCTCCTTCACAGAAAAACTCTAACACATGTTTATATGTTCATTTAAAACAATAACTGATGTATATGTTTATATAAATACTTTGGTTTTAACGCTTTACCCGGACACGCGGTTCACATTCCACTGCCTGGTTAATCATCACAAACCGAGCTAGCAAAACTCTCAAAGCTTCTCCAAGTTTCACTAAGTAAATTTACTCACATTGGCGCTGTTTAAAGCATTTAAAATTATTACAGACAGACAGACAGACAGACAGACAGACAGACAGACAGACAGACCTGTGAAAACGAACCGAGAGTAAACGAACCGGTTCCTGTGTGGATTTCGGAGGGTCGCCTTTACTTCCGCATCGCTGTCAGCGGAGCATTCTGGGAAATGTAGTGTTTGGTTAGGGTTTTTGTCAGGGTTTTTTATTCCATAGTTAAAGACATTTCAGTGAGATAATTAATTTTACGCCACCGGTAATGAGACAAAATAATTTTATATTAGAGGGACGTTTATATTATAGTGATTATTTTCTACCACGGGATTTTTGACGTATTAAGTGACGCAATTAACGTAAAGGCGGGAAAACCTGAGGTAAAGTCTAGCTAGCAAGTTAGCACCAAATGTTTTCACAATGATTATATACATTTATTCAAAACTGCTTTAAAGAGTGCTTTATATTAGAAATAGTTTATTAGGCCTGCCTTAGTTTATGAAGCTTAAGTTTTATATTTTAGCGTGTGTGGCAGTTTTAAACTCGATTTATATATATATATTTTTCTCTCACACAAGAGAAAAAACAGCGTTGTGCACAATGTTAAACGGTAAGTTTCTCCGTGTAACTATTACTATTATTATTCAGGTAATAATAATAAAATACTGGAGTCGACTTTTTCCTTTTTAATTTAAGGGTATATTAAGATTTTACATAACAGTTTCGGTCATAGTTGTGCAAAAAACCCCCAAAACAATTAGTGCTCAAAATCTAACTTTAAATTAATAAAAAAAATGATTGTGGAGTTGAAAAAAGAGTCGACTCTAGGTGAGGTGTGTGAAAGGAGTCGACTCTAGGTGAGGTGTGCGAAAGGAGTCGACTCTAGGTGAGGTGTGCGAAAGGAGTCGACTCTAGGTGAGGTGTGTGAAAGGAGTCGACTCTAGGTGAGGTGTGCGAAAGGAGTCGACTCTAGGTGAGGTGTGTGAAAAGAGTCGACGACACAAAAAACCATTAAATATAATTTCTTTTTAAAACTGATAAAGTGCTTATTGGGTAATGTTTATTAAAAAAAAAAACGATTTGTAAAATGCCGCCATCTGAATATTGCATTTTATTCCGTTTCTTTTCTTTCTAATTTGGTGTATTTTTATAAATCACATGACTGCACTGATGATTGACAGGCTTATTTGTTACTTATATTATTGATGTGTAACCTATTGATCAGGGTTAGTTTAATGACCTTATGTGTTAATTTACAGCCATCAGGACTGATCTGCGTTTATTACTGGAGTGTCTGAAGTGGCAGATGAAATGTCCATCATCTCAGAAACAAGCTCTTCTCACCATCGTCTCCATCTGCCAACAGAACAGTTAGTTCAACCAACATTTCGCAATTCACACTACAATCTGACACACACACACTACAATCACACACACACTCACAGCGTCAGTGTTGGTTCCTCTGTGGTCAGCAGGTCAGAATGTGGAGTTCCTCCGAGAGATCGGAGGTGTGACCTTCATCTATAACCTGTCCAGATCCAGCGTTCACTCGGAGGTGAAGGCGACGGCTCTGTTCACACTCAGCTCTCTGGCTGAATTTAACGGTGTGTGTTTTTTATTTTTTTTATTAGGATACACACACCAACATGAAGCCGCTGACTAACACTCGCTTTCACTGAGCTTCCTATCGTGTTTTCAGAGAGCTGTAAGCAGAGTGTGTGCAGAGAGGAGGTGTTCTGTGGCTTGGCAGACTGCATGGAACAGGAAGTGTCTCTCACCCTGAGAAGAGTGACCGTGTACACACTTTGTGTCTTAGTTTCCAACAACAGTAAGAGTTGCTCCTCACGCACAGTCACAGACAAGATCCTGGTAAGTGGTAGCTCAGTGCTTAGGGTGTCGGATTGCTATTCGGAAGAGCGTTGATTCAATTCCCATCGCTACCAAGCTTCTACTGCTGGGCCCCTGAGCTAGGCCCCTAACCTGGATAAGATCTAAGATTGATAAGTCGTGCCAAACGGCAGAAAAATATCAGCACACTCATTTGCAGAACACTGCCATTTATTCTGTTCCCTACACCACATCCCTCTCCATCATCTCCTCTACATTTACATTTACATTTGCAGCATTCGGCAGATGTTCTTATCCACAGCGACTCACATTTATCTCATTTATACAACTGAGCAATTGGGGGTTAAGGGCCTTGCTCGGGGGCCCAGCGGTAGTGGCTTGGTGGAGCTGGGAATCGAACCCACAATCTTCGAGATTGGTAATACAACACCTCAACCATGAGCCACCAATTCCCCCTTTCTCTAAGAATCCTAATAATGATTTATTGCATCATCTCAGAATTAACTCTGTGTTTGTGTGTCCTCGTGTCTGCCTCAATGCTTTACACTGATTTATCTACTTAAAGACGATCTGATCTGATCTGATCTTATGAACTCTCATTGATTTTTCTTTTAGAACAGGGACAGAGCCTTGCTATGACATCGGGGTGTATTAATATCCTGCTCAACTTATTCAGGTGCACAAACGTTTCTCTAATGAGTGTTTATAAAGCCTCTGTTCGTAATCAAGAGTAAAATGTAAGCATATAAACTCCTGGAGAACAAATGTAAGTTCGAGGGGAAAGTGGTAGCTCAGTGGTTAAGGTATTGGACTGCCAATTGGAAGATTGGGGTTGGATTCCCACCACCAGCAAGTTACCACTGTTGGGCCCCTGAGTGAGGCCCTTAACCCCCAATTGCTCAGTTGTATAAAAGGCCTGAATGTAAGTCGCTCTGGATAAAAAACGTCTGCCAAACGCTGTAAATGTAAAATTTTGGACTGCATATTTAAGATTGAATTTAATGATAAATAAAATAATATGGTTTAAAATTTCAGCCCTATTTTTTTTAAAAAGGTTGTTTTTCTTGCTTCAGTGTGTGTGATTTAAGTTCTTCTCAGACAGTAATGTGTGTGTTCTGTCTCACTCTGTGTTGTCAGGAGTGTTTATCCCATGACTGAAGGAACAGACGAGCTGCTGCAGTTGTGGACGTCTGTGTCTGCTGCTCTCTGTGGCTGTGTAAACAACCCGCAAAATGGTACACAAGTTTTCAACATCTAAACTAACAATCATATCTTAGCAACACAATCTCCACCCAAAAATGTCTGCTAGTTAAGTGTGTTAATACTGAGGAGGAGATCCAGTCAGACTCTTTAAAACCATAAAGCAGTTAAAGTGCGTGGTAAAGTAGCACCAAGTCACAATTCTAAAACCATCGAGTTTGTGTCTAAAATCACACTTCCCCACTAGTTCACAGTTTGAGTACTATTGTCTGTCTGAATCTTTAGTATGTGTTAATCAGTGTGTGTAAAGTTCCTGGATAATCTACTATTTCCCGCAGGATAAAACGACTGTTCGTTGTAGTAAATTTCACTTCTTTGACATCATCCCACTTTAAACATTAACACACTTTAAATTCACACTGCTGTGACGGCGTAGGTCATGTGATCAATATCAACATGGCGGATGTATATAGTGCAGAATTAAACGGTATAACATGATGTCCTTTAACTACAGCATCAATGAGTGTTATGATAGAATATATACAGAGAATTCTATACCAAATAAAATTTTAATTCAAATTTCTCCGTCTTTATTACTTTTGCAGAGGAGAACCAGCGCGCATGCATGTGTGTGTTTCCACTTGTGAAGGTGTGGCTGCAGCAGGTATCTGTGGTCAGGGCGGAGCTGACTCAACCCATCTGCTCCTTCATCAGCATGACTGTAGCTAATAACTGTGAGTGAGAAAGATAACCAGTAGATTGTGCTGTACATGTGCTCTCTGTTGTGCTAACGTGTGTGTGTGCGTTTATTCTCCAGCATTTGTACAGGAGTATTTTGCATCACTTGGAGGACTGCTAACACTCTCACACACTTTATCCAGTGCTGTTTCTCAGTGCAGAGAGAATCCAGCAGCCTGTGTGCTCGCTACCATGATTACCAGAACACTGTCTTCCTGCATCAGCAACATCGGTAAAAAACACACACACTCTAACTAAAACTCTGAACGCCGCTTATGTGAAGCAGAAGGGTTTTAGTAAATTATACAAAAGTAATGCAGAGGAACTATTCATTACTCTAAATTTGAGCGTCTGAAATCTCTTACTTTTATACTTTATAGGGTTCGGAACTCAGTATGCGAAGCGAGTAGTATGTCAGAATCCTTAGTATGTGAATTACAGTTTGCAAACCTCCTGTATGATCTACTATTTCTGCCTGGATTTAGATGTACACATACGATGGACACTTTACTATCCCATGATGCCGCGGGAAAAGACGACTCGTCATAAGTGGCCGGGGTGCTTATGACGAATAAAGTGCTTAAAGAAAAAATTGTTATTATTAAACTATCGTATGTTGTGACCATATCAACATGGCGACTGTAGTAGGTTTGAATTGCCGTAATCTCACTACAAATCCATACGTTTTTAAACTCGGGAAGATTACTGAAATGTAATACTCCCTTAAGTAGTAAGTGATTTTGGACAAGGCTTTGGAATTTTTTACTGGGTGGAAGGGACATATTCTATCTCTGTCCTGTCAGTGGTGCTGACAACAGCCAATCATTGATGTTTCTTAATTTGTATAATAGACTGAATCGTGCAGCCTTGAAATTGTGTGTATTCTATCAGAACAGATTCATATACGCTACACTAAAATTATATGCTACACTAAAAGGGACATGTTTTGACATGTTCTGTACGTCTGTCTCACTGAAGTGTTAGCTTTGTGGTCGAGGTTTTCTACTGCCGATTAGAAGTTTAATTTCGCATAAGGTGTGTTAGAGTCTGGATGAAACCTGTTAAACTGCTAGATGTTGTGAATGTGTTTAAATTACACACACTACACATAGGGGTTATATTTAACTCTGGTTTCTGTCTTTCTTAGAAACTATAGTTTCGGTTCTGTCCAAGATAAATTTAGTCCCGGACCTCCTGCTGTTGCTGTCCAGCCCAAACCTCAGTTCACAGGACCAGCTGGCTGTGGTGTTGACACTTGGGCGCTGCACGGATGCATGTGGTCAGAGTGTAATTAAGATCTATTGTCTTTATAAAGAATCCTGAACAATTTAGATGTTGATATTTCTGCCTTGTCTGTGTGCAGTGGAACATCAGTATCAGTTGGTGCAGGGTGGAGGACTGCCTCTAATGATCTCACTCCTGACCGAGGCAAATGATGAGGAAGTCAAAAAGGCAACGACTTTTGTACTGCAAACCTGTAAACAGCTCAGTGAGTCAGTTTTTTTCTGTTGAAGAGATTTTTACCCTGTCAGTATTTTCCAGAAGATCAATTTTTCTTTTTCTGCTCTTCAGCTGGATCTTTAGCAGGTCAGAGTGTGGAGTCTGATCTACAGAGACATCGTCAGGCGGCCTGGGAAATTCAGCAGAGAATTCAACAACTAGAGAGGCGACACATGGTCTGTGTGTGTGTGTCTGTGTGTGTCTGTGTGTGTTGTGCAGTATTAACAACTCTGATTTGTGTGCGTGTGAGTTTCTCAGTATGATTTGGGAAAGGCTATAATGCATATTTATGCCCAGCTCACAGAATGCAGAGAGGAAGTGTGTACAGACTGTGTACCAGCACATGAGGAGGAGAGAGAGGACGTCCCACAGAGCTTCACACCACCTACACAACCTTCACCTCAGACCGTTGCAGTGCTGGAAAACCAGGAACCAATGGTGCATCTGTGTATCCATCACATTTAACATTAAATGACATTTTACTAGTGTAGATCATAACACGCCTTTAACTTACTAGCAAAGAAAACAGCGTCTTGTATTTAAGTCCTAAAAACCACATGGAAAAAGAGAAAAAACATCACATTGTACCAGAAAAATCTTGTTGTCCTAGAAAATATTTATCATTTTAATGTTGGGGGTCGTCAGAAAACAGTTTTCATAATTGATCATAAGTAATCTTATAATATGTATTAACTAGGATTTCTAATCATGGATAGTTTATCACATGTAAATGGACTGTAATCATTTAAAGTTATTTTAAAAAAAGGTGTGTGTGTTTATTTGCAGCAGCATGTTGGGAGACAGCTTGTTAAAGACTGTGTGAATTCGTTCCCAAAAGAAAACCAAGATCAGCAGCGATTTTCGGCTCAACAAACGAGAGGAAAGCGAATGATAAAAAACGGAGGGATAGAGGAAATGGAGAGAGAAACCAACCCCAATGGGGACAGACCTATACGTGATGAGCTAAGAAAAGAAAAGCCTGACGGTGACACAGAAGACAGAAACGCACACGGGTACTGCATAAAAATATGGTTTTTAAAACCGATCTGTTAAAATTTACCGTGTTACAGTAGTTTATTATTCTTACAGCAAAGTTCAGACTGAGCTGCAGTTAGGAAACCGTCCTGGTCCAATGCATTTCATCAGAACCAATACTGACAACACCAACAATGTTACATCATAATCAGACTCGCGTCATAAAAAAAAATAAAAATACAGTATCGATTATTTATTTACCAGTGTAACAAACATTAATGGTGTTAAAACAGGACACAATCGGAGATGTTCATACTCTCTTAAGTGATTGACATCTAGAATTATTTAATTATAGTTTTTTCGGCTTGTATTTAAGTCAGACTTTTAGTTTAGAGTCACATTGATTATAATTGTGTGTTTTTGTCAAGCTGTCCCACTTTCATTCACTGCTTTTATTTTTATATATATATACATAAAAATTTTATTTTGTTTCGTTTTCAGCCCAGATATTTTTAAACATCCTCCTCCCATGAAGAGACACCAGCGGTCTCGGTTTCGCTCTGAGGGTAAATGCCTGTGTGTGTGTGGTGTGTGTGTTTGTGTTCAGTGTGTTTTAACTGTGTCACAGTCTGAGAAATGATCAGCGTCCAATCTTAAATCAGGGCCCGTATTCACAAAACATCTAAAGCTAAAAGCAGCTCATAATTTACAGAATCAGGAGAAACAGTCAGGCCTAAAGTCGACTAGGGTCTTACTGTTAGATCCTATTCCTTAGTCAGAGTTTGTCTCAGCAGCTTTTACTGCTATTGCTGCATGTGTGTGTTTTATTGCTGTTCAGGAGAACGGCTTATTATTTGTCCAGTGAGGTTGCTTAGTAAACATTGGATCTGGAAACTGTGTGTATGTGTTTAAGTCCAGAGTTTTGTGTGTGTATGTGTTTAAGAGCAGCTTTAATGTGTGACAGTATACGTGTGTGATTGTTATTGCTATTTAGGAGCACTTTGATTGTTTTGTGAAAACGGGCTGTGATCTCTTTAAATCATGTAGTTAAATAAAAGTGGGTTTTTTTGAGGTAGTAAACTGATGTTTTGATTTCTCCGCTCAGATGAACTGTCTGTGTGCTCTGAGCTCCTGGATACGGAGATCAAACGGATTCTCATCACTCCAGCTGCCTCCAAGACCATCGGGCTGCGCTGTACTGGTGTGTTTTCTTACTGTCGGCTTTAACTCAGACACACAAGACAGGAAAAAACACTGCTGATGTGTGTTTTGAGGTCTATCAGAAAAGATCATTTTGATAGTTTTACCAGTTAAGGATAAAGTTCACTGATGTATTTATAGGTGTAATTTCCAAGCTTGAAAAGTTATTAGGTCAGATTTTTAGCTTTAAGCCACTTTTCCACCCGAGTTCGTTTAAGCAGGCACAATTACACAACAGATGCTTTGTGCACACGGCTGTTGGATCGGGTTTGATTGAGAAATGAGTGTTATGTTTGAATTGCGCAGTTGGGCTCCAGCGATCCAGGTTTGATTCTGGCTCGGGTTCCTCTCCCTTATTTTCTCCATCTGTCCAATCAGTAAAGTCAAAAAATGCCCCTAAAATTGAATTTAAAATAAATAAATATTGTCTCCAACGAGTCAGCTTTTAAAATGAGTTATTATTTTTAGACTGATTTTGTCTCTGGTGGTTTTGTTGTCAGGCTGTGTGAGTGGGGTGGAGGAGGTGAACAGCAGGACAATAGGTGAGGTTCTGCGCCGCTGTAAAAGTCGGTGCGAGTTCCACCGGGTTCTGCAGAGAGCTGAGGATCGGCTAAAGACGAGTCTGTGCTCAAAGGAACACGTTCACACACACACGTCTGAAATCAGAGATACGGGTTCCTCAAAAACCGTCTCCATCCACACATTAAAAGACGAGGAGAGTCACAAGAATAGACGGAACCACAAAGACGCTGTGAGATATACGAGTAAATCTAAAGGACTTTTACTTTTTTGTATTTAGACAATAATTTAGTGTCATTATAATTTTGTGATTTTCTTAATGCGTTTCTTTCTTAACTACAAGTTTGTTTGTTTGTTTGTTTTTTTAATATCCTCCTGTTTAGTGATAAATCTCACTCCACTAAAGAGGTCGAATGAAACACAAGGCAAGTTGAGGGTTTTTTTATTATTATTTTAGGCAGATCTTTTGTTTATTTTTGATTATTTGTCCAGTGAGTTGGCTTGGTAAACAGTGGATCAGGAAACTGTGTGTATGCGTTTAAGCTTAGAGTTTTGTGTGTGTGTGTGTATAAAAGCAGCTTAAATGTGTGACAGTATATGTGTGTGATTGTTGTCATCAGATGCGTCACCAGTATTAAATGTTATCTTTACACCCAGGAAAAGTTTAACAAAACGGAGCTTTCCGTAGATTCCAAAACAAATTTTACCAGTGACCTTTGACCTAAAAGGAGCCACCAGTGATAGTGATGATGATGATGATGATGATTTATATATTTACTCTTGGTATAAATGGAACACAATCTGCACAGGGACCTTCCATGTTATGTACAAAATATCCTTCAATAATAATAATAATTTAATCTTTCACTTTTATCTGATTCTTTCTGTTTCTTCCTCTTTGTTAGGCTCAGAAGTGGAAAACAGACATGCGTCTAAAAACCCAAGGGAAATGATGGAAAACGGAGTGTACATACAGATTCACATATGTTTTATTGGAATATACAGTAGTGCAGTAACTGCAGTAGTTAAAAGTCTTTGCATGCTGAAGTAATTTATTATGCTAAAAATAAAAGTTTATTTCAGAATGTCAGTGATTCAGTTCGACACTGGTAGCGAATCTAAAGCTACGCATTACAACACACACACACACAGCAAACTGCAGTATTGAAACCATCATACAGCAGTCTATAGCAGTGTTTCATCCTTCTGGATTTCAGCTTTCCATTGTTTAGTGCCTATAAATTGTTTAAAACGCCTCTTTAAATTGTGTAAACGTGACTGGTGCAGCGTGAGGTAGTTGTGTTTTTTTTTAACTTTTGAGCATTTAATGAAAATTTCAACTTTAATGTGCAAAGACCTTCACTGTGTTTAGACAAACTGAATTATTTGTGTTTTAGAAGACGGACGAGTCAATAAAAACTCTTTACTTGTTAGAGAGCTTAGATTGTGTAATTGCTTTTTAATAATAAAAGGCTAATAACCAGTCGCACTTTATAAACTCACAGTGAAATGGTTGCTTGGCAATGTGATTTTAATCGGGATGCACAATAATCATCAGACAGATAAATTATCGGGTAAAAATGACGTCATTTTTGTTGCTCTGATAAATGAATGAAATCGGATAATTAAATCAGATAAAGTGCTGCTAAATCAATTAGTCAGTCTGATTTATTTGGAATTCATCTGCTTTTGGAGTGTTGCCAGATTGGACGGGTTCTTGCTTAATTGGGTTTCTTTAAATTAGTTCGGTCGGACTGTTCAGCATTGAGTTGGTCGATTAATATTGGAGCTGCTTTTTTGATTTTTCATATTGGAATAATGTTTAATATTTTAATAGTAACTGAAACCCCTGTGTTTTTGGAGTAGAATTAATTCTGTTTCCAATCCTGTGATCAGACACCGAGACAGGAAGGAGTATTCTGGAGACGAGCTGCAGTACCTCACTGAGGGTGTGAGGCGTTTCGGTCACTCCTGGAACACTATACTGTGGGCGTATCCCTTTCAGCGAGGACGAACGAACGTGGACCTGGCCAGGAAGTACAGGCGAGACTCACTGACACACTTTAACAGAAATGAAGCTCCTGGAGATTTTAGTGTGTTTTAATAAGTGAAAAATAAAAACCTCTTTGGAAACCCTGAATATAAATGTTCTGCCTGATAGAGTCAGTGTTTATCAGGTGAGGATTTAAAGCCATCGTGTTATTATAAACCTTTCGTTTGATATTATTTACAGAAAACTACAGCAGGGCTGTGGGACCGATCCAGACCTCATAACATAAAGCGTTAATGAACGAATGAATGAAAGGAGATAAAGTGGAACAACTTTAATACAGAACACTCTACTCATTCTTTATCCCGGGTTTTATTCAGTAATAAATCAGAAATTCGCCATTTTAGTGAAATAAATGTCTTGAAGATTTATTTTTGGGGTTTATGATTAAAGTCAGTTTCCAGCACGCTGAATAAAAGTGTACTGTTTAATTTTTACTATTTTTATTTATTTATTTATTTATTGTATTCTGTGTGTAGCTGCTGTTGTGATGTAAACTCTTAGAAATGGACTTCCTGAAATGGTTTTACTGAAAGGAAGTCCCTCCACCAGAGAATAAAGTAAACTATGATTTTACTGATGATCTGCTCCTGTTGCTGCTCGTCGACAGTTAATGTGTTACTGACTGTTAAAACTTTAATCCGTCTCTCTGCAGTCTGGACACTTTACTGTCTCTGGATAAAGTCCCCCTGTCCATTCCTGTAACTTAAACACACGTCAGTGTCACAACAGTCTCTCTGTTACTCCTAATGAGTATGTCTTGGTGTGTGTGGGTTTAAGTGTAACAGCGACCTCTACTGACATACGGTGGAAACACAATGTTGACGTTTTACTCTATTTTACCATAATAATGTCTTCTACATATTTAAATCATTATTTATGTAAAGATGTAAAGATTTATCAGATAATAATCAGAAATCTGTTATTCTTATAATTTAATGAGTTTATTTATTAATTTTATTTATTTATTTATTTATTTAATTATTGAGCATTAACAGTCTGATCATAAAGAGTGAAAAATACAACCAAAAATCTGAATGAAACCATCAAACTGAGTCAGTTACAGCAAACAGCACGTGATCGGGTTCGGATCAAACTCTCAAATATCTCACACACACACACACACACGTAAATGATTAAATGAAGTCATGTGAAAATCTAGTATAGTTTATTGCTGTGTGTGTGTGAGAGAGAGAGAGAGAGAGAGGAAAGACCCAAAAATCCCAGGAGAGACAGACAATACACACAGACTGAACTGCCTAAACTCCCCATCAGTGATACAGAAAACAATCCAAAACAAAGAACAAGCAGAGAAAAAGAGAAACATCTACTGACACTTAACCAGAAAGATCACATGACAGGAAGCAACCAATGACAAGACAGAACTGAAAACCAATAGAAACATAACACACACAGATCAGAAATATAAATACATTAACATACACAAACATCAGCATTACTGTGTGTTAGAATATAAACTACAATCAGGTCTGATTTTACTGCAACACACACACATGTTATTATTAAATTAAACATGTTAAAGTTTAATATCAGGTTATTTATAAATTATAAATATACAATCCAACTTCAAGGCTTCTAACACACACACACACTTGCTTTAATTCTATCAGATGATCTCACACAACCTTTAACTGATTAATTTCAGTTCCTGAGACACGCCTGTTTTAGACTCCGCCCACCTGGACAACGTCGGAATATAATTACACAAAAAAAAAATCATCAAATACATCGAAAAAAATCATTTTACTGTTTTAAGTTTTAAACTAAAATCGGGTTATTAATCCCTCCATTTATTATCAGATTATTCTTGAATTTAATGGCAAGTTTTCATTTCTGGAAAACACACACTCACCTAACAGAAATCTGAATTCCGATATGTGCGTTCGAAGTCTGTCATGTGACTGAAATAAATTTTATCACATGGAGACGTATTGCATCACTGTGGCATTGTTCCGATTATATAATCTGTCCCCCTGCGTCCTGGCTTTAATTGTCCTTCTTAAACGTCATGTGTCTCTGAATGTCCGACATTAATTTAATCCACTTCCTGTTTCCTCTGCGGGGATTGTCAGTGATTGGTCGAAAAAAGCAGTGTGTGTGTAATCCAGCAGAGGCATTCTCTCCCCGAGCACGGCGTCTCGGAAGTTACGGCGTCTCCAGGCGTAGACGATGCTGTTGAGGAAACCATGCAGAGACACTGACACAGCCTACACCCACGCACACACACACACACCACACATTCTCAGTCATCTCAGTCTTAAAGCTGAAGAGGATGAAGGTGATACACACACACCTGTATGATGAAGAGAGGAAACAATCTCTCCGACTCGGAACAAATAAACGACAAACCGATCAGCAGGAGAGCTGCGCAGAGGGGGGGGCATAAGGGGGCGTGGCCTCATCACTCCATCAACATCACCTCATTTTAATCATCTTTATTTTAGGTTTTATTTCTAAACATGTCACACACCAAATTTACACACACCTTTAGTATTACTATTATATTCTGTTATAGATTATGTTACATATATTTAAAACATTGTGTGTGTGTGTGTGTGTGTGTGTACACTCACCTGGAGTCCAGCAGATGATGATGATGAGGATCATGTACCTGGCTGAGGTCCAGATTCTCTGTGTTCTCAGTCTGACCTGAAGCCTCCAGTACATCAGCTGAAGAATTACAGACACATGAATGTGCAAAAGTTTACTATTCAATTAATTTTTTGTGCGCGTGCGGTGTGTGTGTGTGTGTGTGTGTGTGTGTGTGTGTGTGTGTGTGTGTGTACTCACAGTACAGCAGATGAGGCCAAACAACACAGTTGAAAAAGTGAAAATTTTAACATATTTGATGTGATTTAAATCCTAAATAAGAGACAAATTAGAGGAAAATTAAAATAAAACATTTATTAAAAATATGAATGAATGTTGTTGAGGGTGTGTGTGTGTGTGTGTGTGTGTGTGTGTGTGTGTGTGTGTGTGTGTGTGTGTGTGTGTGTGTGTGTGTGTGTGTGTGTAAGAGAAAGAGAGAGAGATATTCACGCACCACAGTGGAACAGATTTCATTGTCATTGATATGCAGGTGAAGGAACAGAATACAACTGCAACACACACACACACACACAGAGTGCCTCATTAACATCAGTTTGTGTGTGTGTGTGTATGTGTGTGTATGTGTGTGTGTATGTGTGTGTACCTGTTGCAGAAGTAAGTGTTGAGTGAAACTCTTTGTTTAGAGTTGAAGTTATGTTGCGAAGGTAAAATAGACATCAAAGAAAAAGACACTGTTTTAATGTAGATCACAAACCCGACCAACGGACACAACCTGCAGAGACGAGAGAGAGAGAAAGAAGGAGGGAGAGACAGACAGAGGGACAAGATGGGATAAGAAGGACCAAATTGTCCCAAGTCATCAAAAAGACAAAGCACATATACACCAAGAGAATCTAAGGCCACTTTCAGGACAGTGGACTTACAGCCCCCCCCCCCCCCCACACACACACACACACACACACACACACACACACACACACACACACACACCCTCGTTGTTTTGTGTTTTATGATCCTGGAGAAACATTTTTTTATCGATTTTTGCTCTGATTAATGATTAAAGTTCAGTTTCTCACCACACCAGCAGGTAGAGCAGATCAATCCACCTCATCCTCATCCTCGTCCTCCTGCTGCTGCTGCTGTCATCCTGCAAGTGTAAACACTGTGCCTAAATAATCACTACTCGCATTTACACACCCATTATCATATTCACACACACACACACACACCTCCCACCCATAAGCCCTTCCCCAATGCTTCAGATATCACTCCTGATCTTCTGCCCTTTATCTCTTCAATCATCCACGGTTTCCTATCCTCAGATACCGGTGTCCTTTAAGAGAGCACTGCTCTGAACCCCTCAGACATCAACATCTACAGACGGCTACCACTTCTCTCTCTTCTTAAAAATACTCAAACACAGTGTCTATAATCAGCTTTTCCTCTTCCTCTCACAGAACAACCTCCAAAATCCCAACCAGTCTGCTTTTAAAGCTGCTCACTCTACAAAGACTGCCAGATCATTCAAATGGTCTCCACATCTTTTTTAGACCTTTCATCTCTGTTTGACACTGTCTACCAATAAAAGGTTTGGTATTTCTGGAGCAGCATGGCAGTGGTGTTATTCCTAGTTGAATGGTTGCTCATATCAGGTAACATGGAGGGAAACACCATCTGCTCTACCCAGACTCTCTACTGGTGTCCCACAAGGCTCAGTACTTAGTCCTCTTTCTTTTCTCCCTCTACACCATTTGATAAAGTTATTTTCTTATACGGGTTCTCCTTCTTTCACCCCTGAGACACCGCAGCTTCAGATCTCGGCATGCCTGACAGACATTTCATCGTGAACCGCTGAAACTTTACTGCAACAAACTGGAACTGCTCTTCATCCCAGCTGATTCGTCCCCATGACAGGATCTTACAATCACCATGAACATTTTACTGATTTTCTCTTCGACCACCACTTACAGCCTTGGGGTAATCATGGGCAATCAACTGTCCTTTTTCTCACGTATATGTGTGTGGATGTGTGTGTGTGTGTGTGTGTGTTTACCTGCTCTGTAAAGCTTTCCTCCTCTTCCTCTCTCCGTCCCTGAACGCTGTTTGTCGACTCAAAGGCGTAGACGATGACGAGGAGGAAAGAGACGTAATAAAATGTCTAAGAGACACAGAAATTATTAAACAAATGAACATATGCAAATGATTATAACACGTGTGTGTGTGTGTGTGTGTCAGTTCAGTGTCTTTTCTTTACATGACTCACCAGAGAGAGTGTTAATCCTGCGCTACACAAAACCTCACTGTTCCTCAGAGCTCCGGGAGGAAACAGGTTCATCACAGCAGTCAGGATGAGACACACAGACGCCAAGAGATCCGCCAGAGCCAGCTGGATCAGAGGCTTCGCCTGCACCGCACACACACACACACACACACACACACACGCAATAAATGCAGTGTATTTTTTTGTGTTTGAAATGAATAACACATGGAAGCGAATCCTGATGTTTAACTGAGTGTGGAAATGAACTGAGGCGCATTTTATACAAGAAACAATAATAAAACACACAAGCAATAAAAGATTTTAGACGCATATTAAATCTGACGGCTTGTGTTTCTCGTCCTCTTTTTTTTGGGAATCAGAGATCTGGGGAAAGATTTCGGATGAGTTCAGCAGCGCTGTGTGTTTAAATAGAACCGAATAAATATTTTACAATCCGGCGTTTCTGTTTTATCTTAAATCAATAAAAGCCGAAGCAGAAAAATGCAGAAAGCGCTTGTGTAATACAAGGTGAGCTGCAGGTCTCTCACACACACACACACACACACACACACACAAACACTTTATTCCGTATACCTGCTCCATGAGTTTTCTTCTCTTTACGATCGATGTGATGAAAACGGAGCAGCTTCCAGTCGCGCTGTGGAAGAATAGAATAATAATCCAAAGACTTTACTGCAGGCGGATTTCAGCACTGTTAATAATTAAACACTGAAACACTGCGGGGACAGGATGTGTGTGTGTGAGTGTGAGTGTGAGTGTGAGTGTGTGTGTGTGAGGAGAGGAAGATGAGGAGAATAGAGGAATGGTCGCTGTCCGTGCAGGTGGTGCTGAAATGGGAGTGGGTTTTTCTACAGTTCTATCAGGTTTGTGTGTCTCATAAACTATAAATAATTCTTATTATAACGCAGTAATAACTCCGATTATTAACTCTAATCACGTGACTGCAAAAAGAATTTATTCTGAACAATTCTAAACTCCTAAACGTCAGTTTGTGACGTCATCAGCCACCCCCCCTAACTTTGGTTTGAGTTTCTGTCTGTTTTATGTTGTTTTAAAAAAAATAGTTTTTTTTTATAATAACTTGTGTGTGTGTGTGTGTGTGTGTGTGTGTGTGTGTGTATTAAATAGATTAAATAAAGTCTTTATTCTTTATGACACTTTGTACAGAAAATTTATTGTTTTATTTCGGTGATAAAACTTTTTTCCTGCCATCATGACGTCATGACGCTGCGAATTTCTTTGATTATCTTTCAGAATAAATGGAGTGATTTTGTGTTGTATAAATGCGGAACTTTGTGTGTATCAAGCAGTTGCAGTTGAATGCGGTGCCGTTTGCGGGGTTTTTCCAGGGGGTTTTGCGGGATTTCCGCCTTTAGGACTCGGGACTCGGTTATAAACCTGTAAAGCAGTGAGACTCGAACCCAAAGTGAAACTGACCTTACAGTGAGACAGGAGACGTAGACGGAAGAGAGACCTGTGAGCTACACAAACACACAAACACACAACATGAGATTAACTTCAGAAAAACAACCTCCAAATATCTGGAAATCTCAACTCCAAAACCCTGCAAACACGTGCAGGAGGAGAACATCAGCCCCCTGTTCCGTTCAGCTGAACTCAGATCATTAATCTGGTATTAATTAAAACACTGATGAGTCACACAACAATAATATCATCATCATCATCATCATCATCATCAACAGCAATAATATCATCAGCAGCAGCAGCAGGATGTGGAAATAACCGGTAGCCGTTTCTGAATCTGTTTATTGAGTTTCTGTGTGTTGGTTTTTATTGGCTGTGATTATTTTTGGCTCTGTTAGAAAAGCAGAATAAATAAAACACTTCACCTGTTTATCTAATAATCCGCTGCTGGAGTTCATGTCGTTTAATCAACAATCAAATATTCAGACTAATAAATCCTGAAAAGAAACTCCATCAACCGGCGGTATGAATCAAGAACAAGAATAAAACAACAAATATAATTAGTAAATAAATAAGATAAAAGCGAATAAAACACAGTCACGCGCTCTGCCGCTGCCGCTTCAAGTGTTAGGTGAGAAAAACACGCCTTAATACACAGCGCTTTGTGGGCGTGGCTTCATATGGCAGGTGCGCACAAGCGCGGTGCTGATTGGCTGGCGTGACCATGCGTGCTGTCGTACTTGTAATTCTTTGGGATATAAACAGGTGTTTATAGGTGTGTGTGTGTGTGTGTGTGTGTGTGTGTGTTTATCTGTCTGTCTGTCTGTCGGGTCTGTCTGTCTGTCAGTCTGTCTTCCTGTCAGTCTGTCTGTCAGTCTGTCTGCCTGTGAGTCTGTCTTTAAACTGCTACTCTGAAGTGACTTTTATTACATTTTAAATGTGTTGAATTAATCAACGGTAGACGACTGTGTAGTGTTAAAGAGTGTTAATCCATAAACACACACACACACACACACACACACACACACGCACACACACACACACACACACACACACGCACATGTTTTCAGACTCAGAGTGTGGCGCCCTCTAGCGGAAAGTCATACAGTTTACAGTAATTTTGTTTGGATGTTTGTGAGTAAAATAAATATTATAAATAGATTTTCATCTAAAAAATTCACATAGAAACTGGAGGACGATCAGGATCCAACACACTGTCTGTGCTGCTTTCAGGGGTGTGTGGTGTCTGGTGTCTGTGCTGCTTTCAGGGGTGTGTGATGGTGTCTGTGCTGCTTTCAGGGGTGTGTGTTGGTGTCTGTGCTGCTTTCAGGGGTGTGTGTTGGTGTCTGTGCTGCTTTCAGGGGTGTGTGTGGTGTGTGTTTCAGTGTGTGTTGTGTGTCTGTGCTGCTTTCAGGGGTGTGTGTTGGTGTCTGTGCTGCTTTCAGGGGTGTGTGTTGGTGTCTGTGCTGCTTTCAGGGGTGTGTGTTGGTGTCTGTGCTGCTTTCAGGGGTGTGTGATTGGTGTCCTGTGCTGCTTTCAGGGGGTGTGTGGGGTCTTGCTGTTTAAGGGGGGGGATTGGTGTCTGTGCTGCTTTCAGGGGTGTGTGTTGGTGTCTGTGCTGCTTTCAGGGGTGTGTGTTGGTGTCTGTGCTGCTTTCAGGGGTGTGTGTTGGTGTCTGTGCTGCTTTCAGGGTGTGTGAGGGGTGTGTGTTGGGTGTGTTTGTTGTGGTGTCTGTCTGTGCTGCTTTAGGGGTGTGTGTTTGGTGTTTCAGGGGTGTGCTGGCTGCAGGGGCGGTGGTGTTCAGGGTGGGTGTGTATTGGTGTGTGTTGTGTTCATGGGTGTGTGTTGGTGTCCCTGTGCTGCTTTTAGGGGTGTGTTAAGTGTGTAACTTCAGGGGTACTTTAGTGTTGTGTGTTGAGTTCAGGGTGTGTGTGTGTTGGTGTCTGTGCTGCTTTCAGGGGTGTGTGTTGGTGTGTGTGCTGCATTCAGGGGTGTGTGTTGGTGTAACGGCGACATGCTGCTGGTATGTATGCGTGTGTGTGTTCTGATCTCTTGGGGTTTTTACACACACACACACACACGTATGTAGATAGTGCTGCACGTGACTGGCAGATTGCGTAACACCGTTAAAGTAACAGCTGTAACAGAGTGCAGTGTTCCTAATAAAGTGACGGTGTGTGTTTTTTGGTGTTTTTGGTGTGGTGTGTGTTTTGGTTGGTGTTTTCAGTTTAACAAAATCTTTATTTATATTATAAAATTCTGATTAATTCATTTATCGCGATAATCTGCTAAGAATAAAGGCTTTGATCACGTGCTTTCCCAAACAATCGCGGTGTCGTAATCGGGACAGGAAGTGACGCAATGCCTTCCACGGTGGCCTCTGGCAGCGACGTGGCAGCGCGCATGCGCAAACTCGAACCGGCGGCGAGACAGAGAGGAAGCAGTGAAGACGCGACGATTTAAAGAGAATTAAATTTTAAAGTGTAAAACTGATCAATCCGATTATTAATATCCGATTATTAATATCCGATTATTAATATCCGATTATTAATATCCTATTATTAATATCCGATTATTATGGGTTTGACCATTTCCTCGATTTTCGGAAGGCTTTTCGGGAAGAAGCAAATGAGAATATTAATGGGTGAGTGTGTGTGTGACGAAGCACGCGACCGATTTATTTAATTTATTTAATCAGGGTTAAAACTGATTTATTTACCTTTAAATGAAAAAAAGAAATTAATATCTATCTATCTATCTATCTATCTATCTGTCTATCTGTCTATCTATCTATCTGTCTATCTATCTGTCTGTCTATCTATCTGTCTGTCTATCTATCTATCTATCTATTTGTCTATCTATCTGTCTGTCTGTCTATCTATCTATCTGTCTATCTATCTATTTGTCTATTTATTTATCTATTTCTTTCTGTCTCTCTTTCTCTCGCTTTGAGTCTCTCTCTCTCTTGTCCTCGCCTCCCTTGCTGTGTGTGTGTGTGTGTGTGTGTGTGTGTGTGTGTGTGTGTGTGTGTAACTGAAATGATCAGGTGATTTATTGGGTTTATTATAAACTGTTTTTCTGTCTTTTGGTTTGATTCAGTTGGTTTGGACGCAGCAGGAAAAACGACCATTCTGTATAAACTGAAGTTGGGCGAGATCGTCACCACCATCCCAACTATCGGTCAGACACACACACACACACACACACACACACCCTGTTTATTATAGCATGTTGATGAAGTGTGTGAGAGTGACGTTACTAATGAACTGTGTGTTTCTGTCTTCAGGGTTTAATGTGGAGACGGTGGAGTACAGAAACATCTGCTTCACCGTGTGGGATGTTGGTGGTCAGGATAAAATCCGTCCTCTCTGGAGACACTACTTCCAGAACACTCAGGTACACAGTGTGTTTCAAAGAACTGAACCATCAGAGGAGAGGAGATCCAGAGGAAAGTGTTAGGAACTGATGATGATGATGGTGATGATGATGATGATGATGATGAAGCTGTGGTTTGTTCTCAGGGTTTGATCTTCGTGGTGGACAGTAATGACAGGGAGCGGGTGGCTGAATCTGCTGATGAACTTTCCAAAATGGTGAGTTTTAATTTTAATGTGTGAAAACTGAAAGATTTAAAGTGTGAATACATCCTGACATCATTTCCCCTCTCTCTCTGCGTGTGTGTGTGTGTGTGCGTGTGTGTGTGTGTGTGTGTGTGTGTGTGTGTGCGCGCGTGTGCGTGTGTGTGTGCGTGTGTGTGTGTGTGTGTGTGTGTGCGTGTGTGTGTAGCTGCAAGAGGATGAGCTGAGGGACGCTGTGCTGCTGGTGTTTGCTAATAAACAGGATCTGCCCAACGCCATGCCAGTTAGTGAACTCACAGATAAACTGGGCCTGCAGAGTCTACGCAGCCGAACGGTACACACACACACACACACACACACACACACACACACTCTCTCTCTCTCTCTCATCCACTTACTCTCAGTCACACACACACTTTCATGCACATTGTTTTTCTTCTTTACTTTTGAACTTTTACACTGAGTTTTTACCCAAACTCAATGACTCACTTCTGGTGTGTGTGTGTGTGTGTGTGTGTGTGTGTGTGTGTGTTTTGTCTCTGCAGTGGTATGTGCAGGCTACATGCGCTACACAAGGAACTGGACTCTATGAAGGACTGGACTGGTTATCCAATGAGCTGTCCAAACGCTAGTGCTGTGATGGACATTATAGGACCAGAACACTTCAGAACATTAAAGACTCTGTTATTGTGTGTGTGTGTGTGCGCGCGCACGCGTGTGTGTAGAGCCATGTGGGGGTTTTTTTTCATTTCTTCTCTTTTCTTTGTTCCTTTTGTGTGTGTGAGTGTGTGTGGTGGGTGTGTGTGTTGTGACATTTGGAAATTTAAGCAGTGAATCATTCAAATGAGCCATTAATCTGGAATGATTGACAGCTGGGGGAATGCTCCTGTATTGCCTGACCCTATTGAAGCCCCGCCCACTTCGCATTAGTAATTTTACTAGTTGTATTTTTTTTTTATATTCTGTGTTTCTCTAAATATCTGGACTGTTGGGTGTCTGCAGCTGGATGTCGCTGCACACACACACACACACACACACAAGGTGTTAAAATCATACAAACGCTTTTTTCAGACGATTGTAACGGAATTAAACCTTAAACACGTTTCTACATTTTATAATCGTTCGTCTGATTTAATTATTTAATCTTGTGGAAAATCCTGAGGGTTTTTTGTGAGTGTTAGTTTGACCGACTTCCTGTTTCTCCGAATCTCCAGCTTATGTTGCAGAATAAACGTCTGGACCTCAAACATATTTAAACACACACGTACACACACACACACACACACAGGTGTATGTGTTACCTGCAGTGTGTTGATGTGTTGTAGATGATTCCATTTCCACGCTTCAGGAAATTACCTCGTTCTTCTGTAAGGACTTCCTCCAAAATGAGGAACAGGCTGTGATGATGCAATAACAGGAAGTGTGATGTGGTGATGTTTTTCCTCTCTGTGGTTTAGCTGAATGTCTGCTGTAGGAACTTCTCCTTCTTCACTTGTGTTTCTTAAATAAAGTTCTTTCCTTTGGAATGTCTGTTATTCTGTCTGCAGTAATTCAAGGACATTTAGGAAGAAGCCGTGGAGCAGTTCAGGCCACGGGTTTTATTCACTGTGGAACTTTAAAGAAACCCAACTTTTATCAGCAGTTAAACCAGAGATCATTCACACACAGCTGTGCACAGGAGGTCATTCGCACACAGCTGTGCACACGAGGTCATTCACACACAGCTGTGCACTCGAGGTCATTCACACACAGCTGTGCACACGAGGTCATTCACACACAGCTGTGCACAGGAGCTCATTCACACACAGCTGTGCACACGAGGTCATTCACACAGCTGTGCACACGAGGCAGGTCATTCGCACACAGCTGTGCACAGCTGTGCACTCGAGGTCAGTTCGCACACAGCTGTCACTCATGTCATTCACCACAGCTGTGCACAGGAGTCATTCGCACACAGCTGGCACAGGAATCATTCGCACACAGCTGTGCACAGGAGCTCATTCACACACAGCTGTGCACACGAGGTCATTCACACAGCTGTGCACACGAGGTCATTCACACACAGCTGTGCACACGACAGGTCATTCATTCGCACACAGCTGTGCACACGAGGTCATTCGCACACAGCTGTGCACACTCGAGGTCATTCACACAGCTGTGCACAGGAGATCATTCACACACAGCTGTGCACAGGAGCTCATTCACACACAGCTGTGCACAGGAGATCATTCACACACAGCTGTGCACAGGAGATCATTCACACACAGCTGTGCACACAGTCATTCGCACACAGCTGTGCACACGAGGTCATTCGCACACAGCTGTGCACTCCGAGGTCATTCACACACAGCTGTGCACAGGAGGATCATTCACACACAGCTGTGCACAGGAATCTCATTCACACACAGCTGTTGCACAGGAGCTCATTCACAACAGCTGTGCACAGGAGATCATTCACACACAGCTGTGCACAGGAGATCGAGAGTCATTCGCACACAGCTGTGCACACGAGGTCATTCGCACACAGCTGTGCACTCGAGGTCATCATTCACACACACAGCTGTGCACAGGAGATTCATTCACACACAGCTGTGCACAGGAGCTCATTCACACACAGCTGTGCACAGACGGAGCTCATTCACACACAGCTGTGCACAGGAGATCATTCACACACACAGCTGTGCACAGGAGATCATTCACACACAGCTGTGCACAGGAGATCATTCACCCGCTTGCACTCGACCGTCACTTCGTTTCCTTGCGTTGATTTGATTGATTGATGATGTAACAGAACCGCTTCTGTCATTCTTTCAGTTTATATACAGTGAATAGGCCACGCCCACTTTTTGGTCAGCTGCCTGATTGCGTAGATAAATTAAAGTAGCAAAGAGACTGTTAAAGTAGTTAAAGATAAAAGTGTTTCACACCCACACGCCATGTAAACTCGGGATTTCTGACCCGACTCATTGATGGTGTCCGACTTTAACAGTGTGTTTTTAACTTTTAGATCAAATTTGATCTTTATTTCTTCATTTTCTTCAACATTCCTGTCACTTCATTTCCTCAAATCAAAGTCCAAGGTATAATGTGAACCTTCCTGAGGCTTAAGTCAGTTAGACAGGTCCTGTCTCACTCTCTATGGGTTCCTCAGTGTCTCCCCCTGCTGTTTTATTAGTGCGAGTTGCTCGAGTGCTGATGTTCTTTATGTTCTGGATTTTATCTGTGATTTAATTACTGGATTGGATTCAGTGTGACCCCATCAGGTGTTTTTTACACACACACACACACACACACACCCACACACTCCTTCATTCTTACAGCAGTGACTGTAGCCGAGCCGCACACACTTATCTGTTCATCAGGTGTTTTAATAAAGATGGTTAATTAATATATAATAACTGCGGCTGAAGTTTTTTTCTAGTTAAAGACATTTGTTTCTGAGTTCTGCAGGTTGGTGTGGTGTGTGTGTGTTAGAGAGAGAGAGAGAGAGAGAAACAGCGCCCCCTGCTGTAAACTCGCTGATTACTGCGCCTGTGGAAAATCCCCGTGTTACACATTTACAGTAAAGCGAAACTCAAACCTTTCATTATTAATCAGAAAAGTTCCAGTTTCCGTTCCGAGCTTCTTTCTAAAACCTTTCGGATAATAAAGCTTCTCTCTATGTGAAATGGAGTTTATTGTGATGTAAATGTGCTGTAGGCTCACCAGAGGGTTTAGAACATCACCCATCATAAAGCTTCTGTTTGAGAATAAACACTGTTTCTCCAAAATTCACTGAATATTAAAACTTTCATTCAATTATCCAGACTCAAAAATCTAATGCACTAAACCGCGCTTTATTTTACACCACGGAACGGCAAATATTATATAATCATCACGACTACACACACTTCCGGGTGTGACTTTATATTTACAGTATTACTGTTTGTTCTTTTTAAAGTTTCGGCCTAAATTTGAGTTTTAGTTTTGTGGAAATTGAAATTTATAAGAAAGAGTTTTCCATGACGTCACCTGTTTTTTTCACGCGAACTGGGTGTGGTCTGGGGGGGGGGGGGTGAGGAGGATAAATAGTGAGTAGAAGTGAAACTCGGTCCTTTCTTTCCTCCGGATTTCTTCAGTCTGCAGGAGCGACAGTCGGAGCAGATGATGGTGAGAATCGGATTTTATTCTGATGAGAATCGGACTGAGTAATCAGACATTAACAGTCCGATTGTCTAATCACCTGCTGTGTTTTTCAGCTCCGCGGCTCCGAGAGGAGTTCCTTCGGTCCTGTGGCCGCCGCTTTGCTTCTTTCCTGTAAGTTCCTCATTTACAGTGTTAATATTTACTTTAATGTGAATAATTATAATAGAATATAAATCAGATCAGCGTCATTAACACAACAGCAACAGTTGATAATAAAAAAGCGTCAAAAACACAAGATTTAATAATAAAAAGCAAAACTCGGTTTTTATTATTTCACTGAATAAATTCTTAAAGATAAAATTAATTAATTAATAGAGATGCAGTTTATAAGGGACATTTCTGGTACCGGGCTGCAGGAATGAACTTCCCTGTAACACCACACACACACACACACACACACACACACACACACACAGCCAGCTTCCTGATAAACTAGTTCTTGTTTATAAGGAATAAAAATCTTTCTGCTGTTTTTTCCTTAGCAGATGATTTTAGACTAGTTTTATTCGCTGGTTTATAAAGAGTGTTTGAAGTTTGAAGGTTTGGAGGGTCGAAGGTTTAGGAGTGTTTGGAGGGTGCGAGGTTTAAGGGTTTGTTTGGAAGGGTTTAGAGTGGTTTTGGAGGGTCGAGGGTTTAAGGGGTTTAGAGTGTTTTGGAGGGTTTAGAGTGTTTGGAGGTTCGAGGTTTAAGGTTTGTTTTAGAGTGTTTTGAGGGTTTTAGAGTGTTTGGATGGGTCGAGGGGTTTAAGTGTTTTAGAGTGTTTGGAGGGTTTTTAGAGTGTTAGAGTGGAGTGTTTTTGGAGGGTCGAGGGTTTAAGGGGTTTAGAGTGTTTGGAGGGTTTAGAGTGTTTAGAGTGTTGAGTTTAGGTCGAGGGTTTAAGGGGTTTTAGAGTGTTTGGAGGGTTTTAGGTGTGTTTGGAGTGTTTGGAGGGTTTAGAGTGTTTGGAGTGTTTGGAGGGTTTGGAGTGTTTTGGAGTGTTTTGGAGTGTTTGGAGTGGTTTGGAGTGTTGGGAGTGTTTAGGGGTTAGTTTGAGTGTTTGGAGGGTTTAGAGTGTTTAGAGTGTTTAGAGTGTTTAGAGGTGTTTGGAGGGTCGAGGGTTTAAGGGGTGAGGTTTTAGAGTGTTTTGGAGTGTTTGGAGGGTTTAAGTTTAGAGTGTTTGGAGGGTTTTTTTTTTTTGTTAGAGTGTTTGGAGTGGTTTGGAGTGTTTAGAGTGTTTAGAGTGTTTAGAGTGTTTGGAGGGTCGAGGGTTTAAGGGGTTTTTAGAGTGTTTTGGGAGTGTTTTGGAGGGTTTAGAGTGTTTGGAGTGTTTAGAGTGTTTGGAGTGTTTAGAGTGTTTGGAGTGTTTGGAGTTGGTTTTTTTAGAGGTGGTTTGGAGTGTTTGGAGGTTTGAGGGTTTGGAGGGGTTTAGTGTTTTGGAGTGGTTTGGAGGGTTAGAGTGTTTGGAGGGTTTAAGTGTTTGGAGTTTTGGAGTGTTTTGGAGTGTTTTTGAGGGTTTTAGTTGGAGTGTTTGGAGTGTTTGGAGGGTCGAGGGTTTTAACACTTCTCTGAGTCTCGATTGATTTCTGTTAAATGACGCATCTGGAATTTTTTTACTTGGGTGGAGGAACAGAAAGTTCTGGATGATGCAAATGTTTTGTGTGCTTAGGTTGGGCAGGGTGTGTGTGTGTGTGTGTGTGTGTGTGTGTGTGTGTGTTTAAGAGATGTGTGTGTGTTTATCAGTAGACCTATGCACTAAATCGACTGGTTTGTATGATTTAGTAAGAAGTTCTGTGTTAAATTAATTAGTTGAAGGTTACTTATTGTTATTATTGTTATTGTTATTATTCTTATTGTTATTATTCTTATTGTTTATTTGTTATTGTTATTATTGTTATTGTTATTATTGTTATTGTTATTATTCTTATTGTTATTATTGTTATTGTTATTATTGTTATTAGGTTATTATTGTTATTGTTATTATTCTTATTTTTATTGTTATTCTTATTGTTATTATTCTTATTTTATTCTTATTGTTTATTATTCTTATTATTTTATTATTCTTATTGTTATTTTATTGTTTTATTATTCGTATTTTTTATTATTCTTATTTTGTT